>VXAZ01005369.1:872461-927009 GCA_013399875.1 Gymnorhina tibicen | reverse complement strand
TTTGGCCTAAACCGTCACAGTAACAAGATTTCTCTCCCTCCCTTTGGCATCTTCAAGGAAAAAAAATGTTCTTGAATATATCACAAATACAGCAGTAAGTGAATGCTGGGGTTTTAGGAGTTCTCCTTTTCTTTTTCTTTTTTTTTCCCCATGGTAAGAGAGACATTACTGAGTACTTAAGAGAGACAACAGACCTGGCCACAGGGGGAGCGGTCCAGCTGCCCTCTTTTACCTGGGTTTTTTCTCAGGTGAGGCGGAGATGCCTCGCGATTTGAACTGGGAAAAAAGGGGTGGGTATAGGGGCTGGCTCTCTTGTGCTCTCGGCATTCGGAGGGAGGAGAGGCTGCATCGCCACCGCAGGGTTCTGCCTTCTGCCACCTTTCTTCTACTGTGAGTGGAGCTTGCTGGCTGGAGCAGCCATTTGCACTGGGACTGTATTTAACACCCTACCTCACTAAAAAAGGGGCACGTTCACCGTCTGCTCTGGTGCCCCAGGAGGGCCCAGGATCTCAAGCCTGCCTTTCCCTGCCCCGCTGGGAGCCGGGCTGTGGCTGCCCCGCCCCCGCCATTCCTTTGCCGCTGCCCCGAGCCCTCGCTGCGCTGTAGCCCCGCACCCCCTGCCTGCCCAGAGGTCCCGGGGTTCCCGCTGCAGCTCTGGAGTTCGATACATCTCGCCTACCACCCGGGATTTCGTGCTCATCCCTGCCGTTCCAGCTGCTGCTCCCGGGGGTCCTGCTGGGGCACCGGGATCGGCTGCCCAGGGGTTTGTGAAGCCTTTCTCCCATCCCTTCCCGGCCCGGCCCAGCCGCCATTGCCGCGTGAGGGCCGCGCTTGCCCCACAGCGCCCCCTGCAGGCGCGGGGGAACCATCGCACCCGCCCTGCCCACCGGGAGCCGCCAGCGCCCCCTGCCGGCCGTGAGCGTCACTGCACCGAGGGGAAAGGGCTGGGGCCAGGAAGGTGTCAGTGGGTTCTGGTCCTGTTTGGTGTCACTGCCAGTTATTGCTGTTTGTTCGCCTCGTTACATATATATATACATGTATATTAGTAAAGAACTGTTATTCCTGTTCCTCATATCTTTAGCCTGAAAGCCCCTTAATTTCAAAATTATAATAATTCAGAGGGAAGGGGGTTACATTTTCCATTCCAAGGGAGGCTCCTGCCTTCCTTAGTAGACACCTGTCTTTCAAAACCAAGACAGTGAAGCTCATTTAAAAGTACTTAATAATAATAATAATAACAGCAAAGAAAATTATTTTAAAACCATTGTTGAAGCTTTCCACCAACTGGCAAGCACCAAAAGAGTATCAAGCTACTCTGCAGGTATCCAAAGGCAGGATGTTCACATTTTTGTTGCAAACTTAAGTTTTCTACTACTTTGTCACATGTAAGCTTCCATACTCCCATGTTTTTGTGCTGCAAGTTCTGCAAATGCCCATTGCATTGCAGATTGCATCTCTGCTCTCCGATCAGAGCAAACATGGATGTGAGGGAGGTTAAGGACATGCTGCCACATCCTGTGGTTCCTCAGTTATCTCTGATAACAG
Source organism: Gymnorhina tibicen (assembly GCA_013399875.1). Lineage (NCBI taxonomy): Eukaryota > Metazoa > Chordata > Aves > Passeriformes > Artamidae > Gymnorhina > Gymnorhina tibicen. The sequence goes on along the minus strand of VXAZ01005369.1, from coordinate 925,464 downwards.
AACCTGGAGTCTCGAAACTTGGTCTCTGTTTCGAGCCTCTCTACAAAGGCATCTGATCAGAGGTCACTATGCACTTAATTACTCACTTAAAGGGGAAGATACCTCAATATACCCTGAAACATACAAGGTGCAATATGTACAAGTAATAGAGACCTAATGTTGAATGAATGTGGGAGTGCCAGCGAAAGGCAAAACAAACTCTGATGCTACATCCCATCAGCAAGAAGCACAAGCCAAGAAAGAAATATATAAATGAATTTGTTGGCTATTTGTTAGTTCGGAAGAATTTTACGTCACATCCCCTCACGAAGGCTTCTTCTCAGAGACATTAGTTTTCCCTTTGCAACAAAATGAATGATGAGCCAGACTGAAAAACATTGTGTTCCATTCAAAAACAAGTGGTTAGGATTTACGATTAGGCTAGGTGAACAGGACAAATGAACATCTCTTGGCTGACAGGAGGGCTACTGCTAAGCTGAGGAGTGGAGAAGAAGGCCCATAGCTTCTTCTTGGGGTGCATTGCCTTGGTCCAGAGAGAAAAACAAAACTGGGACCATAATTATCAAAATTATTTAATTCAGATCTAGACAGGAAATGAAGCAATTCATTTGCAGAAGCATTTCTTATATAATGCATGCTGAAGTTTCCAGAATCTGTGCCTATTTCTTTCCCCATGCTCCATCGTTCTGGTCCCACAAACAGGAGTGGCCTTGTTGGTCTGACTGCACTTAGCACTGAGTCCTAAATGTTTAGTTCTTCTGATGTGTTTTGAAAAACTGGTATTTAGTCAGGCTTAGATTGTGTATAGCATCCACTTCTTTCAGGAATTAGTTAATTCACAGGTTATTAGTATTTACTGCTCATTATTTGTGAGCAATCTACTTAATGGACAGTCCCTGGTTAAAACATACAGGGCTTCTGTAGAATACGATGGAACTGACTTTGACACTGGAAATCACATCCATAATTTCTGATTTGTCTCAAACATGTGAAGAGTTTGGGACTCAGATCTCATGTTCCTCCTTCTGATTTCTCAGTACCACATTACATGGTCAATAAATCTCTTTGAAAGATTTTGGTTAAAAAAACCCAAAAAAACAAAAAAACCCAAGATAAAAATCACTACTCAGAGAAGTTACTTTTATATTATGAGAAAAACCCAAACTTTCTCAAATAAAGGCCACAAAGGCAATGAATCTAAAGGAAAAACACCGTGTCTGGAACTCTGTATAATGAATAATGGATTTGTTCTTTGTTCAAAAATCCTCTGTCTTGCAATGACTTTAATTCTCAGTAAGAGAGCTGAGTTTATATTATACTGAATTTAAAAGCTATAAAATCAGATGTTCCCTGATGTACTTCTGTATGTTATCCCAAAGCAGGTTATAGTTGGCAGTGAATACAGCAGTGTGACAAAACCTGCACTATATTATGCCATATTAATCCCTCTGTGAGAAAATAAATATTGTGCAGCTGTTAAAGTGGATCTTATTCATGGAAATAAAACAACTAATAAAACATTCTCTGCCATGCGTACAACTTAAAAACTCCTTGAATTTACTAATGAAAAAGAGTGTAATATCATAATACAAATAATGCTTCAATTTCATTAGATCTTTTTTTAAACTACAGAGGGTGAGCTCAACAGAACCTGTGAAAGTGCTACCTCAGAAGTAGTATTTCTCTGTGGTCTCAGTGTACATGTACATGTCTCAGGATATTTGTGCTAGCCAGGAGGAGAAGAGCACAGAGTTAGCAGGAGTTCCTTGAGACAGCACAGCAGAAGAAGTCCACAGATGATTGTCTCCTACTTACTGTTTTCTGCCACCTACATCTGCTCACGAGAACGACCTGCTTCTTCCAAAGAGACTGAGGTGCAGCTGCTAGGAAGTTTTCTGCCAACATCTCATTTTGATGTCAAACTGGATTTCAATCTACCAAAGAGACATTTGTTCCCAGTTGTTCCCATTTGTTCCCAGTTTCTGTCACTTTGGGACTGAAAAATTTTCAGGTTTGGAGAAAAGAGTTTCATTTGGTTGGTAGAAGTTATTATCCTGCTGGTGTCCATACAATAGAGAGAGCTCTGAGCCACTCAGGAGGTTCTGGGGACAGTGTCCTCTTCCTTGTACCACAATTACACTCTTGAGTCTCTACATCCTGACTGGGGCCCAAAGAGGTAAAAAAGTATGTTATACCCAATAAATCAATGAAAGGCACAATGATGGAGCCAGGTTTTTTGATTCCAGTTCTTTTCCAGATCACTTATGTTCTAATCTTCCAGATGATTCCCTAATAAGCATAGCAGTGATATGAATGTGTGGGCATTTGAAGATCCTGCTGTCTAAACTAGACATTATAATATAATCCCATGGTTGGAACACTAATACTCTTAATTAGCTTCTAAAAAGTAACTCTTATCTGTAGCAAGCCCATTTGCACGACTTAAGGTCAGGCTCTCTCTAATGAGACCACCATCCATAGTTGCACAGACTGAAAACTTGCTTTTGATATTGTATTTTCTCAAAGTCCATAACCCTAATCATTCTAATAAATATGATTTGTGCCCAGATCATCAATTTATTTTTCTGCAGGATGTTTCTTCTGCTTTTATGCTGGTCTGGTTTTATTTGTTGAAGTTACTTTGGAGCAAAGGTCCGACATAAATAAATAACATGAAATGCAGTGTTCTTCTATTATTAGATTTTGGGCCTCTGGAACTCCAAAAATAAAATTATGTTATTATTACATTTCTTATATTTCTAATGGTTTATTAAGCCAAGCAAAGGAATACTTTAGAACAAACTTCTCCTTATGCTTAGACATGTCCTGCAAAAAGGAAAACCAAGCATCCAGCAATATAACATAAAGACTCTTAAAATTACGTCAATGGAACTGCCTACCTCCATAATCTAGGACAGCTGTCAGGGAAAGGTTCTGCTTAACTTAAATTCTCTTTTTCTCTTCACCTCCCCGCTTTGACTACGGGTCATGTTGGCTTGTGAGATTCCCTGGGACAGAGGCTATGTTATGTGTTTTACACTGTTTTCACACTGACCAGTGGATAAGGTTTTTATCCTTGAGAGAGGTCACTGGGTAATACTGCAATGAATCCAAGCAGCACTGCCAAGCATCCTAATGTCATTTTCCTCTCTGCCATAGGCTGCTCTTCCTGTCTGTAATTTGAAAATAGGAACAGAGGTTAATGTAATTAAATTGCCTGTATGAAACATCTTACGTGCCTTACAAGGACTGAAGTAAGTTGATTCCATATTTCCATATTTTTTCATGTTGGCCTTGTTCCCATATTGGAGATGGCAAGCTCTCTTAGTGGTACATCAGAATTTGCCCACATGCCTGCCCTTTCCCAGAAGGGTTTTCTGAGGTTTCTGTCTCAGCTGATTTGGAAAAGAACTCGACAGGTGGATGCCAGAGATTAAAAGCATTGTGGAAAGTTACCCATGATAGATTTCATAGAATCACAGAATGGTTTGGGTTGGAAAGGACTTTAAAGACCTAGTTGCAAGCCCCTGCCTTCCACTAAACAAGGTTGCTCAAATGCCCTTCCAACCTGTCCTTAAACACTTCCAGGGATGGGGCACTTGGGTTGCTGCAGCAGCAAATAAATGTTTTTGTGTGGTTACAGCATTTGCACCCAATTCACCTGCACTAAAATGGAGATTTCAGCACAGTGATTTCCTCTTAGAGCTAAAGAAAGGCCACTGCAGATAAACACAAACCTATTTTATGCTGCCACAACCTTGCCCAGGGCTCTTAAACAGTCCAGAAAACCAGTAGTGTTCCATACTCTTATGGAAGCAGAGTCTGACTTCTCCAATGTCCACCGAAAGTCCAGGAATGTAGTAACTAATTTTATGGTGTGCTCTGTACAGATGGGGATTATAAAGAGTTAGAGGGAGTCAAGTGCCCAGCTCCCTCCACTGTGAATGCCCTTTCTTAATTGATCATTTCAGGCATATCTCAGCCTTGTAGAGGTTTCTGTGCACGAAAAATGGGAGGCAGGTACTGCTTTTGCATAACAGCATCAACTTCCAAAGCCATAGATAAAACCATACAGGTGAGACTGAGAAATTTCGCTATGAACCTTCTGAAGAGAATGAAATCCAGCAAACAAAGGCCTAATGTTTACAGCTAAATGCTCTTTCCTACACATAAGGCAAAATTCCAATGTCATTGAAAGCTGTGGAAAAATTAGTTTTATGTGTAGTCAAGATTTCACCCCTATTTCTTTTCTCTGATGTCTTCACACAAAAATAGAAATCAAATCCAAATAGTCTTTATTTGAAGTAAAGGCATCTCAGCTTTTGAAATTCTGGAGAGGCCTCACTATCAAATTTTGCACACACATCCTGAGAAAAGGCTTGTTAGAAAATTCCATAGGAAAAAATTAGAATTTTTCCATTTAACTGTGGCCATTAAATGAAAACATAATAATAAATTAAAGTACAGCACTCTTTAAAGCACATGAGTTTATATATATATGCATAAACATAAAATCACACTGCAATCTGGAGCTCAAAACATTATTTTCTATGTTTCATAGGGTAGGACCAAACAGCCACCAAGAGTGGTGGCCCTGGTGCCATGTAATGTACAATTGCAAAGCAGCAAGTGGTGTCTGCCCTGCAAAAACCCCTAAGAATTATTTTCCCCCTTCCCTTTCCTGAATCCAGAAAACAAAAATTGAAGTAAATACACCAAGTCTTGGTAAAGAAAATAAAATCATGTTACAGGGGGTAACTTCTGCACAGAACAGTATTACAGACCTCTTCCATGACTCCCTAAATTAGCCTGAACCTCTGCTGCTTTAGCAAGATGCTGTAATTTAGAAAGTTATTCAATAATTGCACATGCACAAACCTTCATTTGCCTCCCCTGTGCTCATGCATTATGATGAAGCCTTTAATTATAAGTGAACATATATTATTATTTTTACAGGTTTCACAACTCAATGCACAGAGAGAATGAGGCACACTGGGCAAACCTGTGAATATATTTCCTCCTAGCTGCACCCTGTATCTGCACTGAGTATAACCTTGCTGCACACTTCAAAACCCTGCTGGGAAAATAAGACCATTGGTTTCCTCACTCCCAACATGACAAACCCCTGCACACTTCACAGACACACACAAATTCCTTTTCAAAAATCTGCTGTGACATCAGAGCGATCCTGGATTTATTTTATTGAGGGAGGAGCCGAGGCCGGGAGGACTGGATCAAAAGAACAATTTAATTTTTGACATCTCCAAATAAGGACACCATATTTCATTTTTTCTATTCTCAAGGTTTTTATCAGTCTACAGCACAGCTCTCACTGGCTTTGTCTGCAGCTAGAAGTGATGAGCACACCTGACTTGCAGAAGTGCTGTCCCATTTCCTCCCACATACACATCCACTCCTCCTCCTCCCTGGGCCATCAAGGAGGAAAGTGAGGCAACTCTCCTCTTCCAGCCTGCTGACATTCCTTGGGAAGAAATTGTCTCTAGGGAAGTCCAGCCAAGACCCTTCACCTCAAGCAGAATCAGAGCTGGGAGAATCCAGGAAGAAGTCAGCTGCCAAATTTCAATGTGTTTCTTGTAAGAGACGAGAATTTTCCAAAGTTCGCAGTTTCTTCACATGCGGAAACTTCTACAGGAACATCAGATAAAATATCCCAGACATAAAGACAAACATGCTTCTTACCAGTGCTAAATCAACAGTCATACAGATGTGATAAGCTTCGCTGCAGCATCCCTTTATAGCACACACAAAAAATATTTCCTGATTTCATTTTCTGAAATAGCTTGTTGTTTTTGTTAAAAATTTAAAAAGGTCTAGTATCAGATTTTAAGATGGGGACAATGGTCAAATTTTTTCCAGTACTGTCTAATTATTGTTAGTGACGGATATCAGTACCAGCCCTGCCTATATCTGATGCAGAAGGATCTGCCTACTTACTGTCACTACTGAATACAGGAGTGCAGCAATTTCTTATTTTCTTTTCAAAAAAACAGATTCTTCTATTCATTGAGTCTCTTATTTCTCCTACTACCTGCCAAGAGGCAGGATAACAGCTGAGATATGAAGTTTCAAGGCACCAGAAATTTAAGGAGGATTTTGCACCAAGACTGAGAGGGCTGTGTGAGCTCCATGTTCCCACTGCCGGCTCCTGCCTCGCAGCATCCCGGCTCCTGTGCACAGACACTGCTGGCTGATGCTGCTCCTGCTGATGCAATCACCCCAAAACACTGTGTGTGACTTCCTCTTCAGGCAGTCAGGACTCATTAATTAGCAGCTGTAGCATCACTTCCAGCTGCCACTTCAGTCAAAGGCAAGTCTCTCCTAAGTCTAGCAGGGAAAGGGGAGTGGGATGAGGAAGGACAAGTTCTCAACCACCTTAAAACCACCAGAAAAGGGAATTGAAAAAGAGTTAACAGTAACATACGTGAAAAAATGTTATCTGCTTGTGGGTTTAGAAGCGTCAGGTAACTCAGGGAAGTCACCTGTTCTGAGAATCATGGAATCATTGGGGTTGAAAAAGGCCTGTAAGATCAAGTCCAACCATTAACCCAGCACTGCCAAATCCACCATCAAATCATGATCCTAGAGTGCCACCTCTACATGTCTTTGGAACCCTTCCAGGCATGGTGATTCCCCTCCTTCCCTGGGCAGCCTGTTCCCATGCTTGACCACCTTTTCAGTGAAAAGTTTAGATAATGCCTTAGATAGTGTGTGGTTTGCAGGTTGCTGTACGTTCATAACACGCTAAGCAAAGGCAACATGCAGAAGACTATGGCCCAAAGCAGTGTGGATTTGTCAGTACTTTCCCAGCTAGGTATGACACTGTTCTGCTCACCCTGAGCCAAACAGGAGCTGAGTAACAGCAGCACTGCACCAAACGTGAGCTGAACAGCTGCTGGGATGGGAGCATGAGCAAGGGCTGCTGCACACCCAGCTTGGGCTGAGCAAACAACTCCCACCTTCCTGCAGCGGGTCAAGGCTTCCTCTGTGGGCGCTCACAGAGCTCTTTCCAGCAGCACATCCAAAGCATTCATGAAACAAAAGCTCAATCTCCCATCAGCACTGGGGGAGCCATGACACGCTCTGGGCAAGCTGGCAGGGCGCTGGCAGAGCTGAACACTGAAAGGTGCTCTTCCAGGCTGCAGTCAAGAGCACTGGACTGCAATGTGCAGCTGCAGTGCTTGGCTGGCAATAATTTTTACTGTGTTTTTTCAGCTAATGAGCCTGAGGACCTCTGGGTTTCCATTAAGGGCTACTTTGTATGAGTGCTTTAACATCAACATTCAATTGCACAGAATACCTCAGTAAGAATGAACCTGTGCCAAACTTGTGCAGTGCCCATCTTCAAAGAACATCCTTCTCACCTTTCATGAATTAAAAGTCATTCTCACGTGCATTCCTTTGCACTTTCTGACTGCTAATATTTCAATACCTCTCCACTTGTGCATCCATTTTTCACATGGGGAGGCAGATGGCATGCTCTGGCAAAGGATGGGAGAATATTCAGGGAAACAACATACCCTAGATATTAAGGGAGAAATAATACAGTGGAAAAAGACTCATTTAAAATAGTGTTGGGGTTTATTTAATATCAATGTGCCTCCACTCTACTCTAGTTGGTACCAGCAAGAACCTTCTGTTTACTCTTATCATCTGTATTTGTATTTAGATTTGGACGTTTTCACAGGCAGTAAAGAGAGTAGGGTACCCAAACAGAAAGGGGAAAAAGGTGCCTGTTCAACATCCCAGACTTAGCCCTGCATTTTGTAAACTGAGGTTTTTATCTCCACCATCTCAGAGCTAACAGTTAGATCTAAGAGTCAGTTATTGGAAAGAGGTGGGAAGAAAATCTAATCCGCTGATTTATCAAAATATGTTAATGTTTTATAGTGTAAATCTTGAACAGGATGTGTGTGTAGGCAGTTGTTTGCATCTGCTCAATGCCCTGTTCGTGACTGAATGGAGCAGGAAGGTAGGCACTGGAGGGGGAGAGTGGGTATTACTTTCACTCAACTGACATACAGAAAGCTTATACTGCCAAAAAATTCAATGCTCTTGTTCAACTGGCCACTTTCAATACATTTATATTGTCAGTCAGCTTAGTATCACACCTCTTGCCGTGGTGACCACTACCTGGAACACAAGTGTGGATGTGGCCCTTAAGTTTGGCTCAACTTTGATTTCTGAGGAGCTGTTAGGGATTTGCCTCTCCAGGGCAGATCTTCCGCATCCTGTCTATGGGCTTCTTCTTCTCTCAAAAAACAGCATTTAATACTATTCTCTCAGCTGCAGTAAGCTGGGGATGCCAAAATAAAATATTAGATGCTGTATATTACAGATTGACACAGGTAATCAATATGACAGTGTATGTGAGCAAGAACTCAGGCATAAATGTAATCATTCCAACCTACACATCTCTGTCAGCCACATGGACTTAATAAAGCACTCATGTAAGCCACATGGACTTAGTAAAGCATCAGTGAAGTGGCTCACACTGGGAAAGTTTCCCTCCTACCAGCAAAAAAAGCAGAGTCAAGGTGTTTCAGTTATTTTCTGTGAATTGCTTTTTTCAGCTAAAGATCAGATTTTAGAGTTTTTGACCACAGCTTGAAACCCAGGAGCAATGGTGCTGTATCAGCTGGCAACTTTACCTTCAGCTGTGGTTTGGTTATCTTTGGGACACCTCAGCTGGGGACTGGTGGGATTTTGCATGATCTGCTTTTAAGGTCTTAAGAGGAAATTTAAGACACAACCCTTTTCTTTGGGAACACTGACACAAGCAAAATAAAACTGATACGGCAGCGTTTTATGTTTCCCTCAAATGTTCTTCCTTCAAGTTATCCAAAGAAATTTAAATTCAAGAACATCAGTTTCAGCTAAAAGTCATTTGCAAATCAGTATCTGAAATGCTCAGTGATGAGTCAATAATAATTTTTTGTTTGGTCCAAGAACTTGATACTTCTCATTTCAATGTCTCCCATTCAAAATGTTCCTCAGAACTTTCAATAATAAAAACAAAAACAAAACAAAAAAAAAAAAAACCAAAAAAAACAAAAAAAAACCCCAAACCACAACCAAAAAAACCACTGAGAACATCATTTAACTCTGAGTTCCAGTTATAGATAAATAAACAAAAACATTGAAACTTGTCATAGTGAACAAGTTTTGGGTTGTTTTTTGTCTCAGCTCAGCTACTGATATGACTTGGTATAAAACAAATGAGCATAATACAGGAGTTTTTTGCTCAGGTAAATGAACTTCATTAATTGACCAAGAAATAGTTAATGGGCCCAGAAAAAGAATTCACCATTGGCAGAGAAGTAGGTGATGGAGAATTTAACAGTCTCAGAACATACGATTTGTTATTTTTGAATTCTTTTATTTTTTTCAAAACACTACTGCTGACACTCAGTTGTGTTTAAGAATGCACCTACCCCCTCTCCCAACAAGAGTCACCTAGAAAAGACTCAGCTTTCAGTCTCTGATTAGAAGCTTTCAAGCAGCGAGTGGGAAGTGGGGCAGATGTTGCAGTAAGTCTATTTTATTCCTGCACAAACCACTTCTCTGCAACCAACTTGCAGGAAGCTGCTGTTTTCACCCACAGCTGAGAAAGGTTCAAACCAAATTTTATTCCTAGAATGACTTTCAATATGAAATGGTCCACGAAACATTCCTTCTGCTGCATGAAAATTGCTCATTTCAGAAATATCTCCACTAGGTCTATCAGCGTCACAAAATTTAACAGAGAGTATTCAGGGTCACGCTGTAAGTGTCCAAATATATGTCCAAAATGGAAAAATGTCTCTGTAACTTGAAATTGCAATTAAAGAGTCTGATCCTGAAGCACAGGCAGTTTCTCACCCATGCCAAAGAGGTGACTTTAGCACCTTCCATTACACTTTATAATTTCTGATGGCAATGAAAACACATGGAGGTGAACCTTGTTCTGAGATTAATCTGCACTGTGCTGCTTTTGTCACAGCTTCTTGAAAAACCAGAGCAGCCTGATGGCTCAAACACTGGTGAAGAACAGCCACGTGTTTTGCTATCTCCTGACTTTTGGAAATCTTGTGATCTTTTTGCACTTGGAACCTGACTCCTCAAAGCCTGAGAGGTTCCTTCTGAGCCCTTTTGATCGTCCTGATGCAATTTACTGTGCTAGGATCTCATTTCAAGTGGAAGGAATTTTCTTGGAGGTCTTTGGATCCAGATCCTGAAAAGCATCCTCAGAAGAGTTAGTGGGCTTATAGAAAGGCTTGTTTATGATAAATATGAAATATTTATATATGAAATCTTGTTTATGATAATTGAATCTATTTGAATATTTGCATAATATTTGAGAAAGGCTGAAAAGTAGATAACCTGTGTTCTCCTGTCATGGACCCTGAAAAATTTTGGGGCTGGAGAGGAAAAGTCAGAGTACTGAAATGCCCTTTCCAACCCCAGGCTTTTTGATGATGACCCACAGCTTTAAGTGGTTAAAGTGGACACACTATAGTCCAAAATTCATGTGATTCATTCAGGAAAACACACAAAGAAGGAAAAGGGAAGTTTCTCTTTCCTCAGATGTTCTCTTGAGGGCACCACAACCAAAAATTCTGCATTGGTCTGTTACAACACATTCTGGGAGAAACAATATTTTAGACACATGGAGTTTTTAAGCCTTGAGGGAACCTCAAGGTTATGCAGGCTCCTCCCCACAGAGCTTGCTTAAAACACCAACTTCTATCTGACATGGTGCATGCTGTTGTGGAAGAAACATAATTTCCAACTGACTTTAATAACCAGTGGACAACCTACCAGTATCACATCCACTAAGTTTTTTCAATACAAGTTATCTTCTCTGTGTCTTTTTTTCATAGCAGTTGCCTCAGTTTCTAACCACTGTCTCATTTTTGCTTTTTCTGCCACAGCAACCAACTCTCAGCAATGTCTTCCCCATGTAGTTTTTCACAAACTACTCTTAAATAAACTTAGGAGCTTAACAAAAATCTTTCCCTGGATAAACGAAATATTTCCATCTTCTGAGGTGTGTTTCTTAAAAAGACGTTCTGAAAACCTCAAATATGTCTTTCAATACTTTACCAAAACCTCTCTAATTTTTTCAAAAACCTCTGTTAGAGTTGGACATAGTACAGTGTCCATCAAATTAAGCTACCTCCTGAATATTCTCCTACTCCTACAGTCAGGATCGTATTCTCCCTGTTATCTATTGATTGACTGAGAATTCCCACCAAATGACTCTGAAAGCAATTCACTGGAGGAAGTATTTCACTGCATTCTGCACATGTAATTACCACCATCGTATGACTGGGAGGGAAAGAGTTGTTTAATGCGTTCAACAGTATTTATCATATTGTATTCACCAAATTAATATTAAATAAGACAACACTGCATCTAGAATTTATTTTTCTCTTTTTGCTCTAAGCTTAAACCTTCTAACACAAAATAGAAACAGGTCTGGAAAGTAAACTAACAGATATTCAAGGCTGTGTTAATTGGGCTCCTTGTCTCCCTGTCACAGCCAGACAAAATGCTATTTACAGCCAGATGCTAAAAATTAATTGTGTCTGTGGCTGAATGGAAACCAGGAAGGAGCTTCAAATGCAGGAGAACTGAGATACAGAGGTTATCCCGTTCATACATCATATGGCAACAGCCTGGGAAATCTTGTGCTTTTCCCACAACTAATCTAATTTAAATGAGAAGAGGGAAAGACATTTGTCAAAATATGTGCTGGAATTATGCAAATAAATGAGAGAAAATAAACCTCTGTGCTTGCACTTGGGGAAAAAACAAAAAGCTGCCTATTTACTGCCAGCTGCCCTGGCCTCAGATGCTCTGTGCAAGGACTGCTGCTGGCACAGCTCTCTTCACACTTCACACCCAGCTTACCCAAGCTTAATATCCCTAACTACAATGATGTCCCTCCAGCTGGAGAGGCAAATCCCATCTCTGGAATGGCCAGGATGGACAGGGTTTTGAGCAACCTGATCTGAATTTGGGTTGGCCATTGTTGAAACACAGGTAGGGAAGGAAGTGGCCAAGCAGGTAAAGGCACCTCAAATAGCAAAGGAATGAAATCTTGGTGTAGGACAAGAATAGGACAAATTTGGATAGAAAGTCTTGTCCTTTGAAGAGTAACTGTAAATGCTCTTGATATATACAGTTTAATTGTGGGTGACATCAGCAACTGCACTTACCTAAACTGGGATACCTTAACAAACCAAAGGTCTTTATTTCTGGAAGAAAGATCCTGTTACCAAAAAGCTTCACTATGAAAAAGCATTTAATAATCTCAGTTAGCTCTGGGATGGCATTTAAAGATCACATGAAAAAAGGAAACAGCCCTGCTTGTGTGTTTCTCTGTGTGTTTTCTCCCAACCTAGACCTACAAAATCTTTTTACCACTGTGGCTAGCAATGTACAATTCAAAACAACATGTGCTTAGATTCTCACACAGTTCTTCTGAAGCATGACCTGGACTGAGAAGATGGTCAAGCACTGAACAAGCTCCCTTTGCAAGTGGTCATAGCCCCAAGCCTGTCAGTGTTCAAAAAGCATTTGGAAAACACTCTTAGATATTTGGTCTAACTTTTATGTTCACCTGTGTGGAGTCAGGAGTTGGTTTTGATGACCTTTCTGAGTCTCTTCCCACCCACAGTGTTCCATAGCGGAAGGTGTCCCTGTCTATGGCAAAGGGGTTGGAACCAGGTGATCTTTAAGGTCACTTCCAACCCAAACTATTCTGTGATTCTATTAAACCCTCCAAGGTTGTTAAATATTTGCTCTGGTGTCTGATCTGCAGGTAGGAAACACTCATTATCAGGCAGAGAGCATTCACTGGAGCACTACAGGATGGAGGAGTTTAACCACCCCCTTCACCAACCTGCCCTTCATACAGCAAGACAAATTAGCTGTGATTCAGCAACAAGGTAACCCCCCTCACCATCTCTCCCCTCCTCATCCTGCCCCAGACTGCAGCCTGCAGTAAAACAGTGCTTTGCTCAGCTGAGCAGTCCTGTTATAAAATTGTTGACCGGGAAAACAGAAGAAAGTCAGCTGGCTAAGTGATTGCATAAAAGAATGATTAATTACAATTTTTGAGCTATTTTCTTGCAAATGAGGTTATTGGGAAGGACACATCGAAATTAACTTTCTTCACTTACTTACTCCATCTTCAGGAATTCATTATAGTTCTGGAAAGGAGATAAAAGCTGGGAAAAGTACAGAGGATCTCTAAAGAGTGGCCACAAGCCCAAGCCACATAGTATGATGGGAGCTCTCAAGTTGCATGATAGGGTAAAAAATCAAGGTGAAGGGTAGATACTCAAAAGGCAAAGCTAGGAAGATTGCTGGACTGTGTCTCCTGAGGCAATATTGTAGGGGATGTGCCCAGGACTGTACTTCTCTGGGCTTACAGGGCAATTTGGGAACTGTCACTGGCAGCAGAAGCTTAATCGAGAGTAGCAGAGGTAGCAACAGCAAGGGGTGCACCAGTGTGGAACTCAAGCAAGAGCTGCATCTCTCAAACTGAGCCCAGAAGGGGCTGTGAGGGATATGTGCACCATCAGGGCATTGCCATGCTAGGATAGGTCCCATTTCTGCCTCAGGTCTGAGGGGTCGAGCAGAAAATGAAACATTTCTGTCCCACAGCACTCCCAGACCTTTACAGGTCAAACACAGAACACAGGGCTCACACAACTGCTTCCTCCTCTCCAAAGGATGTCTGCACCTCACACCCTTGCAGTTCATGGGTGTGACCTCTCTTGTGTCCCCAGATACCACAGAATGTGCAGAAGTGCTTTGCCAATCTACCAGCTGTCCCCAGCATGCAAGGGAAAGGGCCCCAAGAGAAGTGTGCTGGAGGCAGGACAGAAGCATGGCACGTGACAAGATGTCCAGGAGATGCCTCCAAAGTGCACCATTTCCCCCATTCAGCATCACCACCCCCTGACATCTGTGCGCTGTTGACACCTCCCCCCATCATCTGTCTAGACACAGGTGTCATCCAGGGACGACTGCAGTACCATCCCCTGAAGAAGAAAATCCATTAGAGGTCAGGCCCCCAAAGTGCACAGGGAGAGGCAAATTCAGACATATTGTGCAGGGCCTGAAAGGGAAGAGGGAGAACACCAGTAAGAGATAGATCCAGGGGCCCCAGCAATGGTCATCAAGGAGCACTGACCGATATTGTTAGTGCATGCAGGACAGAGAATATTTGTGAATGCAGGAATGACTCAGCCAGTGCCACAACAGAGACTGTGCAGCTGATATATCTTGCATAGAAGACAAAAGCTTAGAAAATAAATCTACAGACCTAATGACAAAGGAAAAATTCAATGCAGACTCTGACTGCAAGAGCAGAAAGCATCCACAGGGAATTTTGTCTTTGATGGATGCAAAAAAATAGTAATCCACCTTTTTCAAACCATGTTCAGAGAGATTTAAAGGCTTTGGAAGAGGAGAGTAGATAGAACACATATCTAGGACTGACAAACTGCAAAGATCAGTAAGCCTGACCTACACTTCGGCTGCTTGGACAAGAGACTGCAAGGGATTATTTTGTTCTGAAAAGGGAACTATCTGTATCAATAGGGATTTTAAAGTCACATTGAATCAAATCTCAAAAGTATGAAACTGCATCCTTCCATCTACAACAGAGTAACAGGAAGTGTTAGGTCAGGGTAAAAACATCACTGAGATGGACAATTGTCAGTTTTATTGGCAGATGAGCCAGGAAAATAGGAGATCCTAGAAGAAGCACTCACTCTGTCACTATCTAAAATAGCATCAGAACTTGAAATCTTCCATCAACTTTCATCTAATCCCTGCCCAAAGGTCTTTAACCCAATCCAGTCCCATCTGAAGTATGTGTTTAATCCCAGGCTTCATAATAAAGCTCAAATGTCCAAAAGCATATCTTTAACTAACAAATTCATTCCTGACTTTGTGCTATTTGGATTCCATGGCCCTTTTAAAGACATCCTCATTTCCTTCGTGGGCTGGATCTAGGCATGTTATGCATTTAAGAGTTTTGCTAGCCTAAAGCTTTAATCTCCTTGTAATTTTCTACCCACCACAGGACTGGAGACAATAATGTTTTCCTTCCACCATTTGTCTGTCTTGTTAGTTGTAGTTTCTTTGGCTGTAAAGCCTTTAGTTGAGAGGACAGAAAATACTCTAGAGCAAGAATTGTATCTCCTTATCTGTTTTAATAATGCATAATAAAAGATTGGTAATAACCTAATAAAAAAAGCAAGATCAAGCAAACAAAAATATTCTCTAACAAAATTAAACCATTCTCAAATGTACACTCCCTGTTCCTCAAAACATCAAAACCAAATGGTTTTGAAAATAACATATTCAATCCTCCCAGCAACTATTTCATCTTTTGTTCTCAAGAGCAAGAGTTGGCTTATGTGTTTTGCTATTGAATAGGAAAGCAGCTCTCAGATACTAGCCATAAACTGTTTATCTTACCGATAAATTAGAATCCTCAAATCTACTCCTCTTCTTTTCCTCTGTGAACAGCCAGGAAATGTATCTCACCAGAATGCGCTACTCATACAAGAAGAAATAGCTCTTAAAAAAACCCATGACAACTCCACATGAATTCTGCAACCTACCTGTTGGTAACGCTGACTCATGATGCATTTCCAAGCCTGTACATAGCACTTAATATGCAACATTCAAAGTACCAAAGTGAGCACTGAATAAAAGTGAAAAATGCAAAATCTGACTGCAAGTTGAATTCAGATGGTCTTCTCAAATTGTACCCAGAACAATATCCCCTAGAAGAATTTCTGTGTCTTAGTCCCAGCACAGGGAATTCAGTCTTCTTTCTTTTCAGCATTACATTTCTCCAGGAGATTAACCTCTGGATTAATTTTGATTCATGTCCAGAAGGTCCTGATTCTCCTTCAGGGAGCCATCAGCTCAGGTAACCCTCCTTTGGGCCAGACACTGAGCCATTGTAACAGTCCCAGTGAGGTGTGGGCCACCAGTCTGGGTCCAAGCACTCCTCTTGTGCTTGTCCATATGTGCCCCCTTTTCCCTTGCCTGATGCCCATCTTCCCACCAACAAGGAACCCTCTTTTCCTGTAATCCACACCAGCAACGTATCTCTGTTGGGCCATGATGAATGAAAAACTATCATGTCCCCAAATAAGTTGGATGGTTTCTCTTTTAATAAAACAGTAAAACAAAATGGGGTGCTTTTTGGAAGCTCACAGTTGAGCATTTCTAGACATAATAAAGGGAATTTTGCCGCCTCACTCATAATTGTAGTTTCAAGGCTCCCAGTGGTTTTGGGCAAAGCCCCTTTTTCAGCCTCAAGCTATTTTCATTCAGGGCCTCTGCTTTGAAGGTACTTGTCCCTGGGATAAAGCTTTTATCCCTGGAATGAGGATTAAGCCTGATTCTTCCTCTGATGTTTTGCTAATCTGCAAATATTCCTGAAATCTACTGCCCTTTTCAGTCCAGGAGCACTGGCAGGGCTAAACCCTGAGTCCTTGCACTGGTGGAGACATGGTCCTAAAGTTTCCTACCTAAGACTAATTTTGACTTAGATTTCATTGTTTCCCAATGAAAATACACCATTTCCTGACACTCAGTGTCAAACTGAGTCAGGCATCAGTGTCATCATTGCTCTACTTAATGCCTCCCACCCAGGATGTTAATTACTCAAGCTATAGAAGAACCCATGCAAAAGAGAAGAAAACTGGGGCAGAGACTGAGATGTGCAGATGAGGCTGTTGCCCTTTTCCCAAAACCTGCAGATGAGGCATCTGTAATCCTTTTCCCCAGTTTCCAATTGCAGCCTGCACAAACAGCCCAAACCCACTGTACTGGCAATTCAGACACCTCATTTCAATTTCTAGGAGTAACCTACAATAGCTGGTGTCCTCAGAGATGGTGCCTGCCAGGATACAAAGCCTAACAAATCCACCTCCACTCCTACCTGCATCACATGAGCTTCAAAGGACCCAAGGAAAATAATTTTCTCTTTCTGTTAACACATTATTCTCCTTGGAAAAGCACTCCCAGAAACCTTGCAAAGGAGGTTATACAAGAGCTAGAAATTATTATCATCATTATTATTACTAGTACTACTACAATTCCTCCAGACAGGCTTCATAGCAGTGCACAATACAGCACTGAGCAGTCAAAAGGAGATTTTGCACCAAGAAATACCTTTAAAATAAGCTTAGTGATGAATCACTTAATCGTCACATTTTGCTTTACCATTGCATGATTGCATCTAGCATAAAAATATTAATTAATCCCCACAGCAGCAGGAGGGGAGGAACTGCCAGTTCAGCTCAGCCTTAGGTCTCCGCAGTTACAGCATCTCATCTCCCACATGAGAGTTCAGAGGAAGGTATCAGAAATCTCACAGATACCCAGAACAGAAGAATCCAACCTAAAGGAAATTCTCGTTCTAACCTCATGTTATTTGGGAGCTAAAACTGAAATGATAAGGCAATGTTCATCACCCAAGGCAGACAGGCAGCACCTTGTCATTCTGACAGCTAAAGGAGAATGGGATGCTAAATTATTTGCCTAAGGCATTAGGGCCGTGTTTGCGTTGAGGAAACTCCCTACAATGTGATCACATCAGTGAAAAATCCATAATGCAGTCATCTGCATTGGCTCGAGGCAGGGCTTAAACTGCTTCAAACCCCACAGGAGTCTATTTTCAGATTAAAAGACATCATCTGTATGTGCAAACTGCCTTAGGGGTGGCAAAAGTGACAGCTCTCAGTACCAACCACACCAGACCAGTCCTGCACTTGATCAGCCAGAAACTCAGCAAAACCCAGGTTTGTGACATTTTGATTCAGCTGAAGCTCGTGTTGTGATACAGCCTATGGTAAAAGCAAACCCCTCCTTATGGGGAGAGCATTCCCTTTCCTACTGTTCCTTCCCTCTCTGCTGTGCAGCATTGCAGCAGTGAGCAACAGGCTGGGCTGTGTCACGGGGAAACCCCTCTGCTCTCGTCACAGGGTCATGGCTGCCCATGGCAAGCAGATGTATCTTTAGCTTTGGCTCAAAGATGTTTGTGAAGCTGTCTAAATAACTCATCTTAAAGAGCTCGTGCCAGCCTTTCCAAGGGCATGTTCCGTCAAGAGCTGACAGCCAGAAGTCCCCACAGTGCATCAAGCTCATATGGAAAACCTGCATGCTAAAAACCTGCTAAGGCAGCTCGTCATGCTGCACTGCAAACACCAGGCAGAATGAATAAATTCAAATGCCTGACACAGACCGTTGTCTCATTTTGCTCCTGCTGTCTGCAGTGCTGCTGCTGGGTTGTTATTTGCACAACAAACCCATCCCTGATCTGCTCAATGCACAGGAATCAATACTGCTCTTTGGCAGGCTCTGCAGTTATGCACAGTAATGAAAGCTAAAAGGGACTTCCCTGGAAGATGGAAAGCTATTCTATCATCATTAGGAACCCACTGATTATATGATAATAATTTCTTCACCAAGTCTGTAAATGCATGACAACACAAGAAGGCACTAAACTGCGTGTAAAGATTTCAAATGACAGAGAATTTTCCACATTCTTATTAAGCCCCAGAAAATTCCTCAGCCCTTTCCATGGTATGCCAAAAAGCCATTACCAGCAGATCCCAGAAATAAAAACAGTTTATTGGACAGCAATTTTTTTTAAAGCTAAAAAAATAAGTGAAGATGTTGAATTAATTGATGAAGACATTGCCTCCAAGCTGACTGAAACCTGGACAAGGTTCACAGGAAAACAGAATCCCACCTGTAAACTCAGGGGGTTGATTTTGAAACATTTAGCTGTAACTCCATTTTCCTTTGTGGAGGTTTTGCCTGCCTCATCCCAGGCAGTCCATTTTCATGCACACATTGTCTGCACGGCTACGTGGCAGGGAAACCCCCATCTGCTCCCCTTGGATTTACACTCAGCCGTGACAAATGACTTTAGCTTCAACTTTCTGCTAGGAGATGCATATAGAAAATGAGGTCAAAAAGGCTCATTTTAAATAATTCATTGTGAAAAATTCTCCCTGTCTTTTCTAAGCCTGTGCAGCCAAGAGGAACCACCAGCTCTCTCGAGCCAGAAGAGCTGATCCATGTGTTTGCTCTGCTGCCTGTGGCTCTGCTCTATCTGAGGGATGGCAAAGGCGGCACCACAGCAGGGGTGTGGGAGTGAGGAGATCTGGATTACTCTGTTCCAAGCACCAACTGTCTCCATGTGTCAGCCTGGGAGAGTGAGAAGCATCAGTTTAGAGATCAGAAGGGACAGGGTTGGTGCTGGAAAATCTCCACAGAGAAATCCCCGATCCGCATGACATGAGAGGCCAGGCTGATTGATCATAGTGGGAGGAACACAAAAGAATCTGTGGGGGACTATTAGGATTATCTGCCCTGATTTTGTGGTGTAAAGCAGAAATTATCACATAAATTTTCTGGAATCCAGTCAGTTATTTTTGGTTAAGTGAAAGAGAAAGAGATATTTGCAGCGAAAAGTCTTGCTGGCAGGCAGCATTTGGGCACACCTCCTTGGTTCATCTGTCCTGATAGCTAATCACTCACACTTTGCATACACAGCCTTTTCCTTCAGTCCAAACTGTTGAAATGACTTTGCCTGTCCCTGTGTTCAAGGGCCTCATTCCTCACATCCATCCCAGTTTTACTGCAGCACAGTTCTTCTCCCCTGACTGGGGGAGATGGCACCTGCTGTCGAAAGGCAGAAGAAAAATCTTCGATCAAAAAAGAAACCACAAACAAACAAAAAACCAAACCAAAAACTAAAGACAACCCAAACCGAGCAAAACAAAAAAACCCCAACTAAACAACAAAAAAAACCAACAAGCAAAAAAACCAAAAACCCTCCACTTCTAGTGCAACATGGTAAAAGACAGAGGAAATCCTCATAAAAGGATGTGCTGGGCCGGGAAACACTGGGGCCATAAAATCAAGTGTCTGTAATCTACAGTAAAGATGCTGTTCATGCTGTCATGTATTTATCCAGTTTCTTGGCTATTTCTGTAGGCTCACTCTCCTTCCAGCTGTGCTTCTCTTTCCAGAGGGACTGATTGACTCTCATTTTTCCTCAGGCTCCACACACTCTTTTACAAGCGTCTTACGTGACACAACAACCTAATTTCAGTTTATTTGTCCAAGCAAATGGTATGCCTGCCGTTTTGTACTTGGCAGGTCCAAATTGGGCAATTGTTTTGGTATCAGCTACTAAGTTATTGGTGTCCACTGGGAACATGCAAAGGCTTGTTCCAAAGTGCTGGCAGCTGCCAAGGTCTCGTTACCTTCAGAAACACTCCACATCTCCAAGTCAGTCTCTTATAATTAAGCTATTGACTGCCATTACTAATCTGCTTTTAATGAATTTTAGTACATTTATGGGCTTTCATTTCTGCCTATATCAGCTTATTTTGAGCATCAAGACAGGCAAGTCCTAAATAATAAAAAGGGTGGATTTCTATTAAACAGATAGAAAGATTTAATTATTTTGGGAACCACATCTTGATCACTTTTTGCCTAGGACAACATTTTGGAGACCCAGACGCAGAACACATTGATTACAAGGCTGTGCTTAATTTTAAAACCTACATATAAATTTGAAGAGGTCCACTCATGCATCTTAAGAGAGATCATCTGGAAAGGAATATTATCTGGAGAGGAACTGTTTAAAAGGGCAGGTAGTGGTAGAACAAGGGGGAACAGCTTCAAATTGAAAGAAAGTAAGTTTAGATTACAGATACTATGAAGGAATTCTTTACTGTGAGGGGGGTGAGGCACTGGCACAGGTTGCCCAGAGAAGCTGTGGCTGTCCCATCCTTGGAAGTGTGCAAGGCCAGGTTGGATGGGGCTTGGAGAAACCTGGTCTAGTGCAAGGTGTCCCTGCCCATGGCAGGGAGGCTGGAACCAGGTGATCTTTAAGGTCCCTTCCAACCCAAACCATTCTGTGATTTCATGATTTGATGGTCTTAAACTGTTAAAACTGAAAGACAGTGATGCACATGTGGAGTGTTTTACAGAGCTGGCATTTAAACACCAATAGCAACAAGCACATAGACTTCTCCTGGGGCGTACAAGGGGCTGTAGCTGTCTTTTTAATGAATTCAAAATAAACACTTCCTGTAGAAGGTTGTTTTGCAAATGACCTACAATATAATGAAAGTCAAATCAGAAAAGTTATTCCAAGCATAAATATTAGAAGAAAAAAATGTGGAATCTCGACTTTGCCCAGCATTCAAAAACACTCCCCTACGTAGTGTATATGTTAATTTAGTTATCAGATAATGGCTGAGATCAGTACAGTCCACAACAGGAGATCGACAGGCAAAGGTACTACCAGCCTCTCACTGAACATCACCAGTCATGGTGGGAATGGACATTAGAAACAGTTTCACAACTGCTTATACTTTGTGAATTGAAGCCTGGTCTTGGAGGGCAGGGAATGTTCCCTGTGCCATTCATTTCAGTAGCAGCTCGGGAAATTTAATACCCTCTTGGAGGCACAAAAGTGTGCATGAGATTGGGTTTTTGCATGAAATTGAGAGCAAAGGAAGGAGGGAGGTAAAATAATGCTATAATCATGGCCACCCAATTGGCTTTATTTACTCTCCTGGAACTACATAAATACCAGTCTGCAGTCAGCTAAATGCATTGCCTGCTCAAGCAGTTTTATAAGCATGGAATTTACTCAGCTGTACCCATAACCTAATAGGCCAATTATTGATAAGAACATGCTGTCTATGCCAGGATTAAGAGCTAAACATAGGTTTTCTTAAAAATGCATCAAGAAATTAAAAAGCCATGTGGTCGTTATTGTTAATAGCATGAAGGCAATGCCTAGAGACATCAGCTAGGAACAGAAACAGCTATACCAGGAGCTGTATAAAGAGGATACAGTAGTGCACACCAGCACAAGCTGAGAATATCAGAAGAGGCATAAAAATACAGGAAGGAACAGAAGGTAGCAGGAGAGCTGCAAGGAGAGATTCAAGTGTCATCCAAGGGTCATGAATTGTCTATCTGGGTTTCTCTATGGGGTGGGTTAAACAGAGGGTATGGAAGTTATTGGGAAGGCAAAGGGGAGCCCAAAGCATAGAGAGGCAATGCTGAGTTAGAAAAGACCAGGAGAAAGGAAATAGGATTACTGGCAAATAGGAAAATTGAGGCAAACTGTTAGTGGAACAGTCAGGAGCTGCGATAAGGACAGTCCACGTCCCAGCGCAGAAAGTCTTGTGGAACACACACATCATGCAAAGATCAGAAGACCATGTTGGCAATTTCTCACCAGCCCACGGACTGGGTGTCCTGGGAGCCTGAGGAGGGTCTGCACAGATTCACTTCTGTTCAGATCCCCCAGGCTCTCACACACTCCCAGGTGCTTCATTCCTGTTGCCTTTTCTAAGCTCTCAAAGTGTCTGAGCCTGGTAACACTTCTGCTTACTTAGCAGTTGCTTTTCCTCCCTCAGCTGTCACACTCCTTTTGTGCCTTCCCAAGGGTGCTTTCCTCAGCTTTCCTTATGTCCTTTCTGTTTTCTTCAGGGAGTCTTAAATCTCTCTGGCACAGCTTCTCATCACAGCGAGGTGGGAAGTTCATCACAAGTTACATGTTGCCTTCTGCTCCTGGCAGAACTGCAGGATAAGCTGTGTGTCCGCTTGTGCCTGTGGTGAAAATCGCCTCTCATCACCAGCATCTTAAACCCCAAATGGACACTGGAGAAGAAAAATTATCAACCTGCCTTAAATAAGTTGTTAAAATGTGTAAGTGCTGGACCCTGAGGAGGTCACTTTGTTTCTTCAGCTTTGCCAGTGCTGCTAGATTTGCCGCCTGTCCACACATTGCACATACTGCTGGGTGATCACCTGATGCTCCTGGAGGATGAAATATAAGTTCACCCTCCTCAAGTGATCCACAGGAACACAGTTTCCTGGCTGAGGCACAAGCCTGGTTCCAGCAGAATCATCTGTCCCATCCATCTTTACAGCATCGTCCCTTGCCTGATTTTTGGTAGAGACAAAGGCTCCCTAAATCACTAAGAGATTTCTCTGCCATAGGGTTGCTAGGATTTGGGCACAGGCTAAAATGAGGGTTAGCTTAGGCTGCCTATGGAAACAGCAGCACAAGGTGCAGGCAATAAGAGCTTGAGTACAGCACACTGACCAAACCACTGTGTCTCTGCTCAGCCAACAGCAAAATGAGCCTGGGTTTTTTACTGATCTTTCCCCCTTTGTCTTACCTGGGACTGAGTTGGGTTTTTTGGCACATGAGCGTGTGTAGCTACGTGCAATACTAGCTTCAGACAGTCTAAGCTTTTTTTCCCACCATGTTACAGGATTCTCTCCAGAAGCTTCTACTTCAGGGACCAGCTTCCCAGACAACTCTTGGCCCATATCATCTTTCAGCTCCCATTTGGGGACAAATATCAATCTCAAATGACCTTTGGAGAACACAAACAAGGATGACTAATTGTAATTTTAAGGGAGTCCTAAGATATAAAGCACTGGGCACATCATTATTCCTGATGATCATCATGTGTTGTGTGAATGCAGCTGTTTAAGTTATTCATTTGCATATGCATTAATCCACATTATGTATGGAGAAGTGGTACTTGCAGAGACAAATTGAGCATGAAATACAATGGCTAAATTGTTTAAATAACATGAATGTTTATCATTTAGTTCCCTGTGTGAAAGACTGGGCTGTTAATAATTAGTTTCCTACCTCCAAAAGAGCACACATGTTAATTAATTAATAGTTGCGAAGTACTTTGAAGTTGCAAAACACCATAAGAAAGCTGTCCATTATTATGTATAGTAAATGTACTTCTAAATTAAATAATTTGCTTATTTGAAATTATTTCCCTCCCCAAATCCCCTAGAATCCCTTATCCATAATATTAATTAGCATCTACAAATAAATAGGTGTGTTTGAACATTCATTTGGAGTTTCAGGAGCAGAACTGCTTTTCCACCCCTGGTGTGCCAAGGATAAGACAGAGTGGCATGTCCAAGTACAAACACAAATGCAGTTGTGTGAGCTGGGTACCACAGGCAGGGCAAAGCGGGTGTTGCACAAGAGCAGAGACTCCAGGGTTAAATTGTGCCAGTGTGGAACAAGAGACCCGGGGATGACTGGAAACCCTGGGGTGAATTTCTGTGTGACCCCGGACATGTCTCCTGACCTGCAGGTTGGGATTCATCAGACAACTCCTGAAGTCACAGCCCCAAAAGCAGAGGGGAACACCAGCTGGGGTGCCTGGGCTGTGCGCAGATAGCTGATGCTTCGACAGCATCATCCAGTCCAGCAGCCCCTGCACGTGATGAGTTGCTGCTCTGAGGTGTCTGTCTCTCTCCTGACATGTGCTCCTGAAGCTGCCAACAAGAAACCAAGTCTGGAGCTCCATCTCTCCTGTTTTCCCCAAAGTCTCAAGATATTTCAGGAAACAGGTCTGAAGCTTAATCTTGTCTTGTGCCTGCTTTTATCTTTGGACTTCAGGCCTCAAAAGCTCATGGTGTTCAATCCTTTAGTGGTTTGCTGTCACCTCACAAGGAAGTGTGTCATCTTCAAACAAATGAATATTCACTTAACATGTGAGAAATTACATCAAATATGAAGTCACACAGGCTACCAAGAGTGAAATAGCTCAGCAGGCCCTCCAGTGCCTGCAGTAGCTCCAATTTGTGGCAGGAACACTCAGCAAAAAAAACAAGCACCACCACAATGCTGCTGTGATGCCTGAAAGAGGTGTTTGATGTTCAGGAGGCTGAAAAGAAGGTTTTCAGATTAGAAGTTTATGGGTTCCTCTCCTCAGGATTTCCCAGGCACTGAAAAGAGCTAAAGAGCCATGTGCTGCCATGAGACATAGGCACCTCAAATCTTTTGAAACCTGGAGTAAAGTCTTTCAGCCTGCTGAGCCTCACCTGGGGGCATGGGCAAAGGTTGTTACCCCACTGAATCCAGAAGCAGCAGCAGCCTCTGACTTAACTGCTCTGGTATTTCCCAGGTGTAGCATGGTAATAGGGTAGGAGTAAACTCTCCTAAATATGCCATCAACTTTCTGACTGACAACAAACAAGACACTTTGGATCATAGTTTCACTGACTCAGTAGAACTGGATACTACCTGTTTTCAGTTTCTGTATCTCACTGCAGAATTAGGAAACTTGATCCATGGGCTTCATATTCATTATAGGCGACCTCACTCGAGATCCCCTTTTTGAACAAGTGCAAGCAACAATTAAACTTCCCCAGACATTCCAAAAATAACAGGTAATTTCTTGGAAGAGCAAATTTTCTACCTAGTATAGTGTAACTTAATACTAGACCTCATTTTGATGGACAAAGAAAAATCAATTATGACCTAAAAATGAGTGGTTGCTTAGGTACTGAAGATTATGGTGATTATCTGTTTACATTTATTGTGTGCAAACAGAAAACACCAGTGACCAGCAGTATAAGAATGTTTGAAAGGGGCAATTTTGGCCAAACTAGTGAGATTGTCAGCATCGCTGACAGGGACAGAAATTTAAAGGAAGAAATCGTAAAAGAAGACTGTAGTGGGAACTGTTCTCAAATTTCCTGTTGGGGGCTCCAAAAGCCAGAAACCCCCAGTCATGTCACTGCTCTGTTGGGAAAAAAAAAAATCTTCTTAAATATTGAAAGAGGATATGGAAATGGCAGCAAGACATTAATTTTTATGTATTTGTAGAGTCAGGAAGAAAATGGAAAGGAAATAGTAATTATAATTTACAAAACATTTGACTGATAATAAGGAAATTAAAGGAACAATGAAATGACCAATACAGATAGGAATAATTACAGCAATTTTTTTCAACATGAGCTATTGCTACAGGCACAGAGAAAAACTGTTCCTAGGCAAGTAGAAAAAGTAAAAATTTTCAGAGGATAGATATTTTTGTCTGTATATCAAACTGAGCAGGAATTTTATACCGAGGGTGGAACAGAAAGATTGCCATCTGTGATGAAAAGGGGATGTGAGGTAGCATTTGCTAAAATTAAACATTTTTTAAAAACAACAGACACATATCTTGCACCAAGAGCCTTTAAGGGACGAGGAACTCCTGGTAAAGTTAATTTCAACAAAACTTGGGCAACAAAATGTCAAATGACTGCAGGATTATCAACATAATTTGAATACTCAAAAGTATAGAAGGGATGAACAAGAGAATTACAGACCAACCAAACTGATGCTGATCCTGGGTAAATAATATAAAACTGAATTCTAGACTGTACTACCAAAACTTTGAGGAAAAAATGTAATTAAAACCTCCAACATGATCTCACTTGAAAAAGTGGGTTTTTAAAACCATCCCTTTTTTGGATTAAAGAACAATTGATCAATTAATTATAGTGTTTGTATTTAAAACCACGTGAATTAGTACCCCGCAGCATTTTGACTTTAAAATCATTCGGTGACGTACAGTGGATGGGTTACCAGTGGCTTACTGACAGAACTCAGCAGACAGATGCCAATGAGAGATATCTTTTAGAAGCTGTTCCCAAGAACTGCTCCTTGGTGTAGCACTTTGGTCAGTGACAGATTGCTTTTACCAGGGAAGCGTGCAGTGATGCACAGGGCAGGAGGTAGAAAGTAAGGAGAATAAGTCACTAGTACAAAATACATCATCTACCACAGCTAAAAAATCAACCATGAACCCAAAAAAAGGTGATTCAAGTGGAAATTTTTTATGGATTATGGTCATGACATGAATTCTAGCTGCAGCAGTAAAATGGGGATGTGTGATTTATAAGAGGGATATCAAACAAAAGTGAGCAGAGAGACAAATGTGAGAAGAAATGGGTTCCAAATAGACATGGAGGAATATTGTCCAGCAGAAAAGGTAATGGAATGGAGGCAGATGGTCTACAGCATCATTCACTCAACATGATTTCTGACTTTTAGGAAGAGATTGGACAAATACCTTTCACAAAAGACTCAGATATGCTGATGTGCTTTGGTTTCTATTTTAGCAGTAGACAAGATGACCAGCTAAGGTCCCACCCAATCTTACATTTTGAGTTTATACTGAATTTGGCAGTATATATCTACATATCTACTCCTGGTGTTCCGAAGAACATGAAAGGAATGGGAGGAGTTCCAGAAAGTGCTTTAAAAATGTAAAAGACTTAGACATTTCAAAAAGTCTTCCTCACAAAGTCCTCCCTCCTCCCTTACAAAGTAGAAAAATTACCCTCCATGCTAGTTTAATAAAACTGGACTCCAGAGAGAAAAGGTTACTTTTTATAGGTTTTTCCCAGCCCTATGTCACTACAGTGGCTTTTTAATGTTCCCAAACTCCACACGACATCTAGTGAAGCTCATTAATAACACAGGATAATCATCCACTGGATTCTAATGAAATTTTAGAAGCTATTAATAAAAAAACATATATCCTGGATGCCTATTAGTTACTTGGGTTTTTTACCTCCTCCTTCTCCATTAAATCATTGGCCCCAAACTTAATACAAAGGGGCCAGTCAATCACAACCATTTTTATCTGCTCTCTTTGTCACCATTTATCTGCACAGCTTTAAAAACAAAAGCTGTACGAGACAGCGTCAGATGTTTCCCCTTTGTGCACCGCTCCCATCACCTGTCGCACTGTTCTTGTTAAATCTTTGATGGGAGTCTTCAGCATTCCTGCAAAATAATTTATGCATTTTCCCCACCTCTGCAACTACCTTGTGAAAAGATCCAGAAATCACAGAGGAAGCTTCAATCAATGCATTTCCACCATCTGAAACCAGTGCTGTAAAACCAGTGCCCAGCCTTGTCAAAAACATCCAGTGACTTTGTCTCTCCCAGGACGACGAGAACAGCTCAGTTCCAACCTGGATTGCTCTGACCATGAGCCATGAGTGAAGCTCAGTCACACCTGAGCCTGTGTTTGCAGTTAATTTAGAGGTTTCTGGTAAAGGAAGACTATAAATGTGGTATCTGTGCAAAGATAATCTGTATGACCAATCCCTTCCTAATGCTGGGGATTAGCTTCACTAAACAGTCCCACGCGTTGAACCCTTCAGATGTGAAGTTAAACCAAAATAAAGAAGTTATTTTGTCCCATTAAGGTTATCACTTAGAGGAAATACTAATCTGTTTTGAGGAATATGGAAAAGTGGAAATCAAGGATAGACATACCTAAGAGGAGATGTTAAAAGAAATTGATTAAGCAAAGAGCAAAACATCACCAGAATTATACCTGGAGCATCTTTAAACAGTTTGGAGAAATTCATAAGGGAAATTATGGGAATTCATAAGGAGCTCAAAGGGAACTGCTAATCAGAGAGGCAAAGCCACTGACACTGCCTCAGGGGATCAGTGTTGTAGCCTGTTTTTGTAAAGCAGCTGAGCCAAGACCCGTGGGCTTTGCTGCAGATGCAGGTGAGGAGTCAGTGAGGCACTGGCCACCAAGGGACTCTCTAGTGCCACTGGCTCTGCTTCCCAGCACTCAGGGTACAGAGCTAGACTGAGATCTCAGGAGCTTCCAGCAGCTGGGCTCCAACACATGCCAGAGCCTCCTCCATAATAACAAAGATTAGCTTTGACATTTCCAGTATTCTAAAATATAAAGTAAGAAAAAAAGTAATATGTATATTTTTAGGCACTCTTCTTGTCTATATTATTTTTCCTATAATAAATCATAAGGGTACAAAAAGAACCCAAGTTTAAATTTAAATATTTTCAATAAATGTTTAAGAGAAGTAGATCCAGTGTCAAGGTCTCTCACGTTTATAAATATTACAAAATATTATAAAACAATGTGGCAAAAATTGTGAAGAAATCCCAAAACAGATCACAAGGTTGTTTTTATGGTATTTTTCCTCTTAGATCCACAAACTTTATCTTTTCAGTAAGCTGTTAAGATAGAAGATGACTATTCCCTTTAATTATGCTGGGAAAGTGAGGAATGGGGGAAGCAGAAGAGCTGTTTGAACTGAAAACCAGCATTGGCAAAAGAAATGAATATACACAGGCTGTGCATAAATATAGATACGGATTTGAAAGGTTTTGAGCCACTAAAATAGCAAAAGCCTTGAACAGTCTTCAAATAGCAGCCGTGGGAGCAAAGCAGCAGGATCCGTGTACCCGGCAGTGATGTGCAGATGTGCCCAGGCTCTCTGAGCACCGTTCACTCTTGGGAACTGCCTGGCTACAGAAACATGGGCCCCAGTTTGGGGTAATTTGCTGAGTATTCCAGCCTTTTTGCTTCCTTCTCAGCCTCCTTGGTGGCCCCTGTGGAGCTCCATTCTCAGCTGCTACTGACACCTGAGCTCATCATTCAAAACTAGTGCCAGTCCAGTAGCGCACTGCAGTCGTGTTCTGAGCCCAGTATGGACAGAGTCTAATTAGCCTTCATAAAGACTTTATTCACTTAAGGAAAAGACCACATTATGTTCCTGCCTCAGATAGAAGAGAACAGAACTCAGTCCCTGCAAAGATTTCCTTCCTGTCCTGGATCCTTCTATGGGTGCTTGCTTCTTTTCAGAGAAACAGATTAAAATCTCCTTCCTCCAAATACTTCTGTCATTAGCTTGCCAAGGGAGTCTGAGAGCTATAAAGTGTCTCCTGATGTTCAGGCAGACATGCCTGAGCACATGAGGGAAGGACAAATTTTGCCTCATGGCTGTGCAATGAGCAGCCCACTGCAGTCCGCACTGACCAGGTGGACTTGTAATACCACACAAATAAATGGCATATTGTCTCGCACAATGCCTACTGAATAGACTTGTGACTTTTTCCACTTTACTGTATCAGTTATTTCTTCTTTTGCCCTCTTAATCTCACCCACATCATTATATTTTTTTTAGACTATGAATCTGTTATGTTTCAAAAAACTACATTTCTGCTTTTCTGGAAAAATACAATGGCAGCAGACTTTCACAGGCGAAATCAGAAATGAGCCCCCAGGAGAAATGAGAAGACTATGATTTTTATATTATCAAAGTTTTCTTTAAAAAAAGCAAATTTGAGAGAGCTGGAAGTATTCACTTCCCAGTATTTTGGAAAGCTTATACATACACTTACATCTCTGTGACTGCCTGGTAATGTAAACCTTCCAAATGCAAAAGGAATAAATAAAGAAGATTAACATATATGTAAAAGGCTGGTATAATTATCACAAAAGGCCCCTTGTGGTTAAGATTGCAAGAAACTCTGCAAGTATCTTGGGATCTGTACTCAAACTGGGAGGCAGCACCATTAAGACACCTTTTTATAAGAGATAGCCAGGTCATCTGTAATTCAAAATTCAATAAACAAATATGTCTAAGTTTCTTTTATAGCATTTTTGCCTAATGGTGATAAAATAGAGACCATATAGGTCTAAAGGGGTTTTTGTTGTGTAGTTTTTTTCTTCCTAATTAGGAGATACAAAAGAAAGATTTCTTTGTAAATGACTTTACAACTCTTAACTCCTAAACAGGTGCTAGCAACAACAGCTATGAAACTTATTTTTGTAGAAGGATCCCTGTGCTTTCTTCAAACACTAAGATACAGGAAATACCAGAAAAAAAAATATAGATATATCTTAAAGATTGTGCTTTTCTATTTTAACAAAGGCTGTTTTATAACCTGTCAGAAAATGAGTATTTGACTGATCTTTACATAATCTGCTTATTTTCAATACCTACCTTTTCAGCTTCCCTGGCTATAAATAGCCCTCACTCACATGACACAGCAAACCCACAGATTCCTCACATCTCTACACACTGTAGATACCCCAAGAAGTCTGCAGGAGGGGTCTATAAATCTTCCCTGAGCTGGCCAAATTTCATGAAGAACATGGACATAAACAAGGAGAACCCACAGTGGAACCGTGTGCTCCAAAGGGACGTGATCTCACGGGCACAGGCCTGTCTACACCAAGCCTTCTCTCTGTTGCTTATTGCCTGCTGTGAAGAGATGCTTCACAAAACCATAATTAACATTTAAACCAGCAGTTAGAGTTAAGACCTCCTTAGAAAAGATGCCCGAACCTGTTTTTCATAAAAGCATTTTTATTGCTTTAAAGGTTTTATTAAAATGCCAACAAACCAATTACACTTGATTGTTTCTAGCATCTACCTGCCTTGGTTATCACTTAGCTCACAACAGTGAAAGATGTGTGCTCCATTACAGGC
Organism: Gymnorhina tibicen; assembly: GCA_013399875.1. Taxonomy (NCBI): domain Eukaryota; kingdom Metazoa; phylum Chordata; class Aves; order Passeriformes; family Artamidae; genus Gymnorhina; species Gymnorhina tibicen. The sequence continues at coordinate 894,294 of VXAZ01005369.1, read as the reverse complement.
TCTCCTCTCCTTCTCTGGAACCACATTTTTTACTCACTACTGTTCCCCAGGTAATCCAGAAAATCTGGAATATCAGCCTCTTTTGCTAGCAACATACTACCTTACAATGAATTTAGGTGCTCATATATCAAAGGATTTGTGCTGTCTAAAACAACAAGGAAAGCTCCCTCCCAAACAAAACCCTCATGTCCAAAAACCCATTGTATCCCAAAAAAAAATCAGTTTATAGAAAATGTTCTGTTTGAAAAAGCACTGACAACTTTAAGCAGAAAATAAAAATTCTGGGTAGAATATTCTTTGCACTGGAGACTTGGATTACCTAAGGTGGAAACAGGTAGCAAACCCTAATCACTCCCATAACCACCCATTCAGCCCCTCCTGCCATGGCAACAATGCCATTAAATTCACTGTCCTGTCACACAGCAGAGGCTCTAAAGGAAGCTCCTCCCTGGGTCCCTGGAGCCCCAGGGCTGCAGGCAGAGGAGCCACAGTGACAGACTCCAAGGATGTGGCACCTCTGAGGGGGACCAGGTCCCTGCTTCGGCTCAGCCATCGCATCTCCCTCCCCTGCACAGCCAGAGAGGCGCCTGGGAGGTGACTGTAATGCAGAAATATGAACTGCTACAACTTGGAAACACTTCTCCATTTGAGCTGTGAAGGTCTGAGTCTGTGCCTTGCAGGTCTGTGACCCCTTATAGGAGTGTCCCTGTTTCTATCAGTGACAGTGCCTGTACAAGTGCATTGCACACCAGGAGATAAGTTTGATAGTTACTGTCCTTTGAGAGATATCAGCATTGTACTATAATCCTGGAAACTTTTACCTACAGCATGTTTAGATTAGTGAAGATAATGGCTGCTTTAATGACATTGTCTTAAAACACCAAAATGGAAAAAAATCCAGAGACTTTTCTTGTTTATAATATGTGTATTATCCAGCCACATTGTTTAACATCAATAGAGTCATTTGTGAAATCAATAGTGACATTTAAAATGGTTACACTTCCAAGTTAAAGCCGTATGTAGACACAATGAGCAGCTTCTCCTGGTACCTCTTCAGTTCTCCAACTCAGAATTGTAGCATAAAAGCTGCCTGTACCTTGGAAACCTTTCGGGGTTCTTTGAAGGAAGCTGTTTGGGTTTTTAATAGCTGACTACTATGAGAAATTACGGAAATCCGAAAGACATTTTATCCGTCTCATTTTTAATGTTTTTCAATTGTTGTCTCCAGAATAAGCTCATTCCTCCACAACCAGTAATTTTCTAGCCAGAGATTTAAATAAATCAGTGAGCAGTGGTGTGCCATAGCAGCATTTCTAAAATTAGTTGCGCACTTATAATTCTGATTTCCCACCTCTGCTCTTCCCTGGAGAATTCAGGCTGCAAAGCCAAAGGACACAAAACTGAATGATAAAGATAGGCAGAATGCCTTATGGCTTTGCTAGAAACATATTTTTGGTATTTATGTACTACAGGCCTCTCTGCAGCCAGTTTATCTTTCAGTTCACTTCGTCTTCACCAGAATATTCAGCCAAATTCCAATTCAGCTTATGCTACATGGAAAACACATTGTTTCTCTGAGAGCCTCCAGCGCACTATTCAGAGCTGCTCACTCATTTTTCTTTCCGTTCTTGTTCTCAGGGATAACCTCCAATGTATTTTCAGATGAGACAAGGATCCTTCTGGAAAATCCTTCTGCAGCTGAATTGAGAGAGCTACTGGGACTCATAGTTTTTTTCCTGAGACACAACAAACACCTTCCAGCACAAAGTGCCCATTTGTTCGCTACTGAAGGAAGCTCTTTGGACACTGCAAGTTTCATCCAGGATCTATCTCCTGGTATTTCCAGCTAAGACTGAAGAGCTGACATGGAGCAGAGGAGCTCCACTAGGAGCACCCACCATGTTTTTTTAAATCACAGCATGTTGTCCTTAGGAAAGCTTCACCGCTGAGGGCTGGGCTTCAGCCCTGGTGCCAGAGCACAGCCCAAGCACTACAAGACCACCTTGACAGAGCAACGTAGCCCTGAGTTATGGTTCCTCCTGTGGTTTCCCTTGCCTCCTGCTGGGAATAGCAGTTTCTGACAGATCCGTGCGAGCTCTTATTGATCGTGTGTCAGGTCTTCATTGCATTCACCCCAAATCTATTACTTGCTCTGGCATAAGCCGGAAGAGGCAAAGATGCATGAAGATGCCTTGTTCACTTTTCTAATAGCTTTTCTTCAAATAAGCTGTTCTTGTGGTATATACAACATTATTAACAGTTTATACTGAGGGCAAACTATGAGTACTGCCAATGCTTCTTGTTTCACCCTCTTCTTCTGGATCAACCTGTAAATTCCTCTATTAGACTAAAATTGTAAAGTCTTTGAGCAAAGACCAGTTTGTTATTTGCATTTTCAGAGATCACAGACCACAACTTGGTTCTTGTTGCTGCTGCCACACAGACGTTTTATTTAAAGTCCTACTTCCCATGAACAGGCCTGCCATTTTCCTTGCTTGCTCCTCCTTCCCTAATAAATGAAAAATTAGCAAAGTTCAGCCATTGACCCTCTGAGCTGCAGTTATCAGTCATCTCACTGTAACAAGTTTTGAGCATCAAACGACAAAACCTCATTTCCCTTTCCAGCCCTTCCAGCCCATCTCTAATCACTATTGCTTTCCTCCCCAGTTAAACAAGACACCTTGCAACAAAACCCACTTGTTGAGAAGATGCAGACTGGAAGAGCTGAACAGGCCAGCAGCATCTAGAACCTGTGCCAATTCTGCCCCCATTCCCTGCTTGCAGCAGCACCACATGCGGGATCCAGACACACGAAAACAGGCTTTGCTTTCCAGAGTTTCCAGAAACAAAGCCAACCTCAGTCTGCTGCATAAATCAACAACAACAAAAACAACATACATGAGCACTTGCCAGCTGAAGGATCACAACCCACCTCGTGGTTTGTCCATATATCTCCAAAATCCAGCAGCAGCTGCCATGAAATGTTATTGCTCAACAGCTCATGGTGGCCCAGAAAAGGAAGAAAACCCCAGTGTTACATGATTCTCTATTTTTGATTGCCTCCCTAAATCCTCTGCATTTCCATCAGAGATGGGCCACTGCAGGAAGGCAGAGATGAGACAGACTGCAGGTGAGGGCAGAGGATGCACACGGGCTGCATTTTTAAGCTCTGCAGTCCCCCGGTGTCAGTAGGCCAGGGAAGAGATGAGAAGGAAGCACAGAGTTCAGGTAAAGTGAATCAAACCAATCCATCTAATCTACCAGGAGCCTGCATAAGAATCTGAGTGAGATATGGCTGAAAAACGTGGTTTGAGAATAAAATGGATGGGACCTCCAGAAACAAAAACCCAACCAGCAAAGAGGAGTATTGGACACAAATATCCCACCCCATCACAGGCTGTGTATGAGCAGCCAGCTGTATAAAATTATAACTGGTGGACTGACCATGTGTGACACACCAGCCATAGAACAATATAGGTTCTTGAATTAACGTCATCAAATTTTACTCCATTTTCTCCAGCACTATGAGCACAACAGTCCCCAGGTCCCAAAGTTGGCAGCTCCTTCATCCCTGGTGAGCTGAGCTGATATAAAGGAGCTGAATTAGCCCTGAAACATGACAGCCTTTAGTTGATTTGTCTTCTCTCCCTGGGAGTGAAAATAGCATGATTAAGTTTGTGTGTCCACAACTTGCACTCCCACTGAGCCCTACCTGGGCTTGGAGTTCACCTTCTCAGGAACAGTGACAAAGCAGAGGTACCCTAAGAATGTCATTTACCTGTGGCACAAGTGAAGACACTATCAGTTAGGATGTCACCCTTGCAGATGGCTTTTGAACACCATTTAAAGGCCAGTTAGAGAGGACAGTCTCTCAAGTTGAACCTGACCTTTAATTCCCAGTGTCTTCCCAAAACAACCATGAAGGGCTTAATCCCCAGTTATCAAAGAACATTTGTCAATATTGAACCAATATTGGTGGTTCTGGATTGACACCACTGTCTTTTCCACCAGTGATACCATCTTCTCCTATTTACTGGCCAACTTTTTTCACACTCTCCTTTTCACTCTCTGTCTCTTGAACAAGGAAGGAGCAGTCTGTGGGAACCAGAAAATCCAGCACTATGCTCCTTCCCATCTTCCCTTGCAGGAGGTTTGTCTCTGTGCCATACATGCAAAACACTAATAATAGTACTGGAGCACTGAGACCAGTGATTATTACAGTAAGCACAACTGCTTCCTTGTTAAATTATACCTGCCCCAGCTGAAAATCACGGATTTTTCTGTGTCTTGTTATGTAAGAATTTGGCCCCAGGTTGGGGCAAGGATCCTCTTTGGTTTTTCTGGGCAGTGCAGAGCCCAAAGAATGGCTGGGCAGGAGGGACTGCATCTCTCTGAGGAAGGGAGGTGTGTCCATGCCTCATCAGCTTCTCAAAAGAAGGCTGGAGGTTTTATGGAAGCACTGTAGTGGGACCTAAAAGTGCTGGAGGAACTCTGGGAATACAAGGATGAACAGCCCAAAGGGCTTTCATCTCTGCTTGTCCCTGAAGGTGTTTCCATAGTATGTATAAATACACTACAAATAATTTCTTGGGTTAGCAAAAATAGCATTTGCTACATCCAAACAGGAATAGGGACTGCAGTGACTGTGTGGTACTACACTATTTCATACACACATTCATAGGTATGTCAGGCATAACCTTTGCCATCACGCTCACCTCCTATTCATTTTAGCTTATCACATGACTGCACACTGCTCATAATGACCTTATTGCCACTAAAAATTATTTGGGGGCTTAAAAAGGGTGCCATGACATGAAGATTTATCTCCAACTAAAACCCTGATTTTATGCTAGATTTGCTGACTCAGAGAAAGGCCAGTGACTTTCCTCTGCCTCATCTTAAAAAAAAAAACAACCAAAAACCAACCTGCAGGGAACATCCTGTAAGTTTTACAAAACCAATAACAGAATTACAAAAGGTCTTGCACCTTGATACCATGTTGCAGGGTACGGCATTTTATGACATACAAAGGTAAAGAAACTGAAACTTATTGAAGAAAAGTACTGTCAGGTCATAAGAACAGAGAGAACAGCTAAAATCATCACTTCATTATGTGCTTCTCTCAGTCCTGTGAACTCTCAGGTTTGAGAACAAGCAGTGGAGTCACCATCCCTGAAAACGTTCAAAAAACACAGATGTGGCACTTCATTATTTGGTTTATTGGGCATGGTGGTATTCAGTCAAAGGCTGGACTTGATGATCTTGAAGGTCTTTTCCAACTTTAATGACTCTGATTCTAAGCTATTCCTCTTTTCCCTGACATTTAACATGCCTGGAAAATGCTGCTTCTTTGGTGTCTCTCTTTATTCTTTAGATTTTCTTCAGGTTTTGCAGCGCATCCATGAGCATGTAGGGGAGAGAGGGAGGTTCACTGTTCCAGGAGAGCCCCAAATTGCCACAAGGCACACTATCCTACGATTTCAGCTCTCAGGGCTCTGCTCTGCACTGGAATAACAAAAGAAGCTTCAATCTCCTGCTCTTTAGATGTTAGGATGTAACTCACAGCTCTGTGCTGCCAAGAGATGACAAACATGACGTACAAAGACAACGGATACACCTCAGAAATCACAGTCCCCTGGCTCTCCGCAGAGCAGGAATAGTTCAAGCAACAAACAGCTGCTTTCCACCACTACCTGGGCAAGACTCCTCACTACTGACCCGGTCTTGGGCTGTTCTCAGCCCACCCAGAGCACACAGGGTCTCCCTGTAGACAAACAACAACATCAGGTTTCACACTGTAGACACTTTGCACTTAGAGGAAAATAGGCAACTTGCCTGAAACAGCCACCAAAGCACCAGGAGGGCAAGTAAGTCGTTTTCTCTATACAAGCAGCACCATCACTAACGCGTCTAAAACATTCACCTACAAGAGTAATCTTAATTCCCCTCCTCCTTCTCTTTTATGTCTCACAATGAGGTTATTCCTCTTTCCTCTGCTTTTTGCAAGTCTGTTTCCAACATCTCCCTTTCCTCCTTCTCCAGCTCAGCTGCTGTTTTGTCACCATCACTGGAACTGCTTTCAAAGCTGCTGGTTTCTTCCCTGAGCTGTTGCTGTCTTACCTCACTCTAAAAAACATGGGCTTTATTGCTGATTTTTCCTCTCCCTTCTCTTTTTTTTTTTAACCAAGTGGGCTGAAAATCATTCTTTTTTCCCTCTGGACAAGGCAGACATCAGACAGATCCATCTGTTCTCCTTACAGGATCAGTGGCAAAGAGAGTGCATGGATACCTAAAAATTACATCCCACTCTTCAACAGAGCTGACAGCTGAAGAAATGACCATATTGCAATTGCTTTCTTAAATAACTGAAGAGATACAGCTAGGTGTTTGTGTTCTGAATAGGATAGCATTGACTTGGAGACATTTCCACTAAGAAAAAAAAACAAAACCAAAACACCACATTCTGGCAATCATTATTTGGCTATCAGTGTAGGGACTACATTGACCAGAAAGACCAGCAACAATTTCTGAGCCCAGTCCTGCAAATGAATGAATTTGGTTATATTTATTATATGAAATGGTTAAATGAATTTTACCTTCTGAATGCATGTGGAGCCCAGGCAGACATCAGCAGAGGTCACCACAAGGTGAGCCTAAAAGGCATCACAAGAAGATTTAGGTACATGATTGAATCAGAACTCAGCACTACAGAAATTTGGTGATCTTGGTTCATGCATTTACATGCTTTGAGAAGGGTATTTCAGACTTTAGACTGTATGAGATCTTAGCATTTGGCATACTCATCTCAAGGCCAAAAAGGATGGCTTTGTGCTATCCTTGTGTCCAGCGTACTTCACAAAGTTATCTCCCCAAGGCCTTCAAAATTGGGATTGGGATGAGATTCACCTCAGTGTTTGTAATGTAGATTTCTACATCTAAGCCATGTATTGAAGCTTCTGTTACAGCCAAGGGATATCTATTTATTTGGCACAATCGCTGGTAATCAGGGTTTGATAAATCGCTGTCTCATTTACTTCAGGATGAGCTCAAGATCAGCAATGCTCATGTAACAGCGGTTTATACCAGCATCTGAGATTGAAATGACACATTTAGACATTTACAGAGAAGACATCTACATTCAGTCTTAAGCATCCCAGCACAATTACTGTAACTGCTACTACTTCTGTTATGGTACATTATGTTATTAACAACGCAGCTAAGATACAAGTAAATCTCCTTTTCCTGAGTTATTTCACTGCTCATTTGCTTATCTGTTGCTAAATTAAAAAAACAAAAAACAAAAATCAAGAAAACAACTACTCCCAAATTCAACATATTCCTGGCTATAACTTGAAGTCCTGCTTAATCACCAGCCAAAAATATACAAAATTATTGATTTAGCCCATATTTTGCAGCTAATGTACAGCCTACAGTTGTCTTCTAGAAAATTCTCCTAGATTGGTTTAAAAATGACAAGTGGAAAATTGATAATTTCTTGTGCTAATTCTTCCAGCAGATATCTGATCTGCTATTAGACCTTATGTATAGCCTGAATTTATCTTGCATCATCTTCCAATCATGCTACATCATCCTTTTTTGCAATTAAAAAGCCCTCTAGTAAAACAGAAACTCCGTCTTCATAGCCTGGAACAAACACTGATGGAGATCTCAGATTAATGCTAATAAACACATTATCTACTTTAAGTTGATGGGAAATTAACTCATGGTAGAGTAAGTGAAAACAAGCATTGCCAATGAAGACAGATTTCCATCTGCTCAAAATCTCTTTTCTTCACTCGTCCTAATAGTGTTTTCTTTAGAGTTACTGTTTCCAGAAAACTATAAGGTATTATAACAGCAGATTTTCCCTACAGTGTCCAACAAAATGTTGCTTTGGAGGTGATTATGTCCTTCTTTGGTCTCTGGGAGCAATGTTCTTTCTCATCCCATTTGCTGGAGAGTGTGGTGGCTCAGGAATTCAGCCCTGGCTATGTACTCAATTGCTACAGAAAGTTGTTGTCCATTTATTGTCACACCAAGAGCTCCCATCTCTAATTTATTAGTTCTCAACACTGGCAGCAAATGGAGCTGCAAACCAGGACATGGTATTATCATCTTGACTTTGGGAGCAACAGCTGCAGATATGATTCAGGCTGCGCATGCAGGTCATGGGCTATGCTGTGCTCCTAAACCACTTCCTCCTACCACTGAGACCAGGGACAGATATTAGTTCCATTTGTATCCTTTCTGGGAAGAGAAATGGGTGTCCACCTCCACTTCTTATTCCATCTTCCTTGAGAGAACAGCTGAGTCACCACAAGGAAGCTGTTACCTCCACAGGTCATCAATAAATCACTCTTTCCCAATACCATCACCACCCCTGGGCAAAGACTGATCAGGAACTGTGACTCACAAGTGTGTGGGCCTGAATCTCAACAGCTCTACGAGCTTCTCCTACAGGGATTTGTTTGCGTAGGGTCTCAAAAAGCCTTGCCCAAAAGTCACAGGTGGCCCAGTGGAAGGACCTTACCCCTGGATGCCATATTCGCTGGCATCAGGGAGCCATGCAACCAAAAAAGAAACATTAATGATGTTGGAACACAAGGTGATTCAGAGATAATTCTTGCACCTAAACTACCTTGTTCCATATGGATGAAGTAATTCTTCATTTGTCCTTACTCTGAGGGAATTAGAGGCATAGTTTTAATCCTGGCATAGGTGAACTCAATGTCAAAATCCAGTAAGTTTAAAAAAAGGGTAAAAAAAGACCAAAAAGTAAATACAGCTATGTATGAGTAAGAGACAACTTTTCATGCCAGCTCCATCAGCCTGCTATCAGAACTTAGGTCAAGGGATTTTAAGTCAGACTGAGCTCTGCTGCCCCAGTCACATCAAGTAGGAAAGGCTGAGGGATCACACACAAAGCAGAGCTGGACAATCCAATAACTGGTGCTGTTCTTCAGTAGTGATAGGATGGATGCCACCAAGGGAAAGAGGGAAGATGGGATTGAGTGAAGGACAGGGAGAAAGTGAGAAGGAGGTGTAGAGTTGAGACTGAATGATTCTTCTGAATGATGAAAAATTGGTGGAAATAGAAAACTACAAAACCTGTTAAAAAAAAAAAAGTCACTGGGAAAGGTTTCCTATCTTCAAAGAGCTCTACTGATTAATGAAAACTATACCTAGCATTTCCCAGTGTCAGTACTCCAAACACAGACAACACTGGTTTGAGTTAGCCTAGAGACACACAACTTCCCTTGTAGCTAAATATGAACATTGTTTCCTCTACAGTGGGTTGACCTGCCCAGCATCTCTGTCTAGATGTTACACCTCACTTCTGTGCATGCACGTTTAGGATTGAGTGGAATGGGGAGGAAGAAAACTCTCCATGACTCTGGGCCTAGAGGTCTGCACATTACATGTAACGCATCAAACAAAAAATTCTGTGAAGAGCAACCAAATTTATTGCTCCCCACAATATAATAGAGTTCAGATCTTGGAGATGCACAAAACTCAAACAGATACAGCCCCAAGCAACCTGATTTGAGTTTGAAGTTAAACTTGCTCTGTGGACTGCACTGGAGACCTCTAAAACCTTCCAAATTAAACGGTTTTATGTTTGCAGTTGTCAACTCTCTTCTACAGCCCCAATATCAGACATGACCTACACCAAGAAATGTGCAGAAAGATGGCCCTTTGCTAGCATAACTTCCCCAGCTTATCTGCACTGGATTTGTTACCCAATTAACTGGATTTATGAGGGAGGAGAAAAATCCTCTCTGGTCTTTGAGGAGCAAGGAGGGAAGGAAAGCCTCCACATTTGAATAAACCAGCTCCTAACATGAAGGAAACAGGCTGTGACCACCACAGTGTGAATATTGGCAGCTCTGGGATAGGTTGGTGCTCGCTTGTTATTTTGCCAGGGGATCTCCATCTCTCCTATTTACCCCACTCCTCAAGATGTCTTACCCTCCTGGGAGGCCAAGTGTGTTGTGACAGCAAGTACCTCACCAGAGGTGTAGGGCCTTCATCCTGGCCTCTGGTACTAGCAGAATATCCATAAAAATTAAAAGATTTTGTATTGGGTCCAGAACAAACTTGTGGTGCAGCAGCCAAATCCAATTGTTCTTCTGACTGTAATAGATTTACTCTACATTTGCACTGACATGACTAAAAGAGGTTGCTGGCTCAGTATTTCTGCAAAAACAAGCAAAACACAAACTAGCAGCTGTTGAAGGAACACACCACCACCCAAATACACTTCTTTATGGCAGGGCATTTGCATGCATCCAGATTTCGTACAGTTTTCTGATGATTTTCAGCATTAGGTACAATTATGCTGGTTTCTTGCTTCAGCTGGTGTATGAAAGGGAACATGCCCTTGAAAATACTGAGTGGCGCTTACATCTCTGCAAAGTGCCCAGTTTTATACAGAAAACTCTAGCACTTAAAAAACTGTCTGAGCCCATGAATGACCCTCATGATCACCCTCACTCACACCAGGTCATTCAAATTGCCCTTCTACGCTTGCTGCAGGCTTTAAAAGGACAATGTTCAAGCCACCCTCAAAGTGTTTTCTGATCCCTAAAAGACACCTAGAAAACAGTGTCACACGTTTATTGATTTTGGGAGGTAATTTGGAGTGATAGAGGAGCAATGCAAATGGACAGAAATTCAGGAATAGGAAGAAGCAGGACTGATGCTGGCAAACTCTCAGCACAGTAGCTCCTGTGGCTGGGTAAATACAAAAGACAAAGAGAAAACACAGTCAATCACAGCCTTAGATTTGAAGCCCAGTACAACAGGTAGTTATGCCTGGGTTTGAATATGACCTCAAGATCAATGCAATTACGATCATAAATCAAAAGCAAATTTATGGGAGGGCTCAGGGAGATAAAGCCCAAGGCAAAACAGAGAACAAAAGGAAGGTGGAAAGTGAAATTCAAAAATCCCAGCTAGAGAAAGATCTTAAAGCTAGTGAAATGTTATTTTCTTTAGCATAATGTCAGGGATGACTGTAGGCTTGTCATGGCCTGGGATACTAAGCTCTTGAGGAAAGAGAATTAGAATTGAGCCTCATGTTAGTAAAAGCCTATGTAATAATAAGAATCACATTACTCTTGCCTTTAGAGATACAACTCACCTGTCTGAACACGGCTTTTACTGCAGATATTTACCAGAGATCAGCTCCTGCTATAGACAAGGGAGCTCAGTGGAGCTGCAGCTGTGATTTATCTCCATGTAAAGCAGACCCTCACATCTGGTTGGATGAATTCCACCCTAAAATCTATTGATTGCATTGACTAAATCTCCACTGACTCTGAAGAGAAGCTAAATACCTACTGCATACAATGAACCATACATGAACATATTTACATTTAGCTGTCCTAATGTGGCTTTGATCCTTGCCCCTCAGGTCAGGCAGAAAGTTCCCCATTCCTCCGGTGTTTTTAGTGCAAATACCTAAATTTAAATTAGTTCCATGAGGTCTCCTTTGTAGTCAGTAAAATGTTTCAGGCACTGCAAGAGGTGATTAATCTCACCCATTTTAAAACTGTCTTCAGAATAAGATTAATTGCACTCCAGAAAGTTCCATTTCCTGTTTTTCTTCAGCAGCCATAGAAGAATTCCAGTCAGCTACCTCAGATAATGTGCTAGATGGATAGATCCCATTGTGGAAAGACTGACACTCAAGCCCTGAGGAAGAGCAAGGAAATGCAGTTTGTGGAAGTAATTTAACACTGAAGAGAGTAGTGAATTTGACATTACTCTGTGATAGCACCATATTCTGAGAGCAGGAACTGTCATGAGCCTGCCTCTGCCAGATCCCACCTCTGCACCCAGGACCTGACAAGGTAATGGAGTGAGACTACAATAATGAGTGAGACACAATCAGAATAGCCAAATATCAGCAGCAACACAACTAGGAATGTCTTCACATTTTACACAAGAAGTTCGGTAATGAATGATCAGTGGGCTCTTCCTTCTGGATTTGTATTACAAAAATGTATTTTTTTGTTAATATGCCAAGATGTGGGGGTGAAGTGTTGAAACCTCCATGGGAGTTTGATCAGCACAAGCAGTGTTGAAAAAGAAAAGGCAAAAGCCACGGCAAAGTCCCATGAACAGGAAGGAGAAAAGATGTAGAATGTAAAATGTGTTGCTGAACACACACCTAGGGTGAAACTTGTATTACTTCAGTGGGGTAGGATTTCTTGGGCCTTTGCCTAAGTAAATTGTCTTATCCCAGGGCTAATGTTTTTAAACGAAGAGCATCAATTTAGATTAAATATAAGGAAGAATATTTTTACAATAAGGGTGATAAAACACTAGCGCAGATTGCCCAGAGAGGTAGTGGATGCACCATTCCCAGAAACATTCAAGGCCACATTGGATGGGGCTCTGAGCAACCTGCTGAAACTGAAGGTGTGCCTGCCCACAGCAGCGGGGTTGGACTAGACCTTTAAAGATCTCTTCCAACTCAAATTAGTCTAAGATTCCATCCCAAAAAGTGGCTTTTTGCATAGACCCAGGAGGATATCCTCAAAGTTACAAGATCTCACACACAAGAATTATGTCTGTTCTAGTAACCCAAAGGTGCTCATCCTGGCTGTCTGTCCCTGAGGCCAGCTGGCATGACCAGTGTCCACAACACTGACCTCACTTGCCTCCTGAGCAGGGTCCCCCACTCAGACTCCTACTGGGAGTGGCCCCAGGTCTGCGGCAGCATTTGATCTGTGCTCAGTCACTCAGTCACCTCAGAACAACATCACCACCCAGCAGTGTTGTGCTGTCAGTCAGTGTGTGTCACTGCTTGGGAACATCCCTGGCACAGCTTTGACAATTAGCCAAGACATGGTTAATGACTGCTCTGGGCATGAGCAAAGCTGCTGTCATAGCTGCAGAGCGAGGCTGGTCCTGGGTCGTGGCCCCGTGCATCTGGTGCCAGGGCACAGACAGTGTCTGAGGTGTGATCAGGGAGCCTCAGCTGTGTGCACTGACATTCTCCCAGCACATCTCACAGGAGCAGCAGTGTTAGCAAAGGTAGAAGAGCAAATTCCAGTTCATGTAATTACCTTCTTAAACTAATTCCCCTGCAATTTCAATCAGCTGCTCTTGACATTCCCTCCTCAGGGTGAAATCCCTCCTCATAAACACTCTGAGCCTGCATGGAGAGGCGTGAGGGGAGCAAAGATAAGCAGAGCTGATGCTGCAGTGCTGAGAACTGGTGTGCAGCTCCCCACCAGGCGCTTTGGGGATTTCACTATCAGTCCTTCAACAGCTGCACTAGCTTCTCCTCCATCCCCACTGAAAGCAGAAAATTTTACACTCTGAATTTACAGTCAGTGGGGAATGTCCTGTAAAGAGTCTTCTGGTTTAGGATTAACATCTCTGTCGTTGACCTAAAGTTAGGTATAGTCCAACTCTAATGGCTCCTGTAAAACATAGAAGAACAAGGACCTGGATGGATTGGGACATTTAAGCTTTCAGCATTGCTTTATCTCTACTCTAGTGGTGGATGGCACCAGGAACAATTAATTATTTTGTTATAATGAGATATGCACCATGTAAAAAGCATGAAAAATCTGAGATGGAAAGATAACAATTAAATGCACATCACAGAACTAAACAGATAAACAGCCTGAAAATCAGATTTGAATGAAAAAGAAATGAGAAAATATCAGTAGTTTTGACACAGGTGAAATATCTCATAAAATCTTTGGTTTAGTATTACTTCAGATGACTGGGAGCAACTACATGACATTAAAAACTGGAACCAGAGCTATAGATAAAGCCCTAACAAATGATATTGTATTAACCAAGAAGCAGGGAAGTTGTTATTTAGTGAAATGCTGAATGGTGTTTGTTAGTTCTGGCCTTACTAAGTGTTTCCTTAATAATCTAGAAAAAAAACTAAATTAAATGTTAGCAAAATTACGAGGTACTAATCTAGAAGGTGATCAAAACACAAGCGAGGACAGAAGAAAGTAAATATAAAAAGTGCTTGAGATTAAAAAAAACACCACTGAAGAGTCAACATGACAATCACGAACTAACACGGGTTGCCAAAGAAATGCAAAGCACATTTATACAGCTCTCAGCCACAGCTCTGAAAACAGGGGGACAAGCGAGATCCAAGTATCCATAAAATGAAATAAAGCGTGCAAAGTCAAAGGAAGTAAAATACAACAGCAGCAGAGAGAGGATGAGGATTCCTCCTCTGCAACTGCCATACAATGGACCTGTACATCTCCACCACCATGTACCAGCAACTGAGAAAAATTAAAGTGGGAAAGACTTTGGCAAGATTAATCATGAGGGAGAGGTGAGTGAGAGTAAATGCCATCTCAAGAGACACCAGATGTTTCTCATGTCAGAGTCTCAGCATCTCTCCAGACTGAGATTTAGCAGAGTTAGAGATATTAAACTTCCATTTCAGCATGGTTTGCACCACTAAGGAGGACAAGGTGGTATCCTGGTGACTACAGCCAAAGGTGGCTATTAAGCTATGGAAAGCCTGAAGATGCATGATGGATCCTGTGGAGAACTTGGGCTTAGAAAGGTCCCACCAGGCCTGAGCGGAACGAGGAGCTGGTTGTGCAGAGGAAGATGATGATGATACCTCATGCTCCTTTCCACCAAATCCCAGTCACACTCTTCTGCTTTGGATTACCTCAGTGTCACCTTGGGTAGGTTCCTCCAGACGTCGGTGGGACCTTTCACTTGCTCCAAGTTAAACACACTTTTATGCAATTTGCTCACTTAAGACTGGGGAAGGCAATTTACAGATTTCCAGCCTGGAAGTTCTCTCAAAGTGCCTTTTTCCAAGTAGGTTACCAAAACCTAAATATCCTGGGGCGTGTCCCTCTCTCCACAGAAAATGCTAAATTTCCCAGCTATCATCCTAAGACAGAAGGCAGCATACACTTAACAGCTCTTGTGGACCATATTCCCTGCAAAGCTATTAATATTTAAGTTATTCCATTTAATACAGTATCTGCCAGAAGCAATAACAGATGCATGGCTCCATTCCTTCTGTAAAGTTCCATGCACAAGAGAGTATGTCATTCTTAAATACAAAAAGGGAATATAATGTTATTAAATACAAGAATAAACATTATCATTTATTTATACTATGCAAGGCTGATCATGGTAGCACCCAGCCACCTGGCTATGTCTAAAGTCACCAGCCTTTTATGTTTGTAAACAACATGTAAATTATCTTAATGCTCACTTGGTCAATTTTGATCAGAAAGTTTCTTCCAGCTATTAAATCAAATTCCTCAAGTTCAGACCTTGTCCTTGAATATGCATCTCAATGCCGCAAAGGACTTTTTGACAGTCAAGAACAGAATTATGTTCTACATACATGCACAGGTTTGTATGTTGGGTAACCTGAAACAAAAAGGATTCAATCAAGTGATATTTGAAGACAGGGAGCACAAAAACAAATATAGAAATATGATGGGTGAGTAGATTCTTGAGTGATCTTTGGGAGCAGGAACTGATGGGGCACCTTCATGTTCACTGCACACACTCAAGCACACAGTGATCTATGATTGGTGTTACATGTATGTATTATTTTTTAATCCAGCTGTTAAGACACATAGTCTTTAGCTACTATTTTTTTCCATTAAATTTATTTTGAGTGTTCCTATATTTTACAGCAAAATGAGCAAAACAGGCATAGAAAGTCTCTCCCTGCTCATTTTTGTATCATTTCCCTAATCTCCCTCTCAGATTAAGAGAAGAAGTAAAGCTGTCCTCTTCACCCAGCAGCTGTCCCAGAAGTGCCCGGACCCTGCTGTGCCCCATCATGATCCACTGTTTGCTGCAAGGAGCAAAGAGAGGCATGTGAAGAGGCTGAGATGGCTTTTATGAAGAGTGACACCTCTCAGCAGAGTCCAGGCTGGGGATACTGAGATAAATCTAGCCCTGGGCAGACAGTGTCTCCAGAACTGCTGGGGTGGCACTGAGATGCTGCTGCTCCTCACACCAAGTCTCTCAAAAGAGAAGAAAAACCTGATTTGCTGGATGCCATGGTGGCTTTGCTGTATCACTGCTCATCAAACTGATTAAATTTGGGAATGTTCAGTTTTATAGACCTTGCACCAGGGAATATGACTTCTGTTTGAGGGGCTGTTCCTCAGCTGAGCCGGCAGCACTGAAAGACCAACTGCTGAGTGTTTGCTGGCACTGGCAGGGCTGCTGCCCACCCTCATGCCATGCCCTCCCTGGGGCATCGCCGGCCACCATGGATCCCGATGCCTATCCAGAGGAGGCTGGCCTGAGCTGGGGACTGAACTTGCAGAAGGGTGCTCAGGGACCTGCAGCCCCAGGAAGTTGGGGGACACTGAGGCACACCCTGTGCACCATGCAGCTGTGTGCCTGCAGCTCCCACGAGCCACTGAGCAGGATGAGCAGCACCAAAACTTGATAAGTAGGCAGCACAGTCATGGCAACGTGGGATGCAGGGCAAACCAACCCAACCTGGGGGTACCCGCTGTGGAGTGTGTCTTGCTCTCAGCATTGATGCCCAAGCACGGAGATTTGAGGCTGCAGGTGAACACCTGTTCCCACCAAAGGGCCTGGTCCATAATTTCAGAGGTTGTTTGGATGCTTAAGTGAGCATTGGGCACCTGTGAGCTGCTGAAGGGACTCCAGAGCTATGACTGGGGCTCACAAGCCACTCGTTATCCAGGCAGTGTCTTCCCCAGGCTGTGCTGCCCCTTCTCATTCCCTCCAGCAAATCCCAGCTTCTTCTGTCACATCCCCAATCCCAGCAGCTGAGCTACAGTTGCATCCCCCCAAACCACAAGCAATCCCAGGGCGGCTCTGCAAGCCTCAATGGAGCTGCAAGAGCAGAGGTGTGTGGTAAGGTCTCCAATGACTAAGACTTCATTATTTTTTACAAAGTATACTGCAGAATATTTATCCATGCATTATGATGAATTAGCATAAATAATTAAAGCAGAACTCATATTGGCACACACATAAGCAAAGGGCACTCGCTAATGGACCAGGCTCGTTCTGCTGCTCTAGGGACTCACTTAGATACAAGTCCATGCCAAACAAGCCAAGAAAGGATTCATATTTGTCCTTCTTTTTACCCCAAGCCTTCTCCCATCTCTCTCCAGATGGCTCACGGAGGCTGGGGGGTGAGCACATCTTATGGAGCATCTCCTGAAGGGCAAAGAGGAAAATAATGGAAAGTCTCCAAACCTTCAACCTGTTCCCCAAATCCCATGACACTCTTTTCTGCAAACAACCCACCTACAATCAGTCATGCAAGAGGTGCTCGCCGGTGCTTCCCAGAAATTCTGCTGATTTGATGGATCGCATGACTCTGCCTCCTCTTTTTATTCCAGGTATTAAGCAGTACGGAAAGAAGATTACATGGCAAATAGAGAAGGGTTCTCTAATGTTCCCCATGGCTTCCCCCTCTCATCAGCAGGTACATCAGGGTGCCTACACCAGCAGAGTGCAGGTGATATTGCACACTTCCCCAAAAAGAGATATCTAATCCAAAACCTTTTCCTAGTCTTATTTTTCCATGAGAGTAAATGCTGCTGTTGTCTCAGAAGATGGTATGAAAATGAGCATATCTCCTAGTTAGCTCTCCTTCATCCTCTCTTTTCTTTAAGTCAGGTTGAAAATTTTCCACAAATTGAAATTCCAAACGATCTGTATTATGTTACCTTTCTGAACTCTGTCCTTTATCCACCAAATATTTTATGCTTGCAAATAAAAATACACTGGAAAAATAAAAATCTTGTTTCAATTTTTCATTCTCCTCATTAATGCTTCTGTGCATAAATAAAGCATTTGGATGGTTTGTGAAGGTGGACAGGTCTCAAGTCTGTCTCCCTGGCCACAGCACACATCCCACAAGGCACAGCTGCAGGGGTTTCCTCCAATATATTGCACTGCCTAACACAAAGGGAAATATAGAACATCATGGGAACATCAGCTGTACCTACAGCGACATGAGCTCAGAAAAGAACAGGGATAGACTGTAGCCTGACCTGCAACCCCCAGCAGATATTTCCAAATCAAATATCTCAAAGGTTAAATCAGACTTTATTTTATTTTATTTTATTTTATTTTATTTTATTTTACTCTGAAAATGTTCAGCTAGAGTTTAGCTTTACAGAGGTGAAATTTTTAATGGGAAAACTGAATTTTTCTTACCAACTATGTCACTAAGACATTGCCGTATTGCCAAGAAGTCCACGAATCCTGGTGACCCAGCAAAGGAGAACATCATGGGTGATAGATAAATCTTTTGTGCAGTAGAGATACTAGAGAAAAAAAGTTTTCAGATGGTGAAGGAAACAGAGTCAGCTTCTTCAGGGATCAAATCCCCAAGGATAGGCTTGGACAAACTCACTTGTGCAGAACAAAGAAGAAAGAAGAATCACAAGTATCTCACACCACTTTCTGTTAATCACTGCCAGTGAAAGCTGAATGCTAAAATCACCATCAGGAATTAAAGAAATCACCCTTTCTCCCCTGCATCTCTGTCCATAGGGCTTGGCAGGGCCTGATCCCTTTCATGAGTGTTCCTTGAATTACTTCAATAGACTGAATCATTTGGGAACACCCAACACCAACTAAAGCGAGCATTTATGAGAGGCAGCGCTCGAGCCGTATTTATGTGCACATTACAGCAGTGAGACACACACAGGATCACGACCCCTTTGCAGCCATATGTGCATTGCTGTGGGATTTAACGAGATCCCATCTGTATCACCCTTTCAAAAGTTGTGGCATCCAAAGCTTTTGCAAAGACCTTGTCAAAGCCCCTTCCTGCCCCTCACAGCACCCTCAGCATGTCTTGAAAAGTTGAAACCCTCTTCCATCAGCAGCTTCCTGCCTCCCAAACCCTGGGATGTACACAATATCGGAGTGCTTTGCATCATCTCTTCGTTAAACACCTCTGAATGCTTGGATCTATAAGGAATTCATCACATCCAGCCATGCTGCAATCCCTTTTGGCCCTCAGCTGTTTATCCTCTGGTTATTTGTATATGAGAGAAAAAATCTTACTGGTTAGTTCTGGGTGCATGGCACTTACTGCAAAGTTACTCAGAAGATGAGACAAAGTGTAACATGTCATTAAGATAAGATAAATGGGACTTTCCTTGAAAATTAAAACAGGATCAAATTTGTAGATTTTATGGCAAGACTGGCAATCTCTCACCTTCCCAAGGATAAGTGTAACCTGTTCTAGTGTGAAAAGAAGCACTGGGAGATGCTGGGATGCAACTACACTGTGTCACAGCAGAACCTCCAAATGAGAGAGACTCCTTTAAAGAAGGAAAAAAGGTTAAAAGACAATTTATTTGAAAGCAAGAATAAAGACTTTGGGTATCAACTTAGATGCTGCTTCCCCACAGCTCCTGCTCTGGAGCAGGTCTTCCTTCTCCAGGAGCAGGAACAAGCTCTGAAGCCTGTCAGCAAGATCTCAGCACACTCTTCCATCACTCAGCAGATTCCTTTTGTAGGGTTGGATCCTACAGTGCAGTAAGACCCCACAGCTTCAATTGAGATCAGAGGGAGCTGAGACTGAACAGAAACACAGTGGGGCCAACTTGAAGAGCAAGATCCCCTGGATGTCCTGGGAAGAATGGAGTGCCTGTGCCAGGCTGACACACTTGGGCATTTTACTTCCTTTAAGGTTAAGGACTTCTAGAAGTGTTTTGTTTCATTTTCATTAATATTGAATTTGGCATTGATGGTTTTCACAAGACTGCTACTGACTTTTGTGAGTCAGACTGACATTTCAGTTTTGCAGGACTGAGTAGTCATCAAAGAGAAGCTGACCACACAGTGTCAGGTCCACACCTATGAAGGATGAAACCTTACAAATATCATGATTTTTTTTCTATTTTGTGATCCATATTGCATAAGTATCTTAAGGTCAACCACACATCTAGAGAGCTATCTAAAATGAATGCTGTAACTTGGAAATCCGTATAACACTGCAAATAATTGTGAATCTTTCAGCTCACCTGAGCCTCTCCAGACACATCCACTGTCCTACTGCTTATATCCAGTCACGAGCCTGGGCACAGATTTGATCCAGCTGCCACAGAGGGGTGCAAACTGCTCGCAATGCTCTGCTGTGTGCTAAAGCCTCACTGATGTGTGTGGGTTGGCCGAGGCAGGATGAAAGGGGTGCCCCTCTGTCCAGACGTGACTCTCCCCAGCCAGAAGCAGCATTATGCAATACTGAACACAACTGAACAGCAAGCTCCAGACCAAAGAGCCTTCCTAGCACAACATACTTCAAGTGCTGTCACTCCCTGCCTGCCAGCACAAGTTTTCCTGTGGCAAAAAGAGGTGAAAGAACTGAAAAAGTGTCATGGCATCAAGTTTCCACATTTTCACAGAAATTAAGCTGGAAAGCAAGACCTGTGTCCCCAGATGTACTTTATGAATAAACACTGAAAAGAAGAGAGCAGCAATGAATGAGTGGTACACAAGCAGTACTCCAGTAGTGAACGCTGCCTTTTAATTCTTGCTCAGGGTTAAACCACTGCGAACATCCAGAAAAATGTGTCTGAAGGTAAAATCACAGCCCTACATTCAAGTTGTTTATTTGCAGGTGCAAGGACTATGCCAATGATCAGGACTTCCTGAGATTCAGCTTCAGGCTCACAAACCATGCAGCCTAGAGAGGTTTGTTTGTCTTTGGCAAATACACCAATTTCAGAAGTCACTGCTTAAATCCTCTGTCACATGGAGCTCTGTACACCTTATAGTGCCAAAGAAAAGCAGTACCACTGTGATCTCTGATAAACCCCTGGGTTTTCAAACACATTCACAACACTAAAACACACATTTATTTTAACAGGACTCTGTCAGCTCCATTCTATGCTGTTCGCAGAATGATCTTTTCAATATTCCTTATGAAAACTTGAAGGCAACAGAATTTTTAGGAATGCAAACCAGTTGTCATTCTCTTGACTTGTCACCTTTGGGCCATAAAACGAGTTTATTTCCTCTCAGTTCACTTGTGGTCAGTGTAACTTTCTGGTTGACAGCGCTGCAGTGCTCGGGTTTCATGCACTGCGGGGTGATGCTCATCGGACCGAAACCCGATGGTTTTCATTTGACACTTTCAACTACGGAAGGAATCGGTTCACTCGCGGTCTATATCAGCGAGTTAAACCTCACGCTCCAGGCTGAGCTGAACTGGCCGCGTTCCCCTGAAGCACTTCGAGCCTTAAAACCCTCAGAGCTTGGTTTTTCTGGCATCCCTTTTCCAGTGCCTCAGACACACAGGCTCGGGAATGCCACTCCGAGGCAACGTGGAGGTACGGGCAAGACAGAAACACAGAGTTAAAAGCAGCTGCTCCTTTTGGAAAACCCGACGACATAAGAGAAATAAAGCCGCTTAGCAGCACACCCCGTATCAGACCCTTGCTCCACACACAGCCGGCGCCGGAGCGAGCCCCCGGAGCGCCTTACGCCGAGAATGATAAAGCAAAACGGTGGCCCCGGGCGCAGCCCCCGGGGGCAGCCCCGGACGCAGCCCTCGGGAGCCCCGCTCCGCGCTCCGCGTACTCACACGAAGGCGTGATAGAGCAGCGCCCAGCCGCGGGGTCGTTCCAGGGCGTCGTAGATCAAAGTTTGGATGCGGCGGTACCTGGCGTGGTTCCGCTTCACCGGGCGGCTCAGGGGGGTCTTCGCCAGCAGCCCCAGTCCCGGCGGGCTCCGCTTGCCGCCCTCCTCCTTCCCGCCGCCCTCCAGCAGCAGCGTCCCGTCGCGGTCGCCGCCGGTGCCCAGGGCTAGCGAGCCCTGCTCGGGGTCGCCGCCGGCCGCCG
>VXAZ01005369.1:534997-871863 GCA_013399875.1 Gymnorhina tibicen | reverse complement strand
CCCCCCGGGTGCCACCCCACAGCGGCCGCCGCTGGGGCTGCCGGCGCCGAGCGGGGAGATCCCGGCAGCCGGCGGAAAGGGAGACCCCGCTCGACTCCCGGGGATCCCCCTGCAGCATCACAGCCCCCCTCCCCCATTGCGGCTGGAGGGAGGGAGAGGAGGGGAGGGCATCCCCGGCCCCCGGCGGGGGGCTGCTTCCACCGCCGAAGCAGGAAGGAGCGGAGGATGGGGATGAAGGATGCCGGGAGAGGCGGCGGGTGGGCGGCTGGAGGCGCTGGCTGCCGCTGCGGATCGCTCCGAGCCGAGCCGGAGCCTCCGCCCGCGGACCGGGGTTGGGGGCAGCACGGCCGGGCAGCCCCAGCCCCGCCGGGGAGTGCCTTTTTGCGCGGGTCTCCCGCGGGAGATGCGGCTTCTTTCCCCTCCCGGGTGGCTCCTGCAGGGAGCGGCGCCGGTCCCGAGTCCCGCTGCAGACCCGAGGGGTCCGCCCCGACCCGTGGGACCCAAGAACTGCCCTCTCCGCTTTGCCGTGTTAACCCGCACCCTGGTCCAGTCTTCGGACCTAAAACCTGACGTGATGTGGTCAAGAGCCCCGGACCCTTTTCCTTTCAGTTTCTTGGCTGTAAGGTAGAAGGGAAGAGACAAGCTTTTGTGTGCCCTACGCCTTTGGTGCCCTCGGTTTTCTGCCACAACGCACTGGAAACATCACCTCTGAGCGCTGCTCTTGAGTGAAAACCTGCCTTCAGGGCTGAGCGTTCGCATAGTTACACCTTGGAGGATGGAAAGGGTCTAAAAATAGAATAAAATGCAATAAAATTGAATAAAATGAAAAATAAAATGAAAAAATGAAATAATGAAATGAAATGAAATGAAATGAAATGAAATGAAATGAAATGAAATGAAATGAAATGAAATGAAATGAATAAAATAAAATAAAATAAAATAAAATAAAATAAAATACAAAGCCTTACAGATTGCTGCTTGTTTTCATGGGAGTTTGTTCTCCTCCAGATGGGGCAGATTTGACACCTACTCTATCTGCTCCTGTTCCATTTCTGAGGAATTTATGATCTGAGCAGTCCTTCCCCTGTTTCACACACCAGGAAGGACAACAGATGCAAAGGGAGCTGCTGGAGGTGATTTCTGGACCCACCACAGGCCATACTACTTTGGACCAGACTATTCCAGGTCACTCAAAAATGACGCTTCTCTCATTGCAGAGCTGGGTGGAGGAAAGGCTGTTTTCCCTCCCGTATTTCACCCTCTGAGGGTCTGAATAGAGCTTATTCTGTGCCAGAGAAGGAAAAAACACTGCTTCCTTCAGCTCTGCAAGCTCCAGCATTAACGTGTCTCAGTCACCATCCGATTTTGAACCTTTGCAACCCCCAGGGATTTGTCTACAAGCAGATGAGAGCAGAGAGAGTGGTATCTCATGCACATGCCTCCAGTGTCAGCAGCCAGTGTCAGCATGCTGAGGTCTCCTGACATTATCAGCAAGAAGGGGCTGTCCCAGGAGCAGCACACATTCTGCTGCCTGCTCAGCTAACATCCATCAGCATCATTTGAATGTCATTTATAGCTGTATTCCCAAGGAGGGCTGTGGGAGGCTAGGAAGTTTTGATAACTAGGCCATTTATCTCTCTCCAGCTCCTGTTCTACCTCAGTACAATAGCGATTACACTTCCCAATGCCACAGGGGAGCTGTAAGCATTAGCGAGGATGTATGGGGTACTGAGAATGGAGCGTTTGCTTCAGATAACACCCTATGCCTTAACCTTCATCCCAGTGTTACATTAGGAAGAGGTGGGAGGAGAAGGGGAGAGGAAAGACAATTTATAGCTAACCAATTCATCACAGCTTTGAACCACAACAGTAAATGTTCAAACCGAAATGGGAATGGTAAATAATTTTCATGGGGGGGAGGCAGTAAATTATTTTCACTTGCAAAGGGTTGCACCAATGTCAGATAGCAATAGGTGATTGATAGGCAGGCACACCAGCTTGTTTGGCTTTTATAACACTTACACCAGGGACACAACACTTTTCAATATCAATTACATGTTGGGGTTTTTCAGTTGCAAGCTTCTGAGACATTTTGAAGCCTCAAATCACGCCCATACAAACCACCACTTGAGACCCAACAGGAAAGAGTTTCCATCGCCTCTCTAAAATTAAAATCCCACAACTCAGTGTCAGGAATTCTCCTCCTCCATATTCCATCTGGGATAACTGCTGCGCAGATGTAGCCATACTGGCTGAGAAGTGTAAAGCAAGGGAGGTTGGCTAAAGTCTTCTAAATCAATCCAAAGACACACAACAGTTTCAAGGGGATCTGAATCAGCCCCCAATAGTGGTGTTACAGTATCTCATAGGTGATACCACTGCTTGGGACCCCAGTCCTATTGCACACCTGCTGGCAAAGCTCCTGCTGATGTCGCAGGGAGTTTGGCCAGATGGAGGGCTCCAGGCTATGATTTGGCTTAATGAGCAATTACACTCCATTACTATTATTTATGAAGTGTTGCTGGCAGCACCCAGCGTGCTCAGGTTTGATATCCACCTCCTTGGCTGACACTGGAGATCTCTGTAATCAAAAGCAAGTGCTTCTGCCGAGCTGGAGCTGGCAGCCAGGAGGCTGTAACAGGCTCTGACAGGAATGTGCAGAGGGACCGCTGATAAGCATCTCCCAGTAGGTTATGCTGGCCCTTATCAAACAGAAAACTGGTTGAGTCAAAGAGGTTATAGCCTAAAATCAGAGGAAAACAGGAATATATCTGTTGGTCAAGATAATATGGCTTTATCTTGGCTTTTTCATAGGTCATCTGGATTCTTGTGAATGACAGAGCACAGGAGCACTTGGTAAAAGTCACACAAACATGACGAGTGTGTTCTGGTAGAGCCATATGAACATTCAGCTGGAACATCTTGAAGGAAAGTGCAAATAGAAAATCAGTTACTTTGCAAAAGGCTTTAGTACCAAAGTGGACAAACAGCTGCTCATGAGCTTCAGTGACAGAGGAACAGAGATTTGTTACTTGAAAAAATGATCAGGCTATCTAGGAACCAGGAGCAAAAAGCAGCACTGTCTATAGTGTGAGTGAAACTGTCATTAAAATGTCATGTCCTGCTCTAGTAGGGCATGCTTTGAGAAAGGTGAAGAGCAAAACCATGGGGATCATTTCCTGGGATGAAAGATTTGAAGCTTGAGGACCTCTTGGCTCAGGAATCTTGTACATGTAGCAAGACCCAGTGCATGGAGGGTGAAGCTGTATAACCATAGAAGTAAGTGGGATCTCAGTTTCTGTGTAAGCACTGATGTTGAATTTTATTGCCCTTTTCTTTCTATCCTTCTTCTGGCTCCTCTATCTTATAAAGCAAAATTTTTGCAGTACTTCAAGGCTTCTAGTTTCTCATTTAGGGTGACAAGACCTAATCCCATTTTTAGCTGGTCTCTAACACCAACTTCCACTCAACCTTTGGTATAAGCTCCATCAAGCATCCTCATGCTCTTTCCTCTGAGGCTCCAAAAATTTTAAGGAAGACTCCATTCACACACAAATCTACCTCGCTTTTAATTATTTTCTTAAAACTTACTACTTGGATGCCCACAAAATCTACCAGTGTGACTGAGCATGCTCTGGAAGCCCCTACTGCTGAATTCCAAATGAGACACTGCAAGTACAGCACTGATATCCCAGATAATTCAGGCAGCAGGAGCAGCCTGGCTTTAAAAGAGACCTGAAGCCCAATGGGGGCTGATTTATGGGGTTGCTAACCCGGACACAGACGGTGATCTTACAGCTATATTGTTCAAACATCCAGCCTGAACCTTGTACTGTGACTTGTGTGTTCAGCAACATTTCCTCTTTGTACATCCATGTCCTCCTTCTTCCTTACAGCTACATGTCAAACTCTTTTTTAAGGGCTTGTTTCTTAGGCATTATCATTGAAGGAATCTAAGCAGTGGCTTAAACCAACACAAAGTGTAGTCCAAAAAGTCACAACAACTGGTCGGAACAAGACAGAACAGACTAGTCAAGCATGAAACACCCTCAGGCTTGGTCTTAAGTCAAAGTTGCAGGTTTGATCTTTATTTTTAAAAGCTATGGCTTAGTTTAACCTGAAGTTATGGTCAGTGATCTGCAGGTGGTCAAACTGATAAAAATGTCACACTGGCATCCAGATCATTGCATGAACTTCATGAAACCAGGTCAGGCACACAACAATCATGTTGGGGAGACTGAAACCAGTGTCCAATCTCAAATCTGCTGGTGGAAGACTGGTTGGGATGTCCATGAAATCTCAAAGCTGTGCAGAAAAATAAAAGATAGTTATGACAGGCCTTCCTTCCCCAGACTGCAGATGAACCTAATGAAAAGTAGCTGCTGCCCCAAGCTGTTTTCTGTGCAGTGGAAACCAGAGCCTATATTAGCTGTGTGTTCAGAGTCAAAATAACTGTAGGGCTGGTGCTGCTGCTCCCAAAGTGGGTAAAATTCATTAAAAGAAAAAAGAACAAGCAACAAAATAAAACACCAACTGTAAAATACCTTCACAGTGCTCACTTGAGGGAAAGACTTGCCAGGACAGGTCCCCTGGTCCAAGAGCTAGTAGGGCAAGTGTTCCCTGGTTTGCAACTGCAGCAGCTTTGGCCTAGCAGAAAACATCCCTGCATGCCAGTGTGGAAATGAGGCCACAGAAACCCCCCATGCCAAGTTTTCTCTCCCCAAGCATCGAGTTCGCTGGCACTCACATCCTCAGAGCACAAGAGCATCCATAGGAATGGGAGACCAACTGCCAGCTGCCATTGGCCTTGCTGTCTGTCAGCTTCATGGAAAACATACAGGGAAAAATAAATCTCCACCACTGCAAATTACTGCATGGGCAAAAGAAAATCAATACATTGTAACTTCACACTGTCTTAATGCCATTAAAAGATCGTTGAAAACCAATCAAAAGAGCATCCATTATTCACTCATACTCTCCTTAGTGAATCCCTGTCACAGTCACAATGTATGTGTGCATCCATAATCTTGTCCCATCATTTTGCACAGTCCTTGTTTTTGAGACAGGAATAGGGATTTCAGCCAGCAAGGTTCTTACATTGCATCAGTACCTTCAAACCTTGGGTCTCCATCTGTGCTGAGCTCTGACCATCCCAGTCCTCGACTCTCTTGAAAAAACTACTTGTCTGAAACTTTTATTTCTCAACCCACTGAGCTTAACCCTTTCACATGGTTGAAACTGCCTTATCATGATTCATTTTCAGGCATCCCCTTTAGCACATAAGGCAGGGCAGCACTAAATCATTAAGTCAAAGGGCTGTCTGAAAAAATGCTTCAGGGAAGGAAAGCAAGCAGATAAAGATGGGTCTTCATGGGTCTTTCACTTTCTCTTACTCAGTCTCATGTTTTACGACTTTTTCTGAGCCTCTTGGAATTTCTCACTTCCCCTCCTGACTATAAGTGAATGAAATTAAGGTGAGAATTCCCTTCCAGGTGTTGGGACATCCCACAATCAATGCCAAATCCAGACATTTGAACTCCTATCACTACAGATGGCAACTCTGAGGAATATGTATTGAAATCATTACCGACTGCAATGATTTTTCTGTTTCATTTCAGATAATTTTTAAGGTTCCATGTTGTGCCTAAGATAATACTGTCTCTCCCCTACCAAAGTGGGTTTCTCAATTGGATATTTTCCCTTAGCATCAAAATAATCAATTGGAATGTCATTAGTGGAAATCTGATCATGCTATAGATTCAACATCAGTCACTATAGAGTTACTAAGAGGTACAGCCTGGGACTCCCATCAAATTCCTTCTCTGCCTTCAGACCTGCGTAAGCCGTGCTTGCAACAATGTGTCTTGCAGGGTACTTACCCACTGGTTTCCTTTATACTGCCCATTTTCGTACAAGGAAGCAGCCAGGTTTAGCAAACCAGCGCCTCTTTTAGGTATTTTCTAGAAATATTTATTCAATACTTCTAATTTTCTGCAGAATAGGAATGGCCATGTGACACAATTTGAAGTAGAAAAGAGGAAGGAATGGTGGCTACATATGGCACAAACCTCTGAATATCAGTTTTAAATTGCTATAAACAGATCAACTGCAAATTCCTCAAGTCCCTGGAGCAAGACAGAAGAGGCCTTTGCTTTGAGTGTCTTGTGTGGAGAACTGTGTTTCTCCATGACTTAGGCTCCATCACTGATGGTAAAATATGAGGATGATTGAATAACTGGTACAACTTCACCACCAGCCCTGGGTGGGACTGTAACTGGTTGTGTGAAGCATCACACACACTGAAACAGTGATGTTGTCTGGCAAGCCCTCATGGTACAATCTGCTTTACAACACTCAACAGTCCTATTCCAGGAGAATCCTAATAACTTCAGTGGAAGCAGTCTTCAGATATTCACAAAATCACAGAATCAAGGACTGATTGAGGCTGGAAAGGACACTGGAGGTCACCTGATCCAACCCACCTTCTCCAGCAGGGCCACCAACAGCCAGTTGCCCAGGATCATGGCCAGATGGCTTTTGAGTATTTCCAAGGCTGGAGATTCCCCAGTTAATTATTACCTCATTACTTGCTTCTGACCACCCAGCTACACAAAGGATTGATTGAAGTACCTGACATATATTTTAATTTCAAGGAATTTAGCCCAGAACTACACTATGATTTACAGCTATCAGTCCTTCACACGTGGAACCCAGCTCTGGTTTGTATCCCGTCCCTGTTTCAAATTCAGCCCTTGGGAGGAGAGCATCCTATGGGCCAGGAATGATCCTAAGGGCAAAGTCTGTCTACACTGCCTTTGGTAGCTGCAAGATTTCACTCCAATCATTCCAAGGATGCCATTTAACACTTCCCCAAACAGAGGAAAAAATTGCCCTGTCTTAGGACAACTTCTGTCTTCACAAATATAAAACTGAAAATCTATTTCCAGCCTCCTTTTCCTTGCCCACTCATCTCCAAGATGACACTTCCCTCTCCCATCGGAAGCAGTCTCTGACAAGCAGCTCCTCCAGGGCTTTCTGAACACTGCAGCTCTGAAGGATCACCAAATCCTCTTAAGTCCACACCACACATATCCCAGTTTTTGGGTGGCTTGTCTCAAGAGGGACATTTTCCTGCACAGGCAGGCACAGCTCTCCAGCCCATGCAGTCTCTCCATGCTGAAAGCAACAGTCAGCTGCACAATAGCAGGAACTCACAACATTTTTTTCTCTTGATTTGCAGCTGAACAGACACACCCTAATACACAAGTTCCCTTTGAACGATGCTCTCAAATCTACAGCTTCTGTTGTTCTCAAATGCTGTCTTTCTATTTCATAACTTGAACCTTCTATGTGCTAGTGTTCAGAAAGAGAAGGGTTCATAATTGATTGTAGAAAACTGCATTTTATTGCACAAAGATGAATGTTGATGAGCCTGCACAGTACCAAAATCAGCAAGAAACTACAGTGTGGCTGTAACCTTGTTGCAGCTCCCAGGTATCACATAATTCCTGCATCTTAGTGAGCAAGGGATGCGCTGTGAATCTGCCAAATTAAGTATTTTTTCCACTTTTCTGGAGAAAAAATGTCCACACCTCCCACCTTGAATGATGTGGGACCCTGCACTATCAGAGCAGTGTTTTTCTACTACCGTTATCTTTCCTGTTCCTCCAAAGGTCTGGTTAGGAATTAGCCATGAGAACACAGTCATAAGGCTCTGCATTGGAATAACCCTCTGCCTACCTATCTGGTCAGCCTTGCTGGACCATTGCAAATGTGGGTCTGGGTGAGTCCAGGATACCTGAGCAGTGACAACATGGATGTGCTCCTTAAATCATGTTATTGCTTAACTTGATTTCATAATGAAAAATCCAAAGAAACTGTGAACAGAGACTGTGTCTAGAAGACAGAGTGGGAAGGAGTAGGATTTGGTCTCATCTGTTCAGTAGGAGAGTTGAATTGGAAATTAATATGTAGGTGTAGCACTTAAAAGATCTTGCCTTCTTTTCCTACTATTACCTATTCCCTGTGTGGCTGTGATCAATATTACTCCATGTACCATTCAGGGAGCAGTTGTTTGCCTCAGTTCCTGAGGATTTGGTACAATGCTTCATTTTCTTCCAAGGCCAGTGTGCACAGTTCACTGGAGCATTAGGGCTTTAGTGCTTTGGGACTACAAGGTCTGGTACTGTGCAGGGCCTGGCATGATGAATGGGATCCCTCAGCACCGCAAGAGCAGGTATGCTACATTATTAATGAGCAGGTGAGCAAGGAGGTGTATGGCAGTGCAGTTCTGACGTGTGTGGACTGAGGCACTGGCACCGAAAGCACATCTGCTAGTGCCATCTCCACCAGATGGTCCCTTTCCGTGCCCAAAGTTGCTGTCATTTATTTCATCAGTAATTTACTTCCAGGCTAACTGAGGAATGGATGCATACCAGGTAGGGGAACAGTGGTCTGACAACTGAAAACTTTGACAGGAACATGAACCCATGGAAATTCTTCAGCAATAAGTTAAAGACTCTCAGAATTTTCTTTTGAATGGATGACCTGATTAAAAAAAGAGAAACAAATTTTTTTATTAATATGTACTAAACTAAGCTCTTTCTTTTTATTATTATTCTTTCTTAGAAACAAGTTTTTGGAGAAGTTTTTTGCTTGGGAAACAAGTTTCTTGCTCACTAAAAATAGTTTGAAAGCTGATTCTGTTTCAGTTTAACAAAATAAAAACAACAAAATGGAAAAGTTTGGCAAGAAGTTGTTAAAAGGGTGAGCAAACAATTATTCAAGGTTTCAGCATCCAAGCAGTTCCTTGTGCTCAGAGCTTCAGGGAGGTTTAAACCAGGGCAGTACTTTCTCCTTGGGGTGGATGCCGAGGACACGCCTGGGCAGCCAGGGCAGCAGCAGGGAGCGGCTGGGACCGAACAGGCTGTTCCCAGTCAGTCAAACGTGATCTGTGACCCTGTAAATTGGGAAGATTTGGTACATTTTTAATGGAGGTTCAGTAGCAAGGCCACATGTTTGTCTGAATCTTCAAGCAGCCTGAACTCACACTCAGTGTTGTAATGGTTCACCCCTTTAAAGAGGGTGTCATAACCTCCTGGGCTCCCAAGATAAACATCAGTTCTATTTTCTCACTTTATGATGAAAAGACAAAATATTTCTTCCATGAATGTCTGTATGCTCATCTTGCTGTCCCATCCCATTCTCACAGCAGCGAATGCTGGGCTGTGACCATGGCTGGAGGTTGGATGGGGCTCTGAGCAACCTGGTCTAGGGGAAAGATTCCCTTCCTATGGCAGCGGGTTGGAACTGGATGATTTTAAGGTCCTTTCCAGCACAAACCATTCTATAATTCTAGGATTCTGTGATTGTTTTCTTGGATACTGAAATCAAACTGAGGAGCACTCAAGCTTAATTACAGCCTGATCTTCTTTATTAGGTAGAAGATCATTTGTGATATCCAGGTACACTAGGATGTTTTTGGTAGATGTTTCTAGCAAGCTATGAGAACAAAAGCATTGTGAGATGAATGGTTTCAAACTCTTGAGTTCCTGGTGGGACTTTAGGCTGAGCTGAGGGGAATTTTTTTTTCAAATTCAAAATATGTTAATAGGAAAAACAAAGAAAAAATTGAGCGAAGGGTTTCAACCTATTTTGCAGAAGCTTAGACACAGTCAAAAACTTTCTTTTGAAGATTGGTTTGAAATGTGTGTTTTACCAGCTCAAAGCTCTCTTTCAGAGGTTCAAACCAGTAGTAATAAAATTAGAAATGTGGCCAAAGCCAAAATGCAGCATTTTGAACAGTCAGAAACAGATTGCTCCCACTGTCTTTTCTGAGCCTTGAGGTTGCTTGCAATACTGTTGACGTTGCATGCAGTTCTTTAGTGAGTTGAATTTGCAATGATTGGTTTTATGGCATTTCTCTGCATCCAGCAACCTGACAGCAGCCAGAACCCAGTTTTTGTTCCTTTCCAGTGCAGCATCTCTTTCTCCCTATATTTGTAGTCTGTGTAGTGTGTGTAGTTGTACCATTGTAACAGCCTCAGACACCCCAAACTCCACCCAGCAAAGACTTGATGATGACTGAGGGGTGTTGCTCAAGCAGAGGAAGTTCAGGGTGCTGTGCCTTCCTCCCTAGTGCACAAGAAATTTATATTGGCTGCAGAGGAATTACTTTTAACTCTGCTGCAGCCATAGATTTTGGTTAGCTGAGCTGTCTGTTGCTCTATTAAGGTAAAAAGACATCATTTTTCTGTTTGCAGAACATATAAGACAAGTTAAGACCATGGGGGATCTGATGGTCACTCTTTTCTGCCACGGGGACTTACTTCCTGATGTTTGATCCTAGTAGGGACACTTTTCCTGAAGCAGTGTTCAAGCACCTTTCTGTAGTTTCAGAAGATTACTGCAAACCCACTTTTGCAATTTCATAGGGGAAAAAAGCAGGTTCAGACGAAATGTTTACACTTTATCTTAATGCCACAATGTGAGGTCTTAGAAATTATTGTCCCTTGCATGGCAGAGGTTTTGGGCAGTGCAAGGTCCAGAGCTCATCCCAACACTTTGCTATTGCTAGCAGAAGCTTCTATCTCAGCATTCTCTTACAGTTTGAATCCCACCAATTCAAGAGATTTAAATGGATTTAAAAGTCTCCCTGGGTACTTTCTTGTTCCTTTGAGTCTTGGTGGCCCTTGTGAATTTCACAGAGTTCAGCACAGAAGCCAGCAAGTGAATAAAAAGAAGAGCTGAGAGGAAGAGATGCAGATGAGGATCTACTTTGCCAGATCACTATCTACTTCCAGGCTGAATTACAGCTGATCTTCTCCTATCTTGGCCCAATCAGTCTGCCCTTAGAAGAATGATCTATCAAAGGAAGTCTAAATATATCCAGACTTGGAGAAAGAGCTCCCAGCAATTCATCACGGAGGCCAGAGACAGCAGTTTAAAGGTATTCTCAGTGCAGCTCCTTCACCTGTAGCTGACCTTTCTGCTCAAAAAGAGAATTAATTCTTTCAGACCGTCAAGACCTTGTTCTTTGGAGGCATCACTAAAAGGGAAAGTACCTCCACCACAAGATATTTTTGTCCTCACCAGGAAGCTACAAGAGCATTAATTTAAATGCATTAACACGACGTTGCAATTTGTGGATGTTGGAGGGAAGCCCAGGTTCCTCCCCACTTCCTCAGCTGCCTTTCAGCATTTCTGTCTGTGACAGGGCTGTGCTGGACCAGAACTGTGACTTGGTGCCACTGGACACTGAAAGATGTCCCACCAGGAAGGGTAGGAGATGTGGGAAGCTGAATTGGGAATTTCCAGGTCTCACTGCAGCAGCTCACAGAACAACAGGGAGCCTGCCTTTTGGCCTCCAGTTTCCAAAATTTGCCCTTAGATCACCCAGGCACAAGCTGTATTAAGCAGCAGAAGCTCTGCATTAACACAACTGATGGAAAGGGTGACTTGGCCAAACCAAAAGGCCTCATTCAGATTTTCTGAATACCTCTGTATTTCCCCAGCAGAGTTCCAGCAAGCTTGGAAAGAGCAAAACTCTGCAATCAGTTGGAAAATTTCAGTGAGGATTTCAGTGTCTACACTGGGATTTGTGGTGTTTGAAAGTCCCAGTGCTCACTGTTCCGTGCCTTAATTTCCCTACCTTCAATTGGAGATGATGTGGCAATAATTAATATCTGGAAAGCACTTCAGATGTTTATACAGTGCATTCCCTAGAGCCAGTTACCTACAATCAATGGGGTATAATGGCCTCATATAATCAAAATAATTAAATACTTCCAGCTCTCCACTTAAACTAATGTTTACAGTGCACCAGTGAGATAGAGGAAATCTTAACTTTACCTGGTTGACAGAGAACACAAGTAAAGGAAAAAATAGTACAATATTCAAGACATCATATATAAAAAATCTCAATGTGCTTCTGAGAAATTAAATCCAAAGAACTGTTAGGCAGCTTAGATCACTTAATTTTTGGACTGCAGGGGTCCACCCTGCAGCTCAAAGAACTGCAGCCATGCACTGCAGGTCTTACTATTAGATCCTGGTAATAAAAATTATACAGACTATGATTGGAGCAGCTGTACTTCTGCAGCCCTCTCCAAGACATTTACTATCTATGGTTCTGAATATAGATCTTCAGTAAATTGTTGCTGGGACAGAAGGAGCCATACTTGTTCTCTGAAGCATCTGTCTCGATAGCCAAAGCAAATTATTGGTATTACACTTCTGCTAACAAGCACATCTTTAACCCACACATCATTTTGGAGAATATTTTTACTTTCATCACACTTATGTGGTAGCAAATGTAAAAGTCTGTTTGGATTGAGAATAGATGACAGAGGCATTTTGTAAATAAAGGTATCTACAATTTAATGGAAAAGAAAAAGACCAAACAGAACCTTCCAGGATTTTATGTCTGAAGGCTGAGTTCTGTTCTGCTTCACCTTTCCTTCCTCCAACCTGGAAAAGAAAGGGTAAATCTGGTGCAGTCAGGCCTATGGTCTAGGTATATATACATATATTCCATTTACTATGAGCAAACACATAGGCTAGAACTATAATCACAAATGCTGGCTCACCAAAATCTGAACTTTTCATGACCTACTCCTATGTTTTGTGCACTTGAAAGAAAACAGAGACTAAAAAGATGTATCTGAATAATACAAGATATTCTGTGCATAGGATGGTGCAAAGTGCATCTCCAGTGTGATTACCAGGAACCAAATGGGACTGTGTTATTTCAGACTGATTCTGAGTTGTATAATGTATCCCCCAGAGAATTTACTGCAGCATAAGTAACAGCAGACAGACCAGCCCATGTCTGAAAAACATACTCCATTTGATGCATCTTTAGAGTAATACTGAATAATAGAAGATATTGTGTATCATCTTAATTTTTTATGATGCAGCACCACAATACAGGTCAAATAGAAATTTTCATTCCTAAAACAAGGGAAAAAAGCTCAAACGTAAAAGTCTAGAAAGACAGTGGGGAACTTTGCTTTGACTTCTGTGCTAGATCAGGCTGCTCATACCCTTATTTTCTCAGAGTCCTTCAAATATGGCATCTGATGTTATTTTTTAGACTTGAGATGAAGAAAACAGACTCTTTTAGCAGCTTATGAATGAAAAATGAAAGGAACTGCTGCTGTCCATTTCTTTCCACTTCCTCTTGCCACTTCCATATATAAAATTGCTCATAAGCATTCACAGAGAAAATAAAATTCAACCTCAAGTAGAAATACAGAATCATAGAACCGTTCAGGTTGGAAAGGACCTTAAAGATCATCCAGTTCCAATCTGCCTCCTAAGGACTGGGACACCTTGCACTCGACCAGGTTCCCCAAGGCCACTTAAAAATTCCACCATTCTCAATGGACTTTTCCATCAGATGCCTGACAAAAGTTTGACTGGAACCTACAGCAAACTCAGTGTTGTGTCAAAAGGAGCTCATTTCAGCAGTGCGTGGTAGAAATCCTTGGCCTTTTGTTAGATACCCTTGACCCAACCTTCTGTTCCACATGCCTTCAAATTCAAAGCTCCAGCTGCTCATTAAATTCCTACTTTTTGTTCAGGGCTTTAAATCACTCTATCAGTGCCATCAATAGACAGGAGCCACACTTTGCATTATGTGAGCAACCACAATAGCAGAGAACTTCTTGTTGGCTCAAAAGGTTGTTAAAACAAAGGGAAAAAATACAAAGACCTCCACTTTAGCAACATCTACTGTGTCTGTGCACTTCATGTGATTTGGGAAGCATTAGCATTTTGTTTTGTTTTGGTCTTGTAATTAGAAGGATTGTGCTTCATTATCCCACTGTAGCTCCCACTGTGACACAGTCCTGGTTATCTTTCTAAAAACAATATTTCATACTAGCATCCAATTCTGTCAACTGATTATAAAAGCATTGGAAGTCTCTCCATTTCTTATTTCAAAACAGTATTTAAAAGAAAAGGAAACAACACCTCCCCACCCCCAGCCATTTATTCTTATGGAGTCATTATATTTGGGAATGATATAAGGAAAAATTTCAGACAAGGCAGTTCATTTCCATAGAACTGAATACTTGAACTATTGGGGGGAAAGATATATTTTAGGGGCTTGAGTTTTTTCCCCTTTTTTTCACATGATAGCTCTTATTAAAAGGGAAAAAATGAGTTCACATTAATTAATTGATATTAATGTAATGTAGAGGAGGGGGCTGGATAATTTTTTTTCCCCATAAAGGCCCTGAAGAGCCATTCTACAGAAGTATGTTTGTGTAGAAACAGGCAGTTTTCAGTCTAAGAAGTCTCCAAGGTTGTCTCTATGAACTGTATCCAAAGAGCTCCACTGCCTGCTTCTTTTCTTCACCTCATCTGACAGTATCCTGCCCTTCCTTTAACAATCAGAGCCTCTCCTTGTACAAAACATATGCTCATAGCTAATAAGATGATGTTGTCAGTGATACATATAATCTTGTGTTCCTGTGTGCATATGTTAACTGCAGTATTCATTTGCAGTATTCTGATATTCAGAAGGGAAAAGGGCTTTCCTATATTTATGTTAATTAGCATAACATAGTCTACCCAGAATTCATCATATTCTGCGAAGCTCTGCCAGAGAAAATGTATTAATAGCTGAACTGTTGCGATCCTTTATTAATATCAGCACTGCAAGCTCTGTACCAATTTTAAGGCTTATCAGGAAGACAGGATTCTTGTACTTATTCCTTAAGTCTTTCCTAGTAAACAGATAATGAAAAAATTGCTCCAGGGGAAGCAGCTTGGGAGCAAAGGCAAGTGGTGTTTAACTCCAAAATGGGTTGTTCTGTCATGGAACTGTTAGATCAGTGGCAATGAATTCTTCCAAGGATTCCCAGTTCAGGGGAATATTTTGTGCTTCCTCATTCCAGATAATACCTACACCTTAAATCCTTGCCATGAAGGCCTGGGGAGGCACCCCTGATAAGAGCACTCCCGGGAGTATACAAAGTGGAGATGTCCATTTTCTTGGAAAGCTCTGGTGTAGCAGGATGTTCTGCCTAAGTGGGGGTAAATCAGCTTAAACTTTGCCCAATTTGCAGAAGTTATGGGTGGATGGAGAAGTGGGGTCACAATGCTTTTGATGCTGAAAGTGCTGAGACCAGCCTGACTCATCAATCCCTAAGTGAAACATTCAGAGGATGTGAAGACCATATTTTCGAGCTGAAACTGGCACTGGTGAGGATGTGGCCCACACAGCTCACCCAAAAACATCTGACTGACAAGTCAGTCATGTTATACTACAAAAGCCCAGTCCCACTTTTTAATGCCAGGGACTTCTAACATAGCCCTTCTAGGAGTGCATGGAGATTCCTCCCTGGAGCGGGGATGCCCCTTAAGGTCACTCCTTCAGGCTGAGCAAAAGAGGTTTGCCCAAAGTCATTGATATGGCTAAGTAACATCAATCTCTACTTAATAATTATTAAGCTAGCTTTGAAATTGTTAATTTAATAAATAATGCACTATATTAGCAGTTATAACTATCTATACTGCATAGTAAATAATACTGATTAAAGTCTCTTAGTCTAATCATTATCATAATCATCATCAATTTAAATAAATCATTTTTTTATTCATATATTTGGCTTAATATCCTTAATCCTGTGGGACAAAGTCATGTGAAGGTTCAATTACACCTATATAATCCTTTAGACGCAAGTCATTGACAAAGACTGGGACTAGAAGTGGATCCAGACACACCCAGACTCCTTTCTGAGGAGTTTAGAAAGCAAGGGGGTCCTTTCTGCTCCTTGTGACTCAGCAGGAGGGTCTCCCTGATAAACCTTGCCCAAAGCTTCTGTTCAGTCCACGACATTTGGTGTGACACTGTTTTCCTCTCACAAGGATTCACTTCAACCTTCTCCTTCTTTTCACTTCAGCTTCACTCTTTCCTTGCTGTTCCCACATTTTCAGCACTCTTTTTGTATCCTTCACTCCTTTTCTTCAAGGTGTCACCTTCTCTTACTAGCTGATCATCTCTGAACTGCACGTCTGGACCTGGGGCACAATTTTTGTAGAGAAATGAAAGCAGAGGGAATTTTAACACACCATGCGTGGGCAGTGCATTGTTTAATATATCATACACTCTGTCTGTCTGGGGGATCTCTTCTGTTGATGATTTTTATCAAAGGAACTGTTTTGCCTGCATACTAAAAGGACTCATTCTTCTTGAGTTCCTGGGTACAAACTGACACAAATATGATTAATGCAAACCTCCAATAATTACCACTGTTAAAAAAAAATCATCAAGCTGAATAGGAAAAACGTGAAAATATGAAGAGAAGAAGAAAGGGGAAGGAAGTGCATTATAATTTGAAGAAGAACAGATGCATGGCTATGAAGCAGAAAGAAAAAAAACATGAAAAAATTGCAAAGCATCAGGACATGTTAGCTCCTTTCTAGCATCTCTGTATTTTCAAAAGAAATCATTGAGGCAAGGCCCATAGGTGAGAACCATATCAAGGAAACAACCTCATCTAGGCACAAGTTTCACCAATTGGCTGCACTGACCAAGAACATGAAAATATAGTAACAGCCACATATCTCCATCTGGCACAGCTTTTACAAGTCAGTCCTGGCACAAAAGCAGCTGTCCTAGCAAGGTTTTCCTGCTACCTGCAGGTAAACACTACAGGGGACACACATTTCTGCTTCCCAAGTCCTACAAAAAGGACTGTCTCCCCATGTGTCAACAATATTTCCTTGCCTTTGTTTCCTACTACTCTTCCCTGAAGGGGATTTTGAGATCCCACTGGCTTTCACAAGGTCTAAATTTCACTGAATCATAATCTTCCCCACTCTGTTAATGTTTTATTGGAGAGTATTAGTTTTCTGAGCTGCTGTCTCTTCATCTGTCCCATATTGCTCTATTTCATCAATATAGTTCATCTTTTAAGTTGATTTTTTGGTGAGGGTTATTCATTAAGGTTTGATATGCATTTGAAAGACCATTTATCTTTAATGACAAAAAACCAGCCTATTTGTAGCAGAAAACTTGTCAAACACAGTCTCCTTGGGACATTTAACACCTGCTTAACTGACAGAGATGATTTGACTGTGTAGCCTCAGAAGGTTTACAAGTGACACAAAACTGGAAGAGGTGACTGATTCACGAAAGGGCCATGCTGCCATTCAGAGGGACCTCAACAGTATGGAAAAATGGGTTGACAGGAATCTCATGAAATTCAATACACAGAAATGGACAGCCCTGCATCTGCCAAGGAACAGCTCCGTGCACCAGGATAGGCTGGGTGCCAACCAGCTGGAAAACGCTTTGCACAATAGAACCATGGCGTCCATGGTGGACACGTGGACACAGAAATTTGTCATTGCAGCAAAGAGGACCAGTGGCCTCCTGGGCTGTGATAGATGGAGTATTGCCAGCAGGTTGAGGGAGGTGGTCCTTCCCTTCTGCTCACCACTGGTGAGGCACATCTGCAGGTTGTGTCCAGCGCTGGGCTCCCCAGTACAAGAGCATGATGGACACACTGGAGCAAGTCCATGGAAGGGCTGTGAAAATTATAAGGGGTTTGGAGCATCTGTTGTACAAAGAGAGGCTGAGAGAGCTCAGGCTATTAATCCAGAAGCAGAGAAGGATCAGGGGGATCTTATCTATGTGTATAAGTACCAGTCTGGGGGAGTAAAGGTGATAGTGATCCTTCTCACTGGTGTTCAGTGACAGCAAAAGAGGCAATAGGCACAAATTGAAATACAGGAAATTCCACTTAAAATAAGAAAATGCCTTTGTATTGTGAGGGTGTTTGAAAATGGAATGTGTTCCCCAGAGAGGCTGTGTAGTGTCCATCCTTGGAGACATTAAAAATTCAACAGGACATTGCCCTTGGCAACCTGCAGTAGGTGACCCTGTTTTGAGCAGGGCATTGGACTAGATGAGTTCCAGATGTGCCTTCCAACCTCAGCTGCTATGCGATTTCGTGAAATACATTCAGCCCAACCTGCCCAGTTCCTGGATACAAAAAAGCATTCACAAATATTCTTTGGTTGAAAGTCAGTCACTGTATAGCTTACATTCCTAAGCTGTATAAAATACGGAGTGACAGGAGGGCTTTGTTTGGTTCTTCAATGAAACAAATTCTCTGGAGTAACACTTCAAGGTCACTGCCTCCATCCCAGCTAAGACCTGAGGTCTTCTACTACAGATCTGACATGCTCAAATCTTTAGCATACACAACAGTATTATTTGATTCTTAAACATGAGATTGTTCATCAGTTTTACTGGAGTAGTGGGCAAGACAAGAAAGGCCAATAGCTGACCTAGGAATTGGAGCCAGCCTTTGAGTTCAAGGTCAGAGCTCCACCTAAGAGACTGGGACAATGTATCTGACACGGGGATATACTCCAGTGATTAGGCTGTTGTCAGCTGGCCAAAATGAAAACTCCACAATTTTGAGTATCTTCAGGTGCTCTAGTTCAGACTTGAGCAAGATTTGCTCTCTTGCAGAGCAGCAAGAGGATGTTCTGAGTTTACAGTTTTAATTAGACAAGGATAAATTGCTGGGGGAAACTGAATACTGTTCATTTGGTGTCTCAACAGAGTAACTCTTTAGAAGTCAGCACAGAAGATACACAAATCAAATCAAAGTGGCAAATATACCCACAGACACTGACATATTTCTCCTTCCATCAGAAATGCTCAGGGGAGAATTTCCTCTGGCATCCAGGACCTTCCTTTTGCAAGAATCTCCATATTGTTTTGCATCCTAATGGTAAAGTTTAGGAAGAACAATATTCTCTAGAATTTAATTTTCTTCTACTTCAGCCTAATGATTTCCTGATCGGCCCCAGCAGGGATTCGAACTTAAACTTCCTAATAGCTTATATATAGTAGCAAGAAACCAATAAACACATTTTGATTACTGCAGTGGTGCTCAGCTGTGCCTCTTGATACAGCAACAAAGAGGAAGTGCTGTCTGGAGTCTTCTTGGGATGGTTAAGGAGGGGGATTAGGAAGTGAGAACCAAGATGCTGAGAGTCCCGTGGCTGAGCCAAGGCAAAGGTGCTTGCAGTCAGCACATTAATGGTAGATGAAGATTACTTTGAACATCTCAGAATGGCTGGAAATGGCTTTGTGCACGCCCATGCCCATGTAGGACCATAAGTGGAGGGTCTGGAAAAGACATGCTGGAGGTTGCAGGTCTCTGAGGTCTTGGCAGGGAGCAGACATGGAGCCCTCCAAAAGCCAGAGCAGCAAGAGCTGAGAAGGAGACTGAATCCATTATGAAAGTTATGGTCATTGAGTAGAAAGTCTTGGTTCACATGATGTAGCATTTGATCCCTGGGTAGAAAACCTTGGCCAATGTTCACTGGAAAATACAAGAGTCAAGCTGTCTGGTGCAATGCAAGAGGGACAGAGGCCATTTCAGAAGAACTATATACTGCAATTAATTAATGGGGTAGGAAAGAGAAAAAAAACTGCTGTGTTGTGAGATCCAATCCCTTAGTATGAAGAGAGAGATATAAAAGCATTGCTTTGGTGCACACTAGCTCAACCTATGAGTCCCTGTGCCAAATCCATCCCTAGTTTTGAAAGGCTGGAGAAAACAGAAAGAAATTTATTCTTTTCATTCTCTAGAAACAACCTTTAAGCTCAAATACTTACATCAGATAGAAACTGCAGATCAAAGAGGCTGAACGCTGTGTTATGCAAGCAGGTTAGATAATTAAAGTTCTCCAGTTTAACACAGGGTTTGTGTCTAGCTCCTGATAGTTGTTGCATCTGAGCTCTCCTTAAGGGTCAACCATCCCTTCTCCTTTCTGTCATACAAGTACTTTTCCATCCGGGTTTGTGGAGCAAAGAGGACACTCAGTGGCTGGTTAGGTTATCACAGGTATGTGTTCCAGCAGTTTTCCAAAGGAACTACTCCTCAATGCTGTTGGCAGAGGCTGTTCACAGAAGCCTGCAGTGCCGTGTTGGGTACAACACCAGCTCCAGATTTCCAGAGAAGGACAGTACTCCCCCACTCCAGTCACGGGCATACCAAGGCAGTGATCTGTTTCTCTAGTATATTTCTGACAAATGCATTTCTTCGCAGAATTTTTTGTGGTGATGGAGATGGAAGGAAAAAGATTTGAGAATGTCTCAATGGGATTTTTCCTCTTTGTATTCTTTGTAGAAAATAGGATTACCTGCTTTTAGTATTCACAGCCTCAACTTTCCCTGTGCTGTTAGGACGAGCCTCCAGTGCATAACCCAGGGGGCTTTGTGAGCACTGTAGGCACTGGCTCACCCAGCTCCAGCTGAGGTGGAGACTTAGATCAGGGCCACAGTGATGCAGCAAGGCAAAGGTTATGTTTGTGGGCTGACAAGGTCCAGGCAAGGATTAGGAGGAGAATTGAGTTTTGAGGGGTTTAGCCTGTGTCCCAGTGCCCTCCCACTGTCATGGCTGATGTAGCACACTGGTGTGAGAGTAGAAAACACCTCACAACCACTTTGCAAGCAAAAGACCTTGACAAAAAGCCACCAGCCATGTGGTGTGTACTACATACAGTGTATATATACTGTTACCTCTGCAGTGCCTGCTCGTCTGCCTCAGCACCTTTTTTCCACAGGATCCCCTTCCCAGACAGGGAGTAAAACACTGTTTCTTGCATTAGTGAATGTTGTCACACAGCTCTCCCTTCCTCCCTGTAACTCCCAGAGAAAGGCTGCAAGCAGCCTGAAGGTTTGACCACAGCTGTAGTTGTATTCACTACTGAGTTACCCAAACAAAATGAGCAGTGCCCATTTCTTAAAAAGTAGGTGGTGTATATGTTCCAGAATTAATGTATCCATGAGCTTCTTTCATTATCATCATAAATACAGGGAAGTCAGGAATTCAATTTCTTCTGCTCCCTACAAGTTCCTGGCATTGGGGAATAAAGAATATTAGCAGAAGAGCATAGGCAAACTGCATCACTACTGCCTATGGTTTTCTGAACCTTCAAGGCTGGTCTGGCAACATTTGCTGTAATTAAGCTGATGTATCAATAAAGGGGGAACAGTGGGTGGACAGAAAGATTGCTATTTCTAACTAGAGTAGTGATCATTTGGATAGTGACTGACACTGGGAAG
The DNA here is from genome assembly GCA_013399875.1 of Gymnorhina tibicen. NCBI lineage: Eukaryota > Metazoa > Chordata > Aves > Passeriformes > Artamidae > Gymnorhina > Gymnorhina tibicen. The sequence continues at coordinate 850,760 of VXAZ01005369.1, read as the reverse complement.
TGATTGTCAGTCTTTTTTGACATCCTCAGGCTGATAAAGACAGCAAGGGTATTTTCCACTGATACCAAGCAGAAATTTGCACAGAGATCAAAGGCAGAATAAAGCATTCCTGTAGTGAGTAAACTCTGAAAAAATCTTCATTACTTCTAACATACTGCACTGGCTACAGTCGACAATGTGCTTTGCAGCACATTACCCTGCTTTATACTCCTTTGGCATCTGACTCGGATTCCCTTGCCTCTTTCTTTTTTTGCCTCTCTTGCAGTCTCCCTGGCTGCCCCACCCAGCAACAGTCAGTAGCAGAGCTTTTATTAGTAGCATCTTCTAGATTTGAAAATTACTAGTCAGCTCCAGGCTTTAAAAAGGAAACAGATCTGATTACATCTATACTCCTTGGATGCTCTTTAGCACAGGCACCGTGTTTTCACCCTGTGTCTGCAAGGCACAGTAAGGGATAACGAGTCGTACTGGAACTACCACGATGGAGAATATAGTGCAGCTGCTGTTAACAAGGGTCATAGTGAGTGGCAGGTACAGACATCATTCAGAGGAGGTGTTTTGGGCTGCCTGCAGAAGAAATAGTTAATGCTGCAACAATGTATTTGGGAAACTTTGTCAGCAGATGTGTTGGTGACTTAAAATACAGAGAGATTTATATATTTATATGCTTATATATGTATATAAGCTTATATATACTTGATCTTCCATACTATGCAGAATAACTGTCAAGCACATAGGTACAGTGAACATCTCAATTTGGACAAATCCTATTGCCAGGCTTAGGTTTTGATTTGTCATAGCACGGGGTTTTATTGTTTTTACTGTTCAACCTTGGATCAAAATAGATCTGACACACTCTTCTCATCCCTTCAAAGCAGACTGCAGTAAGGTGATGCTTCTGGACTGTATCCCTTTACATCCCTCTGGGACAGATCCTCAAACTAAAGGCTTTGTGCAGATAATCATCTCCCAGGTAAACTAATATGGAACCAAATACTGACACATTTTCTTAAATCATATTTTTGTTAAACTTCCTAAAAGCAGTTCAGGTGTCTGACACCACTGAAATCAAAACAAACTAATCTTCAAAATGTTTTAAAATATCCATTGTTGAAACAGCTGCCTGGGACATCACTGGAGAGTTTTCTGAATGGGTAAGGACCAAACAGACTAATTTAGGATTTTCCTTGTTATTTCCCATTGTTTGCCTTTAAGTCAGCAATTTCAAACTAGTCCCACTGTGATTGCTTTGTCCTTCAAAACTCACTTCTCCCTGCCAAAAGCTTTCTAGCATTATGTTGTTACTTGTCTCCAACTTGCCTAAAATTTCTGAAGTTTAACTGGATGCAGTTCAGTTTGAGAATTAAAGCAATACAAGAGCATAATCAATGAACAAGAAAAAGCAACATTATCCTTTCTCAATGTGTTGCATGCTTCAAAAGTCAAACTAGACCAATCTCAGTCCACAATTACACATATTCCTTTCAGTACACCCACAAGAACTCCATTAGGGCTGGCACCAAAGACCAGAAACTATCTGAGAGTCCTTTGAACATGGTTTGTGAACATAAAAGTCCTTCAGACTTCACTGAAAATTTGTGAATATGACTTATGTAGGCTTCATAATAACTTGGCCTGCATGCTACCAGAACATTCAAAAGGCCCTTTGTCCTTATACTTGAACAGACTAGAATAAAAATGCCTAAAGTATCCTGAAACAAAAGTAAAATCAGTATGTCATTAGCTTCGGAGGGAGGGACACAAACTTATATTTGATAGTGCAAATAGGCTCATGAGCCCAGAAATGGGAAAATGGAAGGAGGAACACATTACAGTTAGTAAAGTTTGCAAGCAGTAAAGGGAGCTGCTGCTTCACAACTGCTTCCCATGAAATCTGGAGTAGGAAAAACCTGGGTTGCCAGTCCAGAATTAGACTGACTTCTTTAAAAACTGTATTTTCACTAATGCTTTTCAGGCTCATGTCTAATTCTAACCTGTTAATGGTTTCCTTATGCCTTCCTTATCATTTTTCCTTTCCCAGTGTCTTTCTCCTATTCAGTGTTTCACCTGATTTCTTTCTCCCCACCTATGTGCTCTTGCACAATCACCAAGTCTCATTTTATTTCCTGCTCTTACTGTAAACTTCTACTAAGGCTTTACCCAGCAAAGGGTCTGTGCTTTTTGCCTCTTGTAGCCCATCAGCTGTCATTACTGGGGTTCACAAGGCCCTAAATGCCTCAGTGTTCTCCACCTTTCTCCGTATCTCATCACCACTTGCGATTGCTGGCACTGCATTTCCCAAACCGAGTGCAACAGAAGTAGAATATCCAAACTGAAACACTTTGTGTTATATTCTTTCTGCATCCTAAAAAGACACTTCCAAAGTAGGACAGTTCTTTTCAGTCTGGATCTTTATCTTTGGCAAGGTTGGCTATTAAAATATAACTGCCTTCACATGCTGCCCTTCTCTCTGTACTGGCTGTCAAGTAGTTGGGACCTCTACAGAATCTTCCTTAATACTGTGGTTTGGGAAATCTGTTTCCCTCATAGTGACTGAATACTAGCAATGACACTAAACCACTCCACTCCTTGGTTTCATCTTCTTTAACAGAACAAACCTTTTACTCATCCTTCTGCTACCCTTTCCAACAAAGGCTTAGTGCTAGGCAGAAGAAAATTGCAGGTGGATACACATAGCTAAATTTAGATGCTGAAGTGGGATTACCTTCCACAAACATTTGCACAGCCCTAAGGAAAAATAATATCTCAAATTCAAATTTAATTCAGGTTTAGTTCTAACAGAAGCTCTTAGAAAGATATTAGCTAAATCAAGTTGTCCAAAGAAGAGCAGTGTTTTCTAGAAAGGACCAAATGGGAAGTAGTGGGAAAGTGTGAGTAAGCCTTTTACAAGTCCTGGCATATAGGCAAGGTGGCTGTGGAAGAGATAAGCAATATTTTCTTCTCAGTGAGGGCAGAACAAATGGTGCTGCTTTAGTCTACAGCATGAAAACAACATAGCAATAGATGCTGCTTCTACAGGCACATCAGGCAAACATCTGAGAAAAGTCTGGGGATAGCTGTTCTGATCTTGAGGAACTGAAACAGTCCCTATGTGTCCTCAGTGTTCTAATTCCTCTGGCTCTGGGGGATCCCACAGCAGTGCTGGGAAACTGGTGCCAGGCTCATCCAGTGGTGTGTGGGTGGGCACAGGAAGGTCTTGACAGCAGAACCCCACTGGGATGCAGCTTAAAAGCCACACCAGAGATGAAAGGCCATAGGCTGTCTTTATGGCTGTTCATACCTCCTTCCCAAGGGAGTAGCTGTTCCACAAGGGGAGTCGAAGAGAATTGTCAGAGCCAGTCACAGCTTTGCCAAGGCTTATTCTGCTGGCATAGTCTCTCAGAGTCATCAGTGATACTGGTTTAATTGCATTTACATACTGTGCTATTTCCGAACACCCTGCGCAACAACTCTAATTTCGCTTTCAACAAGATGTGACATCTCTGACTTCACTGACAGTCTAAGCTGCTGAAAATCTAAGTTTTAACTCACAGGTGAGATGTAGTCCTGGCCTGTGATCATGACCCTCAGTACTGATTCAATTTCTTTTTCACACAAGATCTCTCTCTTGTTCTTTAGATTAAATAATCCAAGATGGCTCCAGCAGGAGGGCTTGATGGCTCTCAGAGAATTGTAACATGACTGATGTGAGCTCCATCCAGAGACCAAATTCTCCCTATTTAAATGGAAGTGATTTCCTCTCCTGCTCTGCCCACGGAAGGGACATCCATAACAGACTGCAAAGAGCAGTGGGGCTTGTCTGCACTGCCAGTCGGGGAAGTTCATGGTGGTCTTCAACAAGAATTGTTGGTAGGAAGTAGGACAGCAGGGCAAAGGATGAGATTCAGATTCTTGGGAACCTTAAATCACCTCCCTCAAAAAATGAAGCAAGTAACTCAATGTGTAGACAGGGAAGGGGTCACTCAAGCTGTTGTTAATATCATATCACAAGGCACGGCAGGGGCCATAACTTAGAGCTGACCTAAAACTTTTATAGTGGAGGGCATTCAGCCATGCTTTAAAGGCCTGTAATAATGAAGACTTTACTTGATGTATCATGAAGCTGGTTAATTGCCCTCTTAGTTAAACATTAGCTTCATTTCTCCATTCCTGGCAATGTGGCTTCCTGGTTTTATAGTTTTTAGCCCCTGGGTCTCGGTGTACCTTTATTCCCTGGATAAGAGGGCCAGTGAGCTCTTTGAGGAGCTGGTTATGGACTGCCAGGAGTGTTCCAGCAATGCCTGTGGGCTCCCACATGGAGGCTGGGTCTGGGGCTCTCTCTGGAGCGTGGTTTTCAGAGCCCAAGCCAGCTCTCATTAAAGCCCAATTCTTAGACTTGTGAGTCTAACACAGGCACTTCTTCCTCTGACTTTGATTGGTGCCCTATTATCTACAATTTGCAAACATGGTACAAACCACTAGTTACTTATGAAATCTTCATAAATCTCATCATTTTCAGTCACTGTGTTGGTGCAAATCTAGTTTTAAATTAAGTTTTGCCCTCTACTCCTTTTTATTACTGTTTATTTTTAGAATAAGAAACATGCTTAACATCATTTGATAGCTGAACATTGAACAAGTAGTTCTATTAATAGACTGAAGTGTTCCTGTTGATGAGGAAGATTAGTACAACTCTGTTTGCTGAATGAAAAGCACAATAAAAAGAAAACATTAGCATAAATGAGAATGTTTTGATTGTTTGCTATAGTTGTCCTTGATAATGAAATACAAGGTGAAGCTGCAGAAATAATATGAACTTGAAAAATTTTATATATTTGAATAATCTCTGTGTGTGGGGGGGTATTCTATATGAGGGAGTGGCTTCTTTGTGTGTTCCTACATATCATGATATCCTCATTAAGCTAAATAAAGTACACACCTCCTTAATTTTAAGCATAACAGGTATGACTCTACCTCTTCATTTCAGGCTAACTGAATCCAGAACTTCATGCAATAATTGTGTGTTACAGATCGAAACCTAAACTAGCAAAGGTAGCAACTATCAAGGGAGATTTGTGTAACCTCTGATCTCTCCTCTCTCGTAACCCATGATGGGACACAAGGGAACGGCCTGAAGCTGTGTCAGGGGAGGTTTAGGTTGGATATCAGGAAAAGGTTCTTCACCCCAGAGGGTGGTTGGGCACTGGAACAGGTTCTCCAGGGAAGTGGTCAAAGCCCCAATCCTGACAGAGCTCAAGAAATGTTTGGACAACACTCTCAGGCACATGGTGGGATTCTTGCGGTGTCCTATGCAGGGCCAGGAGTTGGACTTGATGATCTTTGTGGGTCCTTTCCCATTCAGGACTTTCTATGATTCCATGGCTCTGATTCTTTGCTTCTGATTCTAACCACCAAGAGCACACTCAATAAAAGTTTACTGAAATGCATGTTTTGTTTTGATTTAAAATGAGCAGTAACATATTTGCCTTATATACTTTCACTATATATCGTGAAAATAGTTTAAAGATGAAGGAGTAATTTTTCCAACTAACTCCTGGTGAAAATTACATGGGTGTTAAATATTATCCTGCAATCTAATTAAAATTCTTAAATAGTCCTGGTGATTCAAAGTCCTGCTATTTTTTATTTCAGTGGCACTTGGGTTACAATCTCTCTGCTCATTCTGATCTCCCATAAAAGCTTTGTTTGGGTGGTTAAAATGTTCTCCTTGTACTTTTGTAGCATATCTACTCAGACTCCAGAAAAATCACACAGTTCTAAACTGGGATTGGCCTTACTGAAGCTGATTTTCTCCATGGCCTTAAGTAAACTAATATTATCTCTGTTTTATGTCAAATTGAATTTCAAAAACACATACCTAAAGTCACAAGTGTTTCAAGATTAGCTTTCATTTAATAAACCTTGGAAGAAAAGTATTTGAGCACTAGAAGGCACAAAGTAAATGAAATCTGAGAAATGTCCAGGAATATGCTGTCACCATGTGACAGGTCAGTATTTGTTTAGCTTTAACTCTCTTTCCTTCTCTGTGAATGTCAAAATACTTATTATATCGCTATATATGTGTACAGAAGCCAGGTGTAGAAAGATAAACACTGGAACTTCTAATGCAGACATTAACTGAGCACATGACTGGGTTTCCATTTGCTCTAAGTAATGCAGACCAAGAGTTGCACAGTAGCTCCAACATATTGAACTTGTTTTCTAGGCTTTCTAGATTTCTTCCTGCCAGGCCAGGCTGCATCAAAATTGCAAGGGAATTCAGTTCTGCTGCTGCCAGTACTTTCTTGTTAATCTTGCCTTACAACACATGATGCTATTTGCTTGATTGCCATGTTTGCCCTTGCCTTCATAGAAATTTTGTGCCATGGAATAATTTCTATATGAGAAAGAAAAAACCCATTTCATCTACTCGGATGCAAAAATGTCATGCATGCAGAAAGCTCCAGAGCTAACCTGTACACTGGACCAAGTCCCTTAGGTTATGTCTACATCCCCATTATCTGACACCAAGGGCAGCTGGCTGCTCCTGGATGAACAAATCCTTTTCCCTGTGAAACAGAACAGCTCCATCCTTAGTCCCATGGAGAATGACCCCAGCTCCTGTTAGCTCCTCAGCTGGGTCTGGGGACTGTGTGGGAGCATGTCAGCTGGTCCCAGGCAGAAAATGCACCAGGAATAATTTCCAGAAACTGTGGAGAATCAACACTGTTAACTTAATGGAACAGATGTAGCCTGAGAGTCCTCTTCCAGTTAAACAGGAGAAATATGCACTTTGTCATAAGCACCAAAAGTAGATAAATGGCATTCTTAGTTGTTTATTTCTCTGCATGACTTTAAAAGTATGAGGAGTGACTAGGAGAGAGACAGACATCTACAAGATAGGAATCTAAAGGTAGATGGGATGAATCTTTCTGAACTCACAGCTACACTTGCAACATAACATCCCATATTAAAGTCAGTGGAACTTAACTAATAACTTAGTTTTACACATGAACTTCAAATGTCCTTCCTGCCCATCAATGATTTCTGAAATCAAGGCCAGTTCTTTCAATCTTTGTTTCACTGAAGCTAAGGGCAAACTCCCATTTCTTCACTGGAGCCTGGACTTCCTTGTTAGGGTTCAAGTCTCCAAATGAGAGATGCTTGTTTTAATTGGATTACTCGCCAGTGTCTCTGCTGATAGGCAGCAGAGACTGGGAAAAACAATTATAACTCTGATATTCTGGACAGCTCTGCTACTCTAGCTCTCCCCCAGCATCTGAAGAATTGGCAGTTCTTAGAAGAAAGTCCATACTAAATTAAGAAACATTCCTTTCTGCTCTATATTAACAGCTTGCAAGCAGCAGGAGACCAAAGAGTTTTGCTCTATGAATTATTTTGTTTTAAATGCAGAGAATTAGTTCTTTTCTTGTTCTCTATTTTTATTGCAACACTTTTGCCAAGGCTCCATATGCCAAGATGTAATTAGCTTTCAGAGAAGACATTTGCAGATCTGGCACAGACCATGGATAGTTTAACAGCTTCTTTTCTGTTTCTTCTGAATATTAAGCACAAGCATATAATTGCTTGTGACTTCTTTCAATGCATCTCTGGAGTTTAAATCATTTTTCAGAATTAAATAAATTTTAAAAAAATAAGATTAACACAAATATTATTCAAAGAAGATATTTTAGGCACACACAAAATCAGGAATTCCTACAATTATGTGGTTCATTTCAGTGCAAATTCAGCCCTATCTTTTAATTATACATATATTCATTCTCCCTCTTTCTATATAAAGATGAGAAAGACTGAATAAAGACTGCCAGGTGTGTGCACTAGAGAAGAGCTGATTTTGTGAGGACGACCATGTCTTCTGGTATTCCTTGTCTCTGGAGTGCTTAATATCCCATTCATTTCCCTGTGTATTTTGTTGCTTTTTTATTTGCTCCGCAATTTGGTGTTAACCAGACATCTGGAGCTAGCACAATATTTTCAATGAGCTGGAAGATCATTGGAGGCATTGAAAATTTTTACTGATATCACTGCTTTTCACACCACCCAAAAACTGTGCCTGCTCTCCATGGTACCAGCCATAACTACACGCTCCTTCAGGCTGGCTGATTCTTGCTGTTTACTGCGCACCATCTTCTGAGCCAGATACAAAGGATACAAAACCTCACAGTCATGGTGATATTCCCCACATCGCACTAGAACAGGCATGCAGACTGGATAGAGGTAAATCAGCCTCACTCCTAGCCAGACTGAGGATAAATGGATGTCTGACCCACAGATGGAAGCTGCTGGAAGCTATGTTACCAGTGATATATTGACTGGGGACCTCTTAGTATGTCCTATTTGCAAAGGGCCCCTCTGACTGCAACAGCTCTATGAATAGCTTTTGCAAGGATGTCTAGGTCTTTTTGATGAATTTTCCACAGCACTTCTTCACCTCTCTTTCGTGGACCACCTTTGGCTCTGTGGGCCTGTGTTGTCAAAGGTGACTGGCATTTTGAAGGGCTTCTTTCCACACCTCTTGTCTAGCTCTTTCACACATTCATCTCCTGGCTCTTGTGCAAAACCAACTGCCAGTGGGACTTGCAAGAGCTGCTCTCAATGGCAGTGAATCCCCTTTACAGTTTTCCAGCAGAAAAAAAAAAAAAGGATTGAAAGTTATTTTACTTCTGTAAAACTGTCAGGAGCTGGGCTCAGTGATCCTTGTGGGTCCCTTCCAGCTGAGGACATTCTATGATTCTGTGAAGACTGACAGCTGTGGCAATGCACATATCAGACAGTACATTGTTAGAAGATACTGTGGCATGGGGACATAGGAGGGACCAACTGGTGAAGTGACCTTGTGTAGGTCATGCATAGGCATGAGACTGCTCCGCGCGTGGCAGTTCTGCAGGAGAGTTCTTAGGATATGCTGCAGTTTATGCAAAGAGCTGATTAATTTTCATGTAAGTAAAATTTGGCTGAGGTAGGAAAAGAGACATGAAAAATCACAGACTCACAGAATTGCTTGGGTTGAAAGGGACCTTCAGGATCATCCAGTTCCAAGTCCTCTGCCATGGCAGGGGTGCCATCCACTAGATCAAGTTGCTTAGGTCCCCATCCAATCTGTCTTTGAACACTTCAAGGGACAGGCCGCCCACAACTTCTCTGGGCGACCTGTTCTACTGCCCAGTTAAATAAGTCCTCAATTAAAATGGAGTGTTTGCACTTGTCCAACTTCAAAAATTCTTAGAATTTTAAACTAAAAAGGGTGACTTAGCCTGAATACATGGAAGACATAAAAAAATTCAAATTCTTTCATAAAATACTTAACTGAAATATTTTGCTGCTTGACTGCACTTTGGCAATGCACTGAGAGGGGAAAAAAAAAGGCTCTCAGTTTGCTCAGCAACTTAATATGTAGAGCTATCAAACAAAAAAGATGTCAGTGTTCACTGAGCTGGTAACAGAGACTAATCCATTGCAAGGCTAGAAGAAATGTGTCTTGGGTATCACATAAACTGGACAGCTTAGTTTCAAAGGGATGTATTTTTGCATGTCAGAAAGTCAAGCTCTGATTAATAAGGCATTTAACATAAATGACATGGTTTTGAGAAAGGAAGAGTGACAGACAAGCAGAATGTAATGTCTCCCCTGCCCTCTGGCTCCCTCCAAAGATATTTTCAAATCCCGTGCTAATTAGATGCATGTGCAAACAATTGATGTGTCATGACTTTAACAAGCAAAGGTTTGTTTTCTGTGAGCTAATTTCACCAAAAATTTGTGCAGATCCTCCTGTCTTATCAAAGGGAAGGGATGCTAAGGATGGCTGAGTACCACATGCCATGGATCGCCTGCCTTCAGCCCCCTGGTGTCACTCACCAGCTGACTCCCACTGCCTGAAGAGCTCAAGATGAGGCAGCCACTGTCAGATTCCATCCACTACTACCAGCCAAAGTCTTCAAACGAGTGCCTGGGATGCTGCAGACTTTATTCACCTCTCCTGTATGAACACTCCAAACCAGAAGGCTGTCATCATTGGAGTGTGAGGCTATGGATATTGCAGTGGGAAGCTTCTGGAAAACCATGGATGTTTGATCTACACTGTACCCTACTTATGAAATCCAGCACAAGCCAGCTGAAGGCTGTCAGCACACCCAGCTTTCCACACGTCCCCTCCTACTTACCTTCACCCCTTCTGTGTATCCTCATCCTGTGCATGCAGAAAATGTGAGTTTTTCAGACTGCCATACTATGGGCACTACAGATCTCTCTATTATCACCACTGCAGGAGAAATTTTGTTGCCTTACAACTCAAATGTTTCCACTTCAAAGCAGGAAGCAGAGGGAGTGAGGACCATGACTAGGTAACTCCACCAACCTGTGAGGACTATAGAATCCCTTAATAAGAAAGATGCAGCCATAAATGACCTCAGGAAGCTGCAGGGTATATGTCAAGTTAAAATAAAAAATAAAATAACATAAATAGGGGCAATAAGGACTAAACTTTTAGCAAGGCCATTGTTTGAATCTGAATACAACACCAGGAACCAGGCTAGAGCAGCAGTAAGGCTGAAGGTTGAGCCCTCATACTGCTGCCAGCTTTGCACGGGTGCCTTTCTGTGCAATATGTGGAGCTCTGCACAGGCCTGAAGGATGCCTACAAGGGGGTGATGAAAGTACCAGAACCTCCAGCAGCATTACTGATTGGGTAGACATGGCAGGAGAAAGAGACAGTGAAGGAGAAAGTAGGAGAAAGAAAGGTCAACAGTCCTCTCCTTCCTAGGCCACATTAAAGATTAAATTATTCAGTTGGTGGGCAATGTGAGGATGAAGGCAACAGAGCTGACACAGCAGAGACCCACAGCAACACCAGTCGTTGGGGTGTTGCTTTTTCAAAGCATGGTGGAGAAGAATGCATTTGTCACCAAGTCATGGGTGGCATGGATATGTGAACTGGAGGAGGGGCACCAGCTGGCACTGCCTCTGTTGGATTCTGCAACTCTTGAGATGTGACAGCAAACATGAGCCGAGATGCAGGGCCCCATCAGGCTCCTAGAAGGGTTGAATAGTCTTCCTCAGGACGGACTTTGTTCATCTGAAATGTCACAGGTTAGAGCTGCTGTCCTCAATTTAAGCAAATTTGTGAAAGACAATGAAGATTCTCTTCTTTTGCACCCAGAGGACATCAAGAAAGGTGGTGAAAGGGCTGCAAGGCACATCCTGTGAGGAGCAGCTGAAGGCTCTGGGCTTGTCTGGTTTGGAGAAGAGGAGGCTGAGGGGTGACCTCACTGGTCTCTAACAGCTCCCTGAGGAGGGTAAGGAGGGGGAGTGATGAGCTCTTCTCCCTGGGATCCAATGACAGGATGCATGGGAAGGGTTCAAAGTTGTGTCAAGAAGTTCAGAAAGGACATTGGGAAGATGTATTTCTTTACTGAGACAGTGGTCAGAGAGTTGAACAGGCTTTCTGGAGAGGTGATCAATGCCTCAAGCCTGTCACTGTTTAAGAGGCATTTGGACAATGCCCTTAACAATACGCTTTAAATTTTGGTGAGCCCTGAGTTCATCAGGCACTTGGATTAGATGGTTGTTGTAGGCCCCTTCCAACTGAAACAGTCTGTTCTGTTCTGTTCTATTCATTTCAGTTCTACTCTCTCCTATTCCATCCTGTTCTATTCTTCTTGTCCCACCTGTGCAGGGTTTGACACATCCAACCTTAGGGGTGCATCACTGGATTTATATGCAGAGGTTCTGCAAAAATTCATATGAGACCTTGTTTCCAAGGATTCAATATCTATGCACAGAGTGCAGTTGAATTCTTCACTGCACAGCCTGTCTGGTATTGAAATGCCAGAACGAAGGATGAGACCAATAAAAATTACTCAAGTTCATAAGGATTTAGTGCAAGAATTAGCAGCTGTTTTCATCTCCTGTATTCAGACCACAGCTCTTTCTCCTGACTGATGTTCTCAGGTTCATTGATGTATTTGCCATTTAAAATGCTCTTTTTGGACTCCCAAGTTATGCTTCACTCCAAAATTCTTTGCAATGGAATTCACAATAAGTTTCTTGACTAAGGTCTAAACAACTCTTGCATTTTTTATTGTCTGCCATATTTCTATATCACACTATCAGAATAATCAAGGTTAAACTGCCAAGGTCTGAATCCCCTGATAAAGTGCAGTAATAAATTTAGTGGAGACACTGTAATTGCTTCACCCTGAAATGCCAATGATTATGTTGAATATGGTAAAGCTTTTCACTGACCTCTTACCATTTCCCAGAAAGATACATTATATGCAGATACTAATTTGTTAATTGTCATGCAGTCAAAGGCATGCAAATGATGTACAAAGTAGATCTACTAAAGACTATTGCAAATTGCATATGCAAATTGTAAGTTCTTTTAAGTCAAAAGGGAACAAGAACATTCAGCTCTTTCCAGCTCTAGACTAGTGTAACAGTTCATTACCTTTAAAAAAAATTAAAAATAATTTGAATATGGGCTCCTAAAGGTAAAAGTAAAAATAAAAATGTGTACCTGTAACTGTTGGAGAACTTTTCTGCTGGAGTGACCTTTGCATTGAAAATTACAGTTTTGAAAAGCATTGTACAGCCAGATTGCTGTGGAAGTGAGGAAGTCCCAACAATTTACTCTCAGGAAGTGACATCGACAAAAATGCTTGAATGATTTTTTGCACTTAGTGCCTTTGGCATCTCAGCATATTCTGCTTTCTCCTCAACTCCAGTCCAGAAGAAGGGAAGACACTCTCTCCTCTGCTTTATCTGCAAGTGGTGGTGTCTTTTTTCATCCCATCTGCCTTCATGGGAAAAAAATCTTGTGCATTTAGCTCATCTGACTTGATAAATGCTGGATGGGAAGTAAGAAAGTATTTTATGTTTTTTGAAGATGTGTGCTTGAAATTCTTGCTTTTGTGTTTTGTGACCTGTCTCTGTAAGCCATATATCAGAAATGCTGCTGTATTCTACTTTATGTTTATATATTTTCACAGAGCCAAACCAAGTTTTTAAGCAGGAACTGGTGAGTTCAGGTTTAAACTTCTCCAAGGAAATGACTAAAGGTAGGGTCTGATCACTTACTGAAAAAGTGAAAAATCACTGCCCTCCAAAGTCATCTCAGATTAGATACTAAATATGGAAACAATTGAAATGGCCAGTCATTTGAAAGTTTTACTGTCAATATTTCATCTCAAATAGAAATACTTTTACTGGGTGTATGGAAAAGGATGTTCTAGTTGATATAAGGCATTCATTTTTTCAGAAAGCTTTTGGCAAGGTTGAAAGATTAGGAAAAGGAACCAAGCTGTCATGGCATAAAAAGGAAGGTCAGCCCAAGGATAAAGAATTTCTTAAACGCAGGAAACAGAGTAAAAATAAAGAGTTTTCACAATGAAGGATTATCTGTGGATCCCTAGAGAGACCCGGGCTCAAAGTTGAGCTGCTCAACACCCTCTCAAATGGTCCAGAAAAAGAGATGAACAATGAGATGATAGTATTTGCTAAAATAAATGTTGAGATGATGAAATGGCTTGCCGGAATAGTATCTCAAACTGCCTGAGAAGAGCACAAAAATGTCTGAAAATCCCAAGGAGTTGAGTGACTGAAGGAAACAATAGCTCAATATCTCTAAATACAAAGGGGAAAATAACTCTACCTAAACCAACTTGATCTGTCAGTACATAGTGGCAGGTTCTTGTCTAGCTATTGAGACTCAGGAAATAAAACCTGAGCTCCCTGTAGGTAGTTTTATAAATATGTGGGCTCAGTGCTTGACAGTATTCAAAAGGTAAGAGACCATTAGGAATTTGTAGGAAAGAGAGAGATAACATGGTGCTGTGTAAAACCACAGGGCAAACACTTAGATTTTGCCCCACTCCATCCTGGATGTAATAGAAGTAGAAGAGGTTCTGAGGAAAACAACACAATGAATCAAAGGAACTAGGAATCCCCAAGGATATGTTGATAGGCTTAAAATAAACTATGGCCAATATTTACAGGATGCATAATTAAAGCACGAGGCTTGTAGCCACAGGATATAGAATGGAGGTTTATAAGCATAGTTAGTGTGAAATAATAGCAACACACATTCACAGAGGAGTGTTCCATCAAAGATAATTGCATGTTAGCCCCTAGGTCAGGCTTTCCTACAGCTGCTGACTGTCTGAGATTGTATCAGGAAACTCTTTTCAAAATTTCTTATACAGAATAGGACCAAGTCTTCCCAGGAGGGTATGCAAAATTGAATTTTGCCTCTCCCAGAATGAGGGGAAGGGGCTGGACTAAGCTGGAGTGTGCAAGAGAACCTGAGTCCCTCAAGGGTTAGCAGGTGTGAGGAGCAGTCACACACAGCCCTCCAGAGTAGTGGGTATGTTGCTATTCACTGTATTTCCTGGCTTAGAAATGTCCTGCTTGAATTGAGGGCACATCTTGGGCTAAATGGACTTCTGACTTGGCTTCATCTGGTCTTCCTTACACCTACTGCTGTGGGCAATGGCATAAGAAATTTATTGGTGAATTTGTGTCTCCTGCCCTCAAGTGATGGGCTTCTGAATTATATCCTCATCTCTGCCACTGCTGGATTGAGTGACTGAGGTATACAATTTTATCCAGAATTCTTCATATGATCACCCATAAGATGAGCATATCTTTTCCCAGTTTTGACTCTTAGTTCACCAATAATTTCAGTATCAATTAAGCTTAAGTTGAGAAGCTTTCAGGGCTCCTCAGGAAGTGAGTAGAGACTAGATAAAACAGTAGAGCTCAGACCTGTGGGGTATGATATATGAGGTCCTGAAGTAAGGCAGCTGTGGATCTGAGTGCTGGGAATTTCTTATTGCAAAGGCATTTTTCCTTAAGTGACTCATCCTGACAACAAACCTTGGTATATGAAGAATTTAAGAGTTAGAAGCCTGGAACCTAAGTCTGTCTGACCAAATTATGCTTGTCCTTTCTTGATTCAAGATCCCAGTGACAAATTCAAGATCTGCTATTTCAAGAGCTATCAGTTGCTGAAACTAATTTCACAGCTCATTTAATAGGCAGACTTCTCTGTCTCTAACCACTTGTAGTAATTTTCTTTAATCCTGTGATTCAGATATATCCAGTAATAAAATCTCTCCTACTTCGGTCCCAAGCTGATTTAAATGGCCATTTTTGCCAGCTGTCCTTGAATCTTCTACATTGAACCCTGAATTAATATGATGGGAAAGAAGAAAGAGCTTCTTTGTCTATCAAAAGAACATGAACTAGATTTGAGATTTTCAGTGATGAGATACCAGGTTTGAGCTGACCCAAAGAAATTCATTTGTTTGGATAACTGTGACTTCCATGCCACACATTTCTCTACTATTTATGAGCAAATATTAGACTAAGTAATCCCTTTGAAACAGGCATTAAAAAGCTTCCCTCAGTCATTAAACCCTTTCAATGCCTCATTAATTCTAGCAGTATAATCTGTTTTTGATTAACCAGGTTGTTAAGCATCCAGTGTCAAACACTGATAAAGAAGGAGAATTTGCTTTACAAATCACAGACATGTAATTATGTATCTCAACACAGCTGATAAAGTGTAAGAAATTACCTTCAGTCCCACAGAAATTCCCCCAGCACAGTTAGCACCAAGTAATCCGATGACACCTTCACAACTATAGGTACATATTAACATGTCACAGGAGCCTTTGATACTTCACTACCACTCTGAGAATGTTCAGGCTGAAATTCAAGTTTTGTAGGAAAGAAATTGAAAATTTTGAATTGATTTATCTAAGATATTCTAGACCTGTACTGGAGTCACACTTGGAAAAGTTTTAAGAATGTTTGACGGTGACTTAGTTTCATACATGAATTCCCAGATTGAGCTAAACTGTAAGCATAAATTTTAAAAGACATGTATTTTTATTCAGCATATTGAAAAATAATTTTAGTGAGATGAATATAGCTTTTACTACAGACATAAGGAAGGGTGACATTTTTAAGCATTTAAATAGCTGAAGTTGTAAGTAGATACTGAGCATAAGCACACATAAGGAAGTTCTGAAAATGGTGCAGGATATCAGCATCTTTAAATATTCAGAAGTACAGTACAGAGTCTTAGGTTCATGGAAATTAAAAAAAACGAGTGAAAAAAAATGGACTTGATTCCCTTGGAGGATTTCCACTACAGAATGGAGTTCGGTGCAGGAAAAGCAGACAGTTTGGATTTCTTCCATAGCTGATGCCATGCTTCACTTCAGCTATACTTCATAGGTGACTGATAAATCTCGGTGGATGTTTTCCCTTTGAAAATTTTATACTGATGATGCACTTTCATTTAAATATGGAAGCATATTGGAACTTTATTATGAATCTCAGTGCAATCCTTAATTAAAAAGTCAGATGGCTCTCTGCCTTGTTGCAAAACCAGAGGAGCCAACACTAATTTATGTACACTGTCAAACAGGCATAATTATGCTGCTGGTAGACTTGCAGATGGTTAGCAGTGAGAGCACAAAAACAGGGGTCAAAATATAGCCACAGCTCACATCTTTCTAGCCAAACGTTCACCAGTCAACTCCTCTATACACATATTTCTATGAAGTTTCTGAGGAGAAATATACTTATGGTTTAGAGCTGTGGAGTTTTTAAGTGCTTCTGTTCATATAATACATGCTATAACTGCCGAGGTTTTTTTTCCCCCCAGACATTCAGGCTGTACTACACTGAGAGTTGTATTTCCAGTAACAGCAGTACAACCCACAGTGTGCACTTGGTTATTACAATTTTCCTATGCATCATGCTAGAAAAGCTGTTGTCAAATATCAGAAAAGTCCCTTATAAGTTGAGACACCTCCATACAGTGCCCTATATGGAAAAATTGCCACTTTGTGCAGACCTGAACTCCTCCAAGGGCAAACTATTATGCTAACACCTAGGCAAAGCATAGGGCTGGTTCTGTACTGCACCACCTCCTTCAGGGAATGGGCTTTTGACTCTTGATCCCCGGCCAATTCACACCACATCAGGGCTTCTCTATAGAGGAGCTGTAGAGTTTCTTTAAATAAATGTACGGCTCACATTTCTGTGCTCTGTGTAAGGGAGTGGTTGCTGTTGTCTGTAGAAGGGCTTATACGGCAGAAGAAACTATGCCCAGTCTGTCTGACATAATTTCCTTGCTTCCCTGCTGCTTCTAATGTCTATGTTTTATAATTAGCTCAGGTAATCCGTGGTGGTTCTGAAACTGACACAGTAAACAGTCTCCAGACCAGATGTACTCTGTGGCTCTCACAGTGTTTTGACTGTGACATGTTTGATGCAGGAACAATTTGTACAAAACCTGCCTCAGAGAGATCCCAGCTGATTATTAGATAGTTCCAGTGCACAACTGTGCAACCAAGAGCAGCACTTCTGCCACTAATAATATCTTTGATCATTTCTGCTTTTTAAAAAGTAAAACATGAACTGTCACTCTGAGTAAGCTGTGTTTTGTAAATTATGTCATACCTTTTGTCCCTGTTAATTCATATGCTGTTTTCTTAGATTTCAGCTTCACTGAGCTTTCACTTTGCCTGGTTGTATCAGAGGTGAAGGAGAAAGCTGTGTTCTGTCAGTATTGCTCAGGTGCTGCAAATGAGAACAATAAGTTTCAGCATGCTACAGATGACTCTGTAACAGAAGAAATACATTTATTCACAAATAATTTGCAATTAAACTGTGTATAGATGGTGCCCAGTGACAGGACCAGAGACAGTGGGCACAGACTGAACACAGGAGTTCCCTCTGAACATCAGGAAACTTTTTTTTGACTGTGAGGGTGACCAGGTGCCTGCNCTTCACTGAGCTTTCACTTTGCCTGGGTGTATCAGAGGTGAAGGAGAAAGCTGTGTTCTGTCAGTATTGCTCAGGTGCTGCAAATGAGAACAATAAGTTTCAGCATGCTACAGATGACTCTGTAACAGAAGAAATACATTTATTCACAAATAATTTGCAATTAAACTGTGTATAGATGGTGCCCAGTGACAGGACCAGAGACAGTGGGCACAGACTGAACACAGGAGTTCCCTCTGAACATCAGGAAACTTTTTTTTGACTGTGAGGGTGACCAGGTGCCTGCACAGGTCACCCAGGGAGGTTGTGAATTCTTCATCCCTGAAGATATTCTAAAGCCATCTGTATGGGGTCCTGGACAACTGGCTCTAGTTTGAGCAGGGAAGTTGGATCAGATGACCACCACAGGGGTCTTCCAACCTTGAACATTCTGTGATGCTGTGATTTAGTTTGGGTGAAGTTACCCAGTCTAGCACTGACAGCAAACACTTGGTCTTTAGCAACTGTTCAGAAAATGACTAATGTTCAGGCCCCCTACAGCTTTCTTTCATATTCATTAACTGGTCAGAAATGTATTTGCTACTCACCAGTTCCCCTTTATGGGAATTATCATTTGAAATGTGCAGTGAGAAAGCATATTTTGCATGTCCAGTACTGTTGCCTATACTGAATATATTCAGAAATCCATCTAAGGCTGAAAGATCTTTTGGTAGCTTTGAACCAAGTTTGCTATTTTATTGCATATTGTTCTGCTGTAATTGGAAGTGCAGGATAGTTTTACCCTGTCATCATGTAACAGATTCCCTTCTCCTTTTGCTTTTTTTGACCAAGATGAATCAATCTAGTGCTGGAAGGAACCAGACACTTTCTGTTTTATGCATCAAAAAAACTCTCGTTCTGATGGCAAACCCAAAACTTACATCCCATCCCAGTTTCAGAACAAGAGGAAGATTTTGTGGCAAATCCAAGGGCATTCCTGAACCGTAACACATCTTTCCTCGCAGTACTGCTGGAATTTGTCGTTAACCCCATCCATCTCCTGTCTACTGGATGATGAATAAATCCATCAACTGCATACTGCTAAAATTCATCCAGTCATCTAGTTAGAGGTGAAATATCACAATACACACACTCAGTACTCTCTGAAATTTTAATCTACTTAACCCAATTACATAGTAAGAGATAATGTTGTACGTACAACTGCTGAGTCTGCAGTGGCAGAATGAGGCAAGTGGCAAATCCAAAAGCAGCACTTTTTTGTCTGCTCCAAGTAGGGGAATTGTGCTGCAGACACACAATGGCTTTGATCAGCTGCCACGTCCTTAACTGGGGGAGACAATGATGGAGTTCCTTTCTTTGCTCTTCCTTCCCCTGGCGGGGGCTGTGACTATCTTTTATTCCTTTTGTTATCTTTTAATTTTCACTATACAGGGGATATTTTACCTATGTTGGCTGTATGTCCTTTGTCCTCTTTTGTCTTCTTTTCTCAAAATTTCATTTTTTAATTTTGTAAGGTGTGTTTATGCTCTTGTGGGTCACTGGTTTCATCTTCTGCTCATGCACTTTGTCTCTCTGTGATCAACCTCTGCTTGTGCTCTCCATGGCCCATACTCATGAGAGGTTTATTGAAGCTGATTCTCAGAATATACTCCCTTTTCAGGCTGGATCCCAACATTATGTTACCATGTGAAACAACTCTTTCTTCAGTAGTTCCAAGTATAGTTTGGTACCTGCTATCAATTTTCCTATGAAGTGTTATTGTAGCTCAATATATTTTTTATTTTTCTCCCCCCAAAACCAGAGCCAAATCTATTCACAATGAAACCAGATGAAAAAGAGAACTGAGTCATAATGGGGAAAGATCCAATCATATTATCCTTTGATTTGACATTAGAGATTAATTTTTATAGCTCTCTTTTTTATGAAAAAATAAAATAACCATACCTGACCAGGCTGCATGGATGCCTCTGTTTTCACAATTTTCTGAAACTCCTTACAGGTTCATCCATATTGGCTGAAGATCTGAAAGACTGATTGTCCCTACAAGATTTTCAGAAATAAGCAATGAAGAAAAAGAGGAAAGCCTGCAAAAGGCTTTAGGATTTCCTCTTAGAAACATCAGGAAATCCCTACAGCAATCAATGAAATTACAGGAAATTAACACAATTTTGGATCGGCTGCCAAAATTTACTGATTTTTGTCTTCAAAAAGTGGTGGAGCCTTTTTTGTTCACCTACCTGAGCAAAATTCATACTTTCAAAACCAAAGGAAGTACACTTGAAAGGAATAAAAACATAAATTGCCCATCTGACTGCTAAAATTTACATTATCTGTTGCCTGTTTTCCTACTAGGGCTGCACAGTTACATAAAACAGCATCACCTTTTAGGACCCCCAGGCTCTCCCTGGCCTGTAAGGGGGTCTCTGCTCCAAGAGTGTCTCTCTGGGGCTGTCAGGGGGGCAGATCTCTTCTCTGAGCCTGCAGCCCCTCCTGCTCCCCTCCTCCTCCAGCTCCACTTGTGCTCCTCCTGGTGCTGTTCCCTCCTCAGCTCCTCCTCCTGTATCGCTGTCACCTTTGGCCCTTGCTGGAACCTGTTTGTCCTCGCCATCTGCAGCTCCACTGCCACCCCCGGGGCAGGGACACCCTGTGCAATCTCAAGTTCAGAACTTTGATGTGCAATCCAGAAAATGATCCACGCTCACCCTACGGGCATATTACTACTCAGTGAGATCAAGAGATAAAATTTAATACGTCTTTTCCACAGTTAGCTAGCAAGATTAGGCATTTCTAGTGAATTGGGACATATTGCAAAAGCAGTTGATGTTTTTATACTCCATTAACCAGAGCAGAGCTGATTACATAGATTCCAGGGCTCAGAGGCTTGTATCATTGAAGAATTTATTCTGGAGTTGGAAAAATTGAGTCAGTGCAAAAGAAAAATCCAAGATGATATGACACTACATCAGATGATGCCCAAATTCAACTTTGGTTTATGCCTTTGAGATATATAAATTTTCTTTTCAGCTTTTAGTATATGTAGCATTACTATGAAACTTCTTTTTTTTTTAACTTATATCCATTTCAAATTGCAACCGAAGAAAATGCATCAGTTCAAGCCATCAGCCTAACTTGATGGATATGTTCTCCTTCTCTTCAGTGCACTTTAAGATAGACTATTTATCTTTATCTTACATTAAACATCTGTGAAGAATCATAAAGCACTTTAGAGTACCTAAAAATTCCCAGAATTCAATGGGAATATTTTCATTCAAACTGCTGAGATTTTGCATGATGTTTTTCACAATTATACAGCACTTTCAAAGGATGTGTTATGAACCTGACTATGGGCTGACGATACTGTGGCCACTATCTGAACTCACTGGTTCAGTTATAAATGCAACTGATTAATTTTCTATCCTAAGGATGAAAACAAGTTCTAACTATAAAATATTGCTTGATTCCTCCTGACTTTCCTTGTTCTTGACTAGAAGCAAAAGCTGATTTGAATCTGAAGCATTTTCTCTCTCAAATGAAGTCTTCCTTTATAAACAATTACAAATGCATAAGGAAGGTAATGAAGGTCACTCAACCTATTTTTTGCTTGAAGTTTCTCTTTATTCTCTCCCAAAATTTTCAAGGAGTGGCATTATTAGATGAGCTCCAGAATCCAGGAGCTGTGCATTATACTGGAGATTGAGTGATGTATGGTAGATTACAGCAGTATCTCTTGTTGCGGTGTGCCACGGCCAGTGCCACGGCCAGCAAGACCAAGTGGACCAGCAGCTGCATTGATTTGATACCCACAAAGCCCAAGAGCCCTAAGGTTAGGGTGAGTACCCGGAGGGCTGTGCAAGGTATGCAGATCATATCCCCATAATTGGCCACTGCCATCTCCTCCCCTTCTCCCCTATATTTGGTTTCCCCCCTAGAAAGTTCTCTGTTGCTCAGTCTCTCATTAGCCCATGTTAACCCTCCCTGCCTGCCCCGTTACCATTGGTTCTGTGCCCTATTCCCCGCCTCTGCACCGCCCCGTTGTGGTTATCCCTTTGCTTGTTACGTGCTTTCCCCTCCCATTTTGTAGGGCTATAAAACCCCATGTCACAGTAATTTTTCACTTCTTCATGCCCCTCCCTCGATTTCTGTTGGAGTCTTGTTCAATAAATCCTCTCCTGTTTTTCCACAAAGAAGTCCCTCCGCTTTCTTTCCACCTCCTCCACGCGCCCTTAACACCGGTGGATTGGGCAAACCCATGCTGGAACTTCACGGATCCTCCTGCGCCTGCGAGCAGCCTCTGTCCACCCCCTCCCGTGCGGGCGGGTGCCCGGCGCTTGTGGTCACCTCGCTGGCTGGACAGAGAGCGCCACGGCAATCTCTCACTCCNAGAGTTGTCCTTATTCCTCACAACGGCAATCTCTCACTCTAACAATACCCTTTTCTTCTACTGTTGTCCTTCATGAAAATGAAAACACTGAGGGAATACACAGAGATTTTTCCTATCCTTATTTTAATGAGAAAAATAATAAAATCTTGTTACAACTGCTTTCTTCCTTCCATTTCTCTTTTTCACAGTAATGTGTCATCTTTCAACCCAGACAGTAAAATCTTTGAAGAAATGACAATCTCTGATACAAGGCCCCTGTTCTAATTTCAGAGTTACTAAGTAAACAATCTAGAAAAAATAATTTATATAGCAATATACTAACAGAAAATGCAGCAGAAAACACCAGCATAAAAAAGTTATTGATAGGAAATGTAATGATATAGCCAACTTCAGCTCTGTTTTATTTTATTTACACATGGGGTCAATAATTCAACACAAGCATTCATGTTACATACAGAGGGGCTATTTCAGAATGTTTCAAATTAAGGGAGGAACATCTTCATTATTTTCAAAATCAAGACAGCTTGTCTTAACCTCTGTAACCTTCTGTGGTTGGAGCTTTATAGGTCCCTGTCCAGTTCGTTGCTTTTCTTGGATTATCTTTGTCACATCAGGGAATGAATATTTACTAGGATCCACTTCTAACTTCTCAACTTGTCCACTCCTGAGACAAGAGGGAAATAAATGGAATAAACCTTAATTTCAGTGTCAAATATAACAGAACTGTTTGAATTTATTATGTGATTTTATGATTCTATTTTAGGTGCCTGTTTATAAACACATTGACTTTGGTATGAGGGTTGTTACTGAGTCCAATTAAACCAGCGTTAAGAATTCTTGTAACTTGAAAATTGATTGCTAAATAAAAACCTTACGTGTAAACACATAAAAGTAATACAAAATCTCTAAGATTTTGTACAAAAGAATCCGTAGTCTCCAGACTTCAAAAGTTAATTTTTGATCTCTGTAATTCCCTTTATATCAAAACATGGTGACAACTGGTATCACAGTACAAATGGTTGGCTTTTGATGTAAGATTGTTTTTATAAATCTAATTGTTTTTTCTTTTTTTTTCTGTTCCTTTTTACACAGTTCCTTCCCACTGGCTGTCCATTAATTTCTAGGTGACAGGTCCATCTTTGGAAAACAGAAATACTTTCATTTAGAGAGAAAGTACAATTCTAGGGACTTGTCTGCCTTGGTCAGCTAATTTTTATATTTTGGCAATATGAATCCTCACCATGTTTTTATTATGAAAAAAAGTTATAAAAAAAGTCAGAGTTTTAACACAACTTTCAGATTCTATTGCTATTAAGCATACTCTTTCAGATGACACTTAGAAATGTGTACTGGCCACTCATTAAGGCAACCTATCCACATCACCCAATCATCAAAGATTTGAAACATACTCTGTCTTGCAGCATTTAGTCTCATTGTTCTTTTCTAATAGAGGAGCTCAATGATTAAATGGGAAAAAATCTAGCCTGCTTTCATGCAATTTGTAACTGTTTACATGAAAAAATGGCAACATGTAAATTTAAGTGTACAATTATATTTAATTTCTTCAAATTACAACATGATTTGTACATCGTCATACTCCATTTTATACTGAGTCACAGTTCCCAGCTCAGCATTAGAAAAGACAGTGCCTCACCCTTCAGAGACGTGAGAAAACTCTGTTTACCCAGGGGATCAGAAAGGCTCCTTAGCAAGAGAACAAACAAGAGGGAGGCAAAGTCACTGCATGACGGAATGCATTTCTCGGATGACAACACAGGTGATGAAAATTTGTAAATAAAGTACAATAAAAGATTTTAAACTGAAAATACACCATCTTTAGTTGTTAAAACAGAGAGAGTTTTGCAGGGCAGCTTCCAAATTCTGCCTGTATTTCTCCATCAAGGCTCTGGGAGATTGGAGCAGGCATCCCGGCCCTCCCCTGTGTGCAGGGTCTCTGTTGCACTGAAGGAGAGATGCAGAGGGGCTCGTGGGAGGGCTCCTCCTCTGCTCCTATGCTATGCTGAGGAAAGCATCAGCACCAGAAGAGGCAGTCACCAGCCTAACCACCTCTTTCAGCTCTATGCCACTAGATTTTTCTTGTACTAAAAGAATTATTCTATCATTTTTTCTGAGCAGAAAACAGCCAGAGAAGCTGCCTGCTTTAATAATCTGGATAAGTCTTTTCCAAATAGTGGCATAAGCAAAAATTACTCAGAGTAGAATTTTAGGGATAATGAAAACAAATACAGGAGAAGTCTTATTTCTTTAGCCTGAAATTCTCCAATTTATAAAGCTAGATTTTTTTTCTGATATTGCACTATACTATTTAATGAAACAAAAATATGTTCAATTTGTGGCAACATTCTGAAAAAATGTTCATCCCCAAAAAGTAAAGGGCATTTTTGTTCCCTGGGTAATTTATGAAATGCACTGTGACCTGGAATCACTTTGTCAATAGCTGTTGGTGAGATTGCAAAGAGAGCAGACCCTGTCCAGACTCTTAAACTAATGATTTACCACTAATCTGAAGCACCTCAGAAAAAGCTAAAAAAGCATAAATATGAAAATAAATTAGGCTCAGCCAATGCTTCCATCACATGCTAGGAAAGAATTTCCTTAATTTGAAGTATTTTAATTAGCAGTAGTATTTCACATTTGTTCAACAGCACTAAAATTGTACAAATTGTCAGTCATGAAAACACAATTATGGAGTTTGAATATCTTATTGCTTAGTAGCAGAATAAGCTTCAGTACACCAGAAATGAATTAACAGTGAGTGTTATAAGTAACAATCCACATCAACAAGCTATGAAAAGGTTGTTGCATCAGCCATTCTCAAAATTTCATCAACACGTAATCCCGAAGTATGTTAGCAACAGGCAACAGGTAAGACTGAGAATCAAGCACAAGTGAATTTTTCCAGAAAGGAAGTGGATTTTTATGTACTTACATGAACATGATCAAACGTTCTATACTTGTTTGGTATTTCAGAGTGGTATCACAGGTACCATGATACAACTATTGACTGACAGCAAGACTCTGGCTGAAATCAGTGCAGCTATGATACAGAGCTGCTGAGGAGCTGCTGCTCTCATCACACAATCTATGCAAAAGAGGCTGGGTATTGATGAGGTCAAGGGTAACCACATGAACATTTTTAGAAGAAAGAATGAGGGTTTTCTCCATGTAATTCTACCTAGCAGAATAAAAATCATCTTGTTGCTGAAGCTCTTCCATGAGCAATGGTAAAACAGCTGTTACGGAAACAAAAATATTCCTTGAAGGACTAGCTACAGAACATATCTGAAAATCTCAGTGTCTGCAAACTATTTCAAGTTCAGGTTTAAAAACAGATGAAGTTCACGGTTTTTGGCACTGCTACCTGCTGCTGAGTGTTCTCTACCTGAAAAATTATGGTCAAACACTAGAGCACCACACAAAAATAAATTAAATCCTTTCTTCCTGACATTTTTTTTCCCTTCAAAAGGCTATTTCTACCTCCACACAGTTTGATAATGCTTTTAAAGAATAAAATTAGAAGACTCCACAATAAAGAAAGTTTTGCATAACTACTGCAGCCTGCAATCTGGTGTGTGACACGCTGCATATCTGACAATTTGGTATTTCTTGATAATTTACATTTTTGTTTACACAGTAAACAAATCCCCATACTTGATATTTAAATTATTTGACAGTTATATTTCCCTGTTTCAACTTCAGAATTTCAACAAAATTTAGATTGCTAGAGATTTCTCATATCTTTGATCCAGAATATATGGTTATTGACATGTGATTGAAAGTTTCCTTTCTAGTATCAGGATTTCTAAAGATATTTAGGAGTCACAACCAACAGCTTTGAAGAGGCAGTGTTTCAAATCTTTTAACACTGTAAATGAAACAGGACAAAAAATCATTATCATCCTAGAAGAAGTACTAATAAATCCTTTTCATGAATAAAAAACCTGACTGATTCCAGTATATGGAATGACAACTATTTGAGAGCTTAGAGAAGACAAATCCTTATTTAGGTATGTTAAAAACTGATGGTGAATGTGTGACACTTGTCATACTCTGGTCTCAATTTTTGAGAATATTAGAAGCTTAGAAAAAATCTACTAGGTAATCTAAGCAAATAATTATGTTTTTTTTAAGTACCTGGAAAATTAATTCCTCTTTCATTGTGTAAGAGGCCTTTCAGATCTCCATATATGTGTGTTATCTGAAATGAAGCTGTAACTGGAGTCTTCAGAATCAGTGGGAAGACATGAATACTGGTAGAATCAAATTCATTTTTCACGGACTAAACATAAGTGAAGAAGAACTAATAAATCAGTGGTAAATGTTCTGAGAAATAAAAGGCTGATGATATCCAGGTCACTCTGTTCTAAAAGACAAATACATTTCACAAATAGGATTCATCAGACTGAGAATGTATATATTACTAGTGTCCATGTTTCCAAAATTTAGACAGAAAATCGTAGTCACTGTGACATTTTCAACTTCACTGTTCCATCCCTTTCCTTCTTTTGAATAATCACTTCAAAATACTAAATTTTAAACTGACCTTGCCTGCAAGCAAGAAATATGCTCCAATACCTGCAATATGCGAACTGACTCTAAATTTCTACATGTGGCTATAATATCATCTTATTTTCACTTCTTTCACTGTTAAATTTGTCAGCCAAACTTGAAAGTCTTAAACACTTGGGAAACATATACTGAAAACACACTTTATTCCAACAAAGTTTTTACAAAGTTATGGAATGCTAGAAGGCAACTTTTAAGTCCATCTCTGCCCTCAGACTTTGTCCTTGTCCTATATGCACAACCAAAGATCACTTTAGACTGCAGTGCCCAGGAACTAACTGAATTGTTCTCTTGAGAACGCTTTCTCCAGAAGGGCACAATTTTGAAGCCTTCTCACCTTCATTAAAGTTAGGGATTATCAGATGCCTGTGTGCAAATTAATTTTCAAATCACTTCTGAGGCACCCCACCTTTTGTTCTCCTCATTAGTCAAATGATAGAGATGCACACCCTCTTCTTTGATTAGCTCCAGGCCTCTATGAGAATGTAAATGAATCCATGCTTTGAGATTAATTTGATTAAACAACATTTTTAATATGTTGCTTAGTCATATCTGACTACACTTTCTGGTGAAGAAGTCCATTGAATTACAATTCCTATGATTCCTGCTTTCCCATACAATATTACTTGCAGTCTAAAAGTTCTCAGTGTCTTCATGACAGCCAGCAAGCTTCATTGACAGAAAATATTAATTCTGCAAACTATTAAACTCTTAAGATCTGTGATCTAATCCCAGGTATTTATCAAAGGCATTACATCTCAGTAGAACTGGTAACTGACTTGTCATTTGTGATCTTTGCACACGTTTACTCATCTGTCATTCAGGCCACTCTTCAGATGCACTTGGCTTTCTTCCCATTGAAACCTTTGTGCTTGGTTTAGACACAGAAGAGAATTTGGGTTCTGAAAAATCACATAAATCCTCCTGCAGTTCTTTCAGATCAGTTTGTCTGCAACGCCATTCAGTTTCTGACCTCATCTTACCTCCCCTTCCCAGTCCTGAGGAAATGACTCATTTTGTTCTACTGTATTTCTCTTCACAACACGGAGTTCTCCCCCTTCCACCTCATCACATCTCTATCCTTCTGTGTGCAAGCTGTAGGAATGTAAGACTGGGAGAGATTTTCAGCCACTCAGTCTGTGGAAAGGCAGTATTCTGACACTTCACAAGGATTGCTTCAAGAATTCAAATTAGAACTTCTCACTCCCAAAGAAAGATTCTTACTCTTACATCTACAATTTTTTCCCACAGATTTGTTCTTTGCCTCTTCTCCACTAAAATGAACCAAGCTAAATCAGGGTCATCCAGTAAAACAGAGCTTTGCAGCATGTTTCACCTTCAGCAACACTGTTACATCTCAAGTAAGACAACTGTAGAGAATTTTTAAAATAATCAGTCTTTTATTCTTTATTTGTTAATAAGCAAGAAAAAGCTTAACTAAAACCAAAGACTTCTCCAAAAAATGTAAAGTAATGCTTGTTTATCACTGAAACTGCAAACCATAAAAGAAGTTCTGTTAATGAGTCTTATCATGATATGTTTGCTAGAAAAAGGTTGGAATTAAAATCCAACAGTGATTAAAAACATACAGGTTTTCTCATTCTCAAGTTCAATATAATTTACATGTAATCTTACATATTTTATGCCTCTCCCAATTAGTGAAATTTGGTTGAAACTGGATAACCTGTACAAAGGCATTATAGGGGCACCAGCAGACAGAGGTGGACAATCCAGCAATATGTTTTTCTTTTTTTTCTCTGCAAGAGTCCAGATGGAAAGAACAAAGCAAAAAAAGCCAAACCAAACCAAACCAAAACAAAAAATTTCCAAAAGCCATACATTATGCACTGCCACTAAGAACTTATTCCAGTGGAATACAAGTCAGATTTCCAACCTAATGTACTACATGGTATTCTCTAGAGCATGTGCTAGCTTAGTCACCCAGTGCACACCTGCGTAGCTAAGAGGGGAAAAGACACTTGGGGCAGTCAGATTAGCAATGCCTGAACAACAAAAATAGAAATCACCTCTACCTTGCATTCCTTATTTCAGTATAAAAGGTGTGTATAGATCAGAACTTGCTGATAAGTTTCTAATTCTGCAGAAATCGCCACTCCATTCTTTTGCCTCTTCAAATTAAACCATTCTCTGGCTGCATTTCTCAACCTCTCTGTATATAAAGATCTACAGTAATAAAAAACCCCCCAAAAAATCCAAGAAAACTCCGACAATGAAAGAAAAAAGTTGTATTCCTGTGTAGCTTTCTTTACTGGAGGAATTCAAATGTGTGTATATTTACTTTTAGAGACATTTTGAGTTTTACTTAATTTTTTTCTTCTCCAACACGCTAAAGGAAGAATAGTATAAAGCTGAAGGTATGAGACAAGGATTGTTGACTTTATGTAACTGTTACTCTTAAGATTTCCAGTACAACTTCAGAAAAGTTAGTTCCTACCTACCTCTGAATTTCCTCCATGCAGCTGTGGAGAACTCAACTTTGGTATCTTAAAACTAAACTGTGAGGCCAGTTCCAGTGAGGAATGGCACACTCAGCTACTGCATTAATAGAGGCTTTGTAAGTGTAATAGATCAGTCTGTCAAATTCTTTCCACAGAAACTTGCTTCTTTGAAGGCTCGAAATAGAGTTTCATATATAGTCACAGAAGAAATCTCTCATACATGGCAGAAGTAATGACAGTATCAGCATGTAATCTTGCTAACAAGAGTTAAAGAGATTTAAAGCTCTACATTACAGTTTGGCAGATTATATGTCTGACAGCATTTAGCTAAGACATCTGTAGCTGTCAAGTGTAATCACTGTAATGAATGTTCTTCTGTAATCTAAGAGACAACTATTCAGCAAATTTTTAACATCTGGCTAGTCAGCAACTTTTCAGCTAAAGAGGTCAAAACTTACTATTTTTAGAAAGAAGTGTAATTCAAAGACTCTTTTCCTACTTCTACTTTTGTGATACATATTCCTGTACTATTTTAACCCTCAAAATCTGCAAGAAGCATGTTCATAATTACTTACAACTGCATAGAAATGAAACACAAATTCTTGGAGTTTCACTATGCCACGGAGTATCTTTAGTTCATCAGCTGGCAGGAAAGGGCACCATTTCACATTATTACTTCCATGCTCCCATTGTTATTTAAACATTTACTGTGCAGCCAAAGCTGAAGGCAAACAACGGGCTCTAAGAAAATATATTTTCCTAATACACAAGTTGTTTTTTTTTAACTTAATTCTTGTAATGCATTTAAAGCTGTGCTTCTGTGGAAAAGCACCATTCTTTTTGCAAAGAAGAGTCATAGAAGAGACTCACAGAATGGTTTGGGTTGGAAGGGAAATTTACAGATCATCTAGTCCAACCCCACTGCAATGAGCAAGGGACACCCTCAACTAAATCAGGTTGCTCAGAGCCCCATTCAATCTGACCTTGAATGTTTACAGGGATGGGGCATCCACCACGTCTCTGGGCAACTAGTGCCAGTGTTTCACCACCCTCATAATACAAAAATTCTTTCTTATATCTTTCCCCTCTTTTACTTTAAAACAATTAGGCCTTGTCCTGTCTCTAGAGGCCCCTTTTAAAAAATCTGTCCCCATCTTTCTTGTAAGATTCTTATTAGTATGAAAGGCTGCTAGAAGGTCTCCCTGAAGCCTTATCTTTTCCAGACTGAAGGACTCAGGCTCTCTCAGCCTTTTCTCATAGGAGAGGTGCTCCAGTCCTCTAATAATTTTTGTGGCCATACTCTGGACTGGCTCCAGCAGGTCCATGTCTTTCCTGTACTGAAGATACCAGAGCTGGATGCGGCACTCCAGGTGTGGTCTTGGTAGAGCAGAGCAGAGAGGGAGAATCCTCTCCCTCAACCTGCTGCCCACGCTGCTTTTGATGCCAGCCAGGACATGTCTGGCTTTCTGGCCTGCAAGTGCACACTGCCTGCTCATGTCCAGTTTTTCACCCACCAGCATCCCCAAGTTCTTCTCAGGGCTGCTCTCAATCCCTTCTTTCCCCAGCCTTTATGTATATGAGGGATTGTCCTGACCCATGTACACCACCTTGCATTTGACCTTGTTCAACCTGATGACATTCACATGAACCCACTTCTCAAGCTTGTCCACGTCCCTCTGGATGGCATCCCATCTTCTGGCATGTGAACTGCACCACCCAGCTTGGAGTCACCTGCACTTGCTGAGAGTGTGCTTGACATGAAAATGTACTGGTCTTGGTATGGGCTCCTGAGGGACACCAATTGTCACTGATCTTCATCCAGAGATTGACTCATTGCCTACTCCCCTCTGGACACAACCATCCTACCAACTCCTATCCCAAAGGTGAGGCTGATAGGTCATGAGTTCCCAGCATCCTCCTTTCTACTCTTATTAAAAATAGGTGCAATATTTCCATTTTTCCGGTCATCAGGCACTTCACTTGATTTCCAGGACTTTGCAAATATAATGGAGAGTAAGTATCCATCATTTGGCCTGGACNGGAGGGGGAGGCCCCCACGCCGACCCAGCTCCGAGGAGGAGGAGAGAGACCACACCCACAGAAGGACTCTAAAATCTTTCAGGTTTTCTCTCCAGAGCAAGAGATTTTATTATTTAGCATTATTAGTATTGTTTTCCTGTGTGTTTGTTAAATAAATAGTTTTATTTTCTCCTTCACTTTCCTCTGAGGAAAATTTGTTTTTCCCGAACCCAACTGGGGGGAGGGGTGGTTTGTAACCTGCCTTCCTTTGAGGAGACGTTCCTTTTGGACGTTTCCCTGAATTTGGCCTAAACCGCCACACCCTCTAAAAATATTTGACATACTCAGTATGATGCACTTTTGTAATGACTGCTGCCTAAGGAAACGGTGCAGTCCTTGGGGCTCACTGGTAACCTCAAAAAATTCTTGCAGGTGCCCTATCCTCTTCTCTTAAGGCAGATCATCAAGAAAAGAAGCTAATGACTGACTTTTATTAGAAATAAGAAATTAAAAGTAGAATTAATTACAACTGATTCTTTCAGAACAATTTGCCAATGTCCTAAATACTGAGAACAAAACCAGCCATGATCCAAAATGCTATTTTTTACTAACTGTTTAGCCTTTTTAACAACATTCACCACAATGAAATCAAACAAGGGAACAAGTGCAACACTTCAAATATAAACAGATAAACAGCTGAAGAGACTTTGTAGTTAACATATCTTATTCTGATATGAATACCATTGGCTATAGCAAAAGGAAAAGGAATGATTAAAACATATATTATGGTATTAGTACTTAGGGCAAGTGTTCATAAACCCTACTGTCTGTCTACAGTAGCACTTGGTAAGGGTTAAAAATGAAATAGTGCATCACTAATATTCACTTGCTTTGGGCAGTCATTAACTACAAGATTTCAAGAGCTGCAGTTGACATCACATTTAATAGGATGGATCTGTGTTACAAAACCTTGCAGAATTTCTTTTTGAACCTATTTACTTGAGTAGTAGATCAATCTGTATAACAGTAAGAAAACACATTCAGGAAGGAGATTCAAAATCATTGCTTTCTAAAAGGTTTCCAGACTTGGGTTCCATAGCAAGGAGCTCTGCAGAGGTCATTCTCAGTAGGTGATTTAGTTTTAGTATATACCAGTTAACAGCCTGAATGAGTTGATGGAAAAAAACGGATAGGCAAAAATAAGTGCTTTTTTGGTTCTGCTGTTGGAGATCACTTTTTAATAAACAGCACCAGACAGGCTATTAATCTAAAGCTTTTAGACATACTTTGACTCTACACTAATCAATACTTTCATATTTTCAACAAAAACATAAAAGAAGCACATTCTGGCATGTGAATAACACACTGACAAAAATAAAACTAATACAGAAGATTAAAAGGAATTACCTTCTTGTGTTTTTTTGCTGTGTATTGCAGTCAGAATGTTTAATTGAAGCTGAAACGTTTTGCTTAGCCAGGATTATTTCTTTAGCCTAAAATAAAAATAGACAAAACATAATTCTCATAAAAGTTGACACTTTTGCAAGCATTTAAGTTTTCTTTCAAAAATAGAAAATTGAGAGCATCTGCATAGATTTTCTCTTGTGACGTTTACTCTTTCTGTTATATTTTAACACTCTTCACTCAGCATGAAACACAGACATAAGGCAAGTTAAACCAAATTATCTGAATGGAATTATAGCCAAACATGTATAAAATTATATATAAAAGAGTATTTAAATATATACATCTACTTGTATTTAAATATATGCTGTCTTGTTTAGCACCATGTTAAAAATACATGTTACTGATTGCACTTCAGTTCTGGTGTCCAAGTACTTGTTCTGACATTTTTATTAAAAGATCAGCTGCAGTCTGGACTTCTCACTCAAATGACAAGTGACCACAAACTCCCTCAGCTCCTTTGCTAAAACAGAGTCTTGAGACCAAAGTCCAAATGAATTCCCCTTCTCAAAGAAAACATGTCCACCCCGATTTTTTGGAAGATGTGTTCTTGACAAAAGGGTATCTCATTGCAAAAGAACCTCTTTCCCTTCCTAACAACAGCATAGGAGAAGGATTTCTTAAGCATTTGAAAGGAAGAAGAACAGGAACTATACCAAATAGTTCATTTTATTGACTATTTCATAGTGCAATTGATTTGAGAGCAGTCTGTTCCAGAAGCCTTGTGAAATTAGTCTCCATTTTAAACCCCACATGAAAACAAGACGGAGTTTGTAGCTTCTGTCATTTGTTTCTGGAAATCAGTGTGAAGAAGCCGATCCCCTCTGATTCTGTATATGCTCTGATGAAGGAAAGTCTGTTTCTTTGTACCTTCCCTCTTGTCTCAGGAAAAGTGTTCTTTGTTTTAAACACAAATTCATTCCATTGATCCCCTTGAGACTCATGCTCCTTTCTTTGTCCTCAGAGCACATCATCAAGGATGGTGAAGAAACGTGCTGATTCTGCACTCATCAGAAAATACATCCTTGACAAGAACTGACCTTGTAATGTAGGGAAGAGTTAGGATTTGCCTACTAGAACATCTATCAATTATCAAAAACTGTTTGACATAAAAGATCTTCTGCTCAGAAGATGTTCTCCTAACTCTGTTCAAGAAAAAAAATTTCATACTCTATTTTTTCTTCTTTTTGATACAAAACTGGTATGTGAGCTTCACCAAACCAGTAACTGATGGTCCATCTCTTAATGACGGTGATCATTGAGGAAAATTGTTCTCCAAACCAGAACTGCCATAGACTGTGGCCAAAGATAAGACTTTGGGCTCAGTAGAAAGATAACGATGTGAATTAAAGCCTGTGGTATATAGGAAAATTGACTAAATTAATACAATACTGAAAGTTTTTCTATGATAATATTTCTAATATTTACATTTTTGTGTACAGTTTTGGGCACCACAATATAAAAAAGACATGAAGCTTTGAGAGAACACCCAAAGGAGGCCACAAGGATGGTGAAGGATCTGGAGGAGAAGCCATATGAGGAGTGGCTGAGGTCACTTCATCTCTTCAGCCTGGAGGAGACTGAGAGAAGGCTTCATTGAGGCTTCAATATCCTCATGAGGGGAAGAGGAGGGGCAGGCACTGATCTCTTCTCTCTAGTGACCAGTGACAGGAGCCAAGGGAATGGCCTGAAGCTGTGTCAGGGGATGTTTAGGTTGGATATTAGGAAAAATGTTCTTCATCCAGAGGGTGGTTGGGCACTGGAACAGGCTCCCCAGGGAAATCGTCACAGCACCAAGCCTGACAGAGCTCAAGAAGCACTTGGACAATGCTTTCAGGCACATGGAGTAATTTTTGCGGTGTCCTGTTCAGGGAAAGAGTTGCATTTGATGATCCTGATGGGTTCCATCCAACTCAGCATATTCTATCATTCTATGATTAATTTCAAAACAGAAAGGACACCCCTTTTAAGATCATTATCAAAGAATTCTAGATATAGATGTTTTAAATACAATCTGGAATATATTTGAGAATACAGAAGGAATATGTGAAAACCATATTTTGTTCATATTTTCAGTCCACCTTTTTCCTACAATGGCTTTCTTATTCTACAATGGGAATTCCTCTGAGTAACAGACTTCCCAGAAACACATTTATGCTGAAGGATTATTAGATTTCTAGGGTTTCACAGCTGTGTCTCCACATGCCTTTGATGGTAATGAAATATTACTGCATTTACCATACCTAGATAAGTGAGAATTATATAATGTAATTCTATCAAATAACACTGACATACGTAATACACACCACTCCTATTTTTAGATTAATTAAGGAATCTAACTCTCATTGATCTTTAAATTTCTAATCACTTTTGAAGGCCCAGGCAATAAAAAGCTGTCAGCATTCATTTGTGACTGCTAATATAATAAAGAATTAATCAAAAGTCCAAATTTTTCTCTCTGATTCACTAAAACAAGAAAAAAATTTTTAAAACATGACATAGAATGTCTCAGAACCCTAAATAAAACCTGCTTGTTAATAAAACTGGGGTTTGATGGTTTTACTCAGACAGTAATTAAAGTGCTGGTAATCTACTGATGACATTTTATGAAATCATTTATTTAATATATGCCAATTTTAGTCAAAGTCTATTAAAGAATCAGTTTTTAATTTTCCTGCATCATCTGCAAAGATGATTCTGCCAGAGCATAGAGGTTCAAAATCTGAGAAGTCTCATGGCACAAATATTTTTCCCAGAGCATGTGGCACGTACAATATAGTCACTATCAACACCTCACCCATGCAAAATCTCCGTACAGAGGATTATTATGGTATAAACACTACACTTTAGAAGTGTCACTATATTATTTCACTGGACATTGTGTCCTTCAGTTTCTTTTGATGATCTTCCAAAAAATGTTGGTAAACACTTAGAAAGGTACCCTTTCTGTGGTGATTTGTTGAGTAGCAAGTAGCATGGTTAAAAAAAAATGTTTCCAGAAATATATGTGAAAATTATTTCCTTTCTTTTACTCCATGTGGAATTTACTATCTCCAACATCTGGGGTATGGCAAGGTCATCAGAGAGGCATCAGAGAGGTTTTTTTTTTAAAGACTAGGGAACTATAAACAGGCTGGGAGATGAATGGTGAAAGGTTTATTAACCTGTTCAGAAGCTCACTAAAGCAAGTGAAAAACACTTAGAATTCAGATAGATTTCTTACTATTTCTTACTATAGTTACTGCGAAGAGAGAGATATTTTTAGGATACTATTTCATGAAGCTTATCATAGGAGACTAATTTACATTAATGGACAACATTTCAGTTATGTAAGAGATGTGTTAGGCCATTTTCTAGTTGCAAAAAAGAAAAATTGGTAACTGTTTTTCAGGAACAAAAGAGCTAAATATAGTGCAATATAGTCATTAAGCTTGTCTTGTCACCGATACAGCCTGAAAGAAATTCCAAGTATTCTGGTCTTCCTATTATCTTACTATGAGGAATTCCCATTAAGTTGGTGATCTCAAACTAGTATTCTTAAGCATTGATAAAATGTGCCATAATATTCCACAAGAAAAATATCTATTGGCTTTCCTGTTGTTAATCATTATTCATTATACCTTTCTTTCTAGATTACATCCCACTAATAGTAATAATAATAAAATTTGTATGGATGGAGATGATCTGAAGAGGATCAATATCTCAAAAATTTAAACTGAGCACTCTATTTCAGTCTTAGGGGAAGAGATCAGATTCTGTGACTGTAATATTGAACAGTGAACAATAGGTTAGTATCTGTTACATACAATTGCTGAAGTAACACAGATCTATCTTTGGTCAGCAAATCCATGAAGTTCACAGGATCACAGAATGCTGGAGATTGGCAGGGACCTGTGGAGGTCATCTGCTCCAAGCCCCCTGCTCCAGCAGGGCCCACTTGCGCCAGTTGTCCAGGACCATGTCCAGATGGCTTTAGAGAATCTCCAGGAATAGAGGATTGACACCCTTCCTGGGTGACCTGTGCAGGGACCCAGTCACCCTCACAGTAAAAAAGTGTTTCCTGATGTTTGGAGGGAACTCCTGTGTTTCAGTCTGTGCCCACTGTCTCTGGTGCTGTCACTGGGCACCACCGAAAAGAGCCTGGCTCTGCCTCTTTGCACCCTCCCTTTAGGTATTTCTGTGTATTGATAAGATCCCCTTGATCCTTCTCTTCTCCAGGCTCTCAGCTTTTCCTCATAGCAGAGGTGCTCCAGTTCCTTATCTTTGTGGCCTTTTGCTGGATTCTCTCCAGTATGTCCGTGTCTCTCTTGCACTGGGGAACCCAGCACTAGACTCAGCATTCCATGTGTATCTCACCAATGCTGAACAGAGGGGGAGGATGGCCTCCCTCCACCTGCTGGCAATGCTCCTAATGCTGCTCAGGTTACAAATGGTGTTCTTTGACTGAAGAGAACATTGCTGACTCATGTTCAACTTAGTGGCAGCCAAGACTCCCAGGTGCTTTTCCACAAAGCTGCTTTCCAGGATCCACTGACAACAAAGAGACCATTCCATTCACGCATCTCTCGCTGTGTCCAAGCTACTCAAGCAGATTTAACCAAACCAAGGCCAAGCTGAGAACATCAACCCAGTTAGTCTATAGTGCTTCTCTCTTCTCATGTCTTACAAATATCTGAGAATCATGTATTCTGAGATGAAGCATGCTCCAGAGCCTTGGGCTAGGCAAAGTATGTAGGTGTAGCTAAAATATCAAGGTAGGTTAAATATAAAGTTAATAATGGAATAAAGGCAGTTCTCAATCACAGTATGAAGAGAGAATACTCATTTTGCTGATTTAGGTATGACTTTATAGGCAGGCAGCAGAGTTAATATATATCCACAGACTCTTGGAAATATTTACATTTTCTAAGGCATTGATCATCCACAAAGAGACTAGCAAGATGTATGAGTAATAAAAGCAGGTTATGGGATAGAAAACTGACAGTACTTAAAACATCCTAAGGACAAGTAACTATTAAACAAAGTTATTCATATACATTTGAAAATTACACTATCAAAAATGGCAAATGTCAAGGCCTCATTTTCAAACAAATTTATGAAAACATAAATCCTCATTTGAGTGAATTTTGAATATTAAGAAAATATCTACCTTAACCAAATAGTACTATTTTCAGTATTCTTCAAGTTTGTGGCAAAATTGCATGTTTGCTGCTAGAGGGACAGTTTGTGATTCAATGAGAGCCTGTCCTCATAGGGACAGACGGATAGTATAGGACTGGAGTGTAGAAGGGAACATAGAAGGTAATAACCACAACAGGAAAAAGCCAAAAGATGAAAAGTAACTTTTTAGTTAGAACTACTAGATGCATAGTCTTAGAATTAAATCAGAGCACAAAGAGAAGGTAATGACCCCAATACAGCAGGTGAAGCTATTTCAACTTAATAGGTTCTTCCTTCAGAAGGAAATGCTGTATTTGATATATTCTGGTGGACTCATACATGTCCCCTGCCCTTACACAACAGAAACTTCATGAAGAAGTTAGGAAGAAGAAGTTCCTACCAGAAGGGTAAGGCTAGAGCACCAAGAGATTTTCTTACTGTAACTATCCCTGGGTGGGATTACCATATTCTGAAAACCAAAAATATAAGATGTCCTAGAGGCCTTAAAAGCAATCCAACCCTCCAAAGGCATAACAGCAGAAGATGCTAGAGTTGATTAACTTCTCCCTCAGCATAAAGAACCCCACCATATAATCCATTCTCATCTTTGGAACTCTACCTCCCTAAAACTTCCAGCTCCCCGTCTGCTCCAAGCAGTTTCAGTTGAAACACCATGTTGCCACAACGTTCTTGCTGTATGGTCACAGTAGTTTGTACAGCTGGTCAGGGAAACCTTTCCAGCCAGGGAGAGCACAAAGGGAAAACGAATTAAGCAACTCTTGTTCCAAACACATGAGACATGAGAGTAGTGCACCATCTCTGTATCTGAACAAAGATGTAACCTTCATACATATGTGTGCCACACAAATTTTGATAAACTGCTTTGTTTTTATTATTTCACAAGTGGAAAAAGAAAATAGGTATGTGTTTATTTTCATTATTTAAAAAAAGCTATCTTCTTACACGTTTGCATAATACTGCATGTTTTGCATAGTCTCTTTTAGCATATAAAAAGCTGATTTTGTTCAAAGTAAAGGAAATACAAACTTCTATTAATATTGATTTTCATTATGTTCCTTTAGAGGGATTTTAAATACTAAGGCTTGGCTCTGCAATTAAATGCTGTTCCTTTTTTGGAAATTATGCCCTGATGGGAAAGGCTACACTGCATATATTCAGCAAGCCAGATGTTACCTGTAACTCAGACACATTCCCAAAGTACTCAAAACGTTGAAGGATCTTTGTGTGATGTCTCCTCAGACTATTTTACATACCTTTGGCATGGTGACAACTAAATGACCAGTCGTTTGTGATCTTTTAGCACAGCTGCTGTCTGGCTTCACTTCCTCAGGGAGCACAAGCTGAAATGGCTACAAGACAATATGGGACTGAAGTATATCATGCTAAAATATTTTTTACTTTTTTTCACATGGACAGAACAAATACAAACCCACCACTACCACATCCTTTGATTTTAAGGACACTGCAGGTCTAATCCTTTCACTTTACGTACGGCATTACTAAACCTAATAAATTACGCTAAATAGCTTTTACTCACAAGTAGAGTCAGATGTATGTTCCTGAACTGCTGCCATTCCTGAAGTGGCATTTCTAAAGAAGGTTATAAAATGATGCTTGACTTATATTAGCAATTAAATGAGAAAGATTATCCAGGCTATTTAGACGTAAAGCAATTCTCAAGTTTTGTTTATGCAGTTGGCTCAGTTAAAAATAGGAATTTTGGTTTACTGTGGAAGTACTTTGAATTTTTTTTAAAAAATGATGATAAAATTAAAACCACCGAGAAGAGAGAAAATTGGAATGACATTTTAAATGCCCTTTCAAAAGAATATACATCCATTGGTTTCTGTCAGCTATAAATTCCAGATTGTGAAATTGCTAAATTCTAGCCTAGGGCAACTAGGAAGCTCTCTTCTAAAGTGAATTCTGGTACACTGTGTGGGGGGGAATAAGAAGAGAGGAGAAAAGGAAAGTGAAATTTTATTTCAGGATTTGCACATCCTCTGGTTAGGACTTTCACAGTTTATGTGTGGTCCAAAATAATGCAGGTATTGAAAGAACATTCTTTCTGCATAGATGCAAAAGACTGGTAACTTATAGAAGATGGATCCAGAGTCCACTGACTAACTATGGTAAACAATAACTCTTGATTTGAAATGAATGTAGTGAGAAATCACTAACCTTTCCCTTCACCAGTACTCGTATGTAAGTTGGCTGCACATCAACATCAAGTAAAGAAGTGTCCAAATGTCTTCGGAATAAAATGTAAATAAATGGATTAATCTACAATAGACCATATAGCTCTTTCAAGATTTCACAAAACTATTTCATTTTATAAAGCACTATCTTAAATTTCAGTTATTAAGTTATACAAAATAATACTAGGATTTAAAGTTTTGGGGGAAAAAAAGCCCACAGTCTTCCTGTGAATGTCAATTAAAAAATGTCTAAATTCTGTCAAGTCCCTGACATCAGCTATTGTATAACTGCAAGAACTCCAAATCCTCGAGGAAAACAAAAAAGTCTTTCATCTGTTAGTTCATTGCTTTACATTAATATGAAAATTAATGTATGTGCTATTTAAAATCGCGAAAATATTTTGCTACTTTTCCTTCTGAAGGTTTTACTAATAAATTTATAATAGAAGTTCCCTTTTTTATAGAGAATTTGCTGGAAAGCAATGAACAGATATGCTTTCCACTCCCAGAAAACACAATAATTTTAAATCTTTCAAACAAAATTTGTGACCTGTAGAAGTTCCACTTTAACATCTGCTCTTCACCGTGTAACACCTGATGTGACTCATGTGAATGCACAAGTACATATTTCCCATTTCCCTTCTTTTACAACATTAGTTTATAAGGTGAATTTTTCAAATATTTTAGTCTGCATTTCTTACAAGTGAGCACAGACTATTAAAATATGGACTGCCAGGGTCCCAAAGTGTTCAAGAAAAAACTGTATATGGCACTTAATGCCATGATGTAGTTGATGAGGTCATGACGGGCCAAAGGCTGGACTTAATGATCTTGAAGGTCTTTTCCAACCTAAATGATTCTGTGATTCTGTAGTACATCCAGCAATTTATTGGACCTGAAGAGATTTCCTGAGGTTCCAAAAATAATCTGTATCTTATAAGCCAGAAACATAGAGCAAACCTCTTCAGAGGGAAATTAATGAGTTTCAAGGGAAGAACACCTGGCATGAACAATATTTCTGTGCTATAAAAGTAGTTCAAGTTTTATGTAACAAGTTTCTATTATAGGTAGATAAACTTGTGGGTTTGCAGCCCCTTCCTGAAGAATGGAAAAGGTCATTATAATGCTTAGAGTATAAGTACTATCTAATAGTCATCTGGTCTCTGTCATATTTTGCCTGGTTCAACCGAATTTCTTCCAGGCAATGCCCTGGTACAGTTCAAGAATTAACATGAGCCATGGACTCTTTCCAGTAAGCAAGGAAAAAGGACAAGGCTACCCTACTGTGTCTCAGGGAGGAGAAGAATTTAACTACAACCACATGAATTGTACTGGAGCACTTCCAGGGCCAAAGAATGAGCAAAAAACCCACTCCCTACAGACCTTATCTACAAATGAAAAATGGAGAAGATTTTACCTAATTATAAAAAAAACAGGTGTGGAAGGAACCTGCCTGTGGACTGCAAAAAACATCAGATCCCAAAAGGACTGTTAGACACAGTCCCCATTCAGGATTAACAGAACAACTGAAGGGCCTTTGGCTTATTTAGCTTCACTTCTTTAGCACAGGCTTCAAGATTGGTTCCATTATCCCCTATGTTATTTGCTTTCCTCTCGGAAAGTCCCCGTTACAGAGAGCAGTATAACTGAAACACTGTGTATTACATCTTATGAATGGCAAAAATTAGGAGGAAAAAAATCTGACCTGTAAACAGCGAGATCCAAGATGATCTGGTTGTTATCTTCATCATCTTTCAAAGAGAAATGAAGCCTAATAGCAATGACAAGAAACACCTCCAAGATAAATACTACTGGAGTGAATAAGCAAACATTACAGCATAGTTCAAATGTTAGCAATTTTAGATGAATACAAACACCATTTAGACAATATGTCATGTGATCATTTTAGAAAGAGTTGCAATTTGCCCATGAACAGAAAAAATTACTGGCATTTGAGCCAAGGTCATTCTTACATTTATTTTCTGTTCTCCCTACTCAAACCACAAGGAAAAGAAAAAAACCACTCTGTTGAAGGTCAGTTAAAATTAAGCTCATTCTGTCAGTGCAGAACGAGAGACATCTGCTGGTGAAACCTCGCTGTTCTATTACATCTTCATAGAAAAAAACAGTTCCAAAATGCATGAAAAACACAGAACTTTGTAATTCTAACCTTATGGTATGTTTAAAAAAATGCATTTTTGTTCATAGCAATTAATTTGCCCCAAGTATAAATAACTTTCTGTGCATTTTCAAAGTAAAATACAATTTGCATAATATCCTTGATTCTATAAGCCTTATATTTGTTGAAAATGAGCCTGCGGATTGTATTAGCTGCATGTTTGTTATCTGTTGGCTGTGTTCTTAAAATCGAGAACGAATCTTACCAGTTATAAATTGACATCATCTATTACTACAACTGTAAGGAGATCTAGTCTAGACTTATAAGTTCTCCTCACATGCTCAAACATTTCCCATGTATGAAAGCAGAGAAAAAAACAGAATAAAATCACCTACAAATGAGAAGCTTTTGATAAATTAGTTATTATTAGTATAAAATAAAAGGGTTTTGCTTAATATAATTTATCTGGGCTATTTCAGTGACATTAAAATACTTAGATGAGTTGGATACAGGTAATGGAAAGATCCTCAAATGTTAACAGATTATAAACATTTTCAGCAATAAAACTATTTGCCAGATATACTTTTCACTCTTTGCTCTCCTGTA
Organism: Gymnorhina tibicen; assembly: GCA_013399875.1. NCBI lineage: Eukaryota > Metazoa > Chordata > Aves > Passeriformes > Artamidae > Gymnorhina > Gymnorhina tibicen. The sequence continues at coordinate 807,929 of VXAZ01005369.1, read as the reverse complement.
TTCTGATACAGTCAATTTGCAAGAAGGTTTACAGAGGTTGTAGTTTATGTGTATTTTTAAATGAAAAGTGCTGAGAATACAAAAGAGCTTTATTTCCTGTTCAGGCTTTTTTGTCACACTGCATCACTGATTTTGAGAATCCACTAACACATGAAAGGTGAACAAAAGAACAGAATTATAAAATCTTCCAGGACGAATCTTAATCAGAACTGAAGAAGAGAAATAGTCTGTCCTCAGCAGCAGGCAGCCATTCCTCTTGCTAACCTTCCAAAAGAACATCAGAAAAGCTTGGACATTTTTATGGACATGAGACTTCCATGTTGAAGCAAAAACTTTGGAGAATACCATCTGCTTACTTGTATCTCTTTCTTTATGTCTCTCCAATACACTGCCAGATTGCTCTGAACAGCTGTGACATTCTTGTTGAAGCCATGACAAAAAATCCTCATTGGTCTGGCTTTACGTGGGCACATCCACGGACTAAATTCAGAAAACTCGGGACACAAACAGGGATGCTACTAACAGTGAACTCTGTATTTCTTCTAAAAGAGATAGCTAGAGATTTAGTCTAAATGGCTCTGCTTTTTAGAGGCACAATCAACTTCTATTAACACAAGATTTAAATTATTTTAGGCTTGTCTTTTTTGGATTAGAAAATGATTAGATTTTTTTTTTCCAGTCAACATATTTTTACTAGAAAAGTACATCAATACCATGGAAAGTGTCTCCTGGTACAGACGGACTAAACAAGGCTCTACATGACACTAAACATGACACTAAACTATTACACAACCTTTAATTCTCTCTGTTCTACTGAAAATTGTGCACTACATGTAATTCCTTGGATTTGCAAGGATTTCTAAATTTCCAAGATTTAGAAAGCAGTCTTCATGCTAATTATAAGCATGTTTATAGATTTGGTCTATATCAGTCTTAAATGGAAAAACTTCTTCAGAGGACAGCAGAGAGGTAAGTGGCCACTTTCTCATCCCAGTCTCCTGTAGGAGGCCCTATGGGGAGCTGTTTATAAGGAAATAAAGTTTGCACTCTGCCTCCTGCTTTTCCCTTAGAAAATGAAGGTTTGGTTCAAGTAAAATCAATGGCTGATATCCCTGGAAACTCATTCCAAAATACCTGAATACCTAAGTGCCTTTGTCAATGGTAAAACACAAGACACTTCCCTGTATCCCCATCCTCTGTTGCTGGAGACCTCACTCAGTGTCACAGGGCCTCTTGCCACAGAAGCTGATTATCCTTCCCAATTCTGCCAGCTTCATATCTGTCATCAGAGGACAGAATGATTTGTCCAGAAATATTACTGGAATGTATTTTTCCACATTTAAAGCGGCTGCTCATACACATTTATCTTCAACAGTCAAACCAGTTAAACTTTTTCCATTAGCAAGATCCTCCAATAAAGAGCCTTACCATAGAAGGGAAAAGACTAAAATATCTTACATCTTTTACAGAAAAACAAGTTCTTCAATCTTTAAAGACAAAGATGTTAAATTAAACAGTCTTCAATGCTTAACTAAATCTTGAGTCTTTTTCCAGCATCAGAATATAAATTTAGAATACAGTTTTCCCACAAGGAATGTAATACTGCAACAAGAATTTCTCAGCCCTCTTATTTTTGTATTGTCACATATATTGAAATATTTGCACAAATCAACTATAGAGAGATTAAACTGTTTAACCTCTTAACCTTACATACTTAGGCACATTCACATTCAGAACTTTTCCTTCTGCGGTGACCAGTGTCCAAGGAGGCTTCTCTCTCTTTTTTGATTCCCTTAACAAAACAGAAAGAAAAATTGTTTATGGTAATGGTTAGAACTTTGCTATTATTACGTTTAATAGCAAAAATTAAGAAGAGGATGGCAAGAGGTAAGAATTATCTGGTATCTGATGTTAAGGCTACAATTTATTTCAGGAACAAAAGAGATTACATCACAGGTCCAATTACACATTACGAGTGTCATCTAAAGATAAGCAAATGATTTTTAACATCATGTCTTACATGAACAATAACTTCTTCTGCATGTCACCATGTCCATTATCAAACAGAAGTATATCAAATTATCTGGTATACCACATGAAAACCTGGATGGCTTAAACGTATGAAATGGGACATTTTTCTAGTTAGGAATGGTCAAACTCATCACGAGGTGTTGCCACTGATAACTGGTTTGATGTACGGGCAAGCAATTCTAAAGAATTTTTATTCATGCTCACTTGATTACTCCCACTGAACAAGTGCTTGGCCTATCTCCAAACAGCATCTGTCTCTCAATCACTATTCTGCTCTAGTAAATAGAATTTTAATGGTCAAAAGATTACAAGCAGCATCGAATAGGATACAGTAGGACCAAAGGGCAGACATCTAGATTATTTGTTGGTGCACATACTATATTTTTTATTGTGTTCTTTGTTCAAAAAATTCAATACATATTCCTGATGTATTGCTGATGTACTGATATATTACTCTAATATTCACTATCCATTTCCAGCTATCAGCAATTAAACTATATCTGACTTTCATTTAGTGCAATAAACAAGCTACCTTAGATTTATCTGCCCAAACAAAGCAGATCACAGTAAGATCATTAACACTTGTAACACTGGTATTTTCCTGTGTAAATGCTTAGATTATGAGTAAGGGAAGGAAGAGTAAGAAATCTTAGTAACATGAAAAAGAGAAGTGTGCTTTCACCTAAGTAAAAATATGGCTGTTTTCTTTAAAAATACAGCAGTGTAATTGTCACATTGCATTAAGTCACTCTTCAGCTTGTCAATATAGTTGGTATGGACACTTCAGCCAGCATATTAAAAAGGAAAACATTCTTCAAAAAAACCCCAACAGCCATGCATTGCTGTTTTTTTGTTCCTGAACCTATTTCTTACTATAAGTTCAAGATTAAGAGAATTTTAAAGGAAAATCACTAATGAGAGATATAAAGTATTTTAGATTTAGAACACCTTGGGGAAAAAACCCATAAAAATAGATTTGGTCTATAAATACAATGGATTTGAAGAAGAAATAAAAACACTCAAGTAGAGCTACTGGAACGACTGCATAAAACCAATTTCTGTTTAAGAAAGACAATTATTCAAGTATTAAATACTATTCTATAATATAAATCAGCTTTCATGTGGGATTTGTGGGCTGCCAATCTCCATACCTGAATTCCTACACTTGACACTTACATGCAAAGTGAATGAACCACCACTCTGTTCTAAAGATGTTCTAAGAAACACCTCACAAATTATATCCTGGTAGCTCTTTACAGTTTGTTCCCAGATGAAATTGTCTACTCATGTGAACCATTTTAAGGCAAATTCACTCCTGTTATAATCATTAGAGTCTACAACTTGTTGAGCTTTGTGCTGACCTGAGTGGCCTTGTTCTGGCACTGAGCATCTAAAGGAGATGCGGTGAACCTTTCTCAACACCTAATCAAAATGAGCCATGAAAGGATTTTTAACTCCTTTAAATGCCTTGGAAATTTAAAAAAAAAATCCAGAAATGAATTATTCTATCTTTATTACAGCACTATTTGGACTCTCCTTGAATCATTAAAGGGCAGCATTTGGAACACATTTACTTTTGACTAGAGCAAGGCACTTGCAAACATAGCAAAACTCAAACTGGCTAGAACCCTGGTTTGAAAGTAGTTCTTCCAGGAAAGTGCTAGAACTTGAATTAATAATAGCAATTATAGCAAATAGGTTATGCACATTTCCAGATTTCTTGGAGAGTTCTCTAGGACTGACTTTTTCAATACTTAGGCTTGACAAGACTTTTAAAAAGCAAGCCTTTAAAAAGAACAGCTAAAAAAATCTCTGGCACAAATTATGTTATATAAGTAAAAGAGAAAGAAAAAGAAAAGAAAAACAAAAAGACATTGTTTACAATGTTTGTGGAACTGATAAGCCAGCAGCAATAAAATACTGGGGTTTTTTTGCTAGTATCTGCATGTATTTTGCATGTTCAGCAAAACCAGTGACAACTTTATATAAAGTTTTAAAGGCTTTTCAGGGACCAGACTTCCTCAGATTCACCATGCCAAATAGCACAGATAACAGAAAGAATCTTATTACTTGTGACAAATATCTCTGATAAAGAATGAGAAAAAATTTCTCAGTTGCATAGAAAAGGTGCCTGAAATGCCACTTGTACAAAAAACTTGCAGCATGGCCTGTATGGCATTTACACGATACAATCTGCACTGTGGATAAATGTTTTTAGCAGGATGCTAAATGTTTAACGACACAAAACTGTTAGCTGATAGAAAAGTGAAACTTCTAAACTCCATAAAATGGAGTTGAAATGAGAAATTATATTTAAAAACTCTATTGGAGGAAAAAATAAAATAAAGAGTACCTAAATAAAGTTTAGAAAATGAAAGAAAACAAAATGAAAAATATGAATATTTAATTTAGATTGCATAAGCGTATTTTAACAAGAAACAGGGATTTAAGCTGTCAGTTCACAGTAATATTTAATGTCAGGCAGTCACCTGCCTGTTCCCTGTACCTTTGAAAATTTCTCCTTCTTCAATTCATCAAAGATATTAAAATAAAAAAGTACCTTATATTGTCTTTAGCTCTCCGTTTTTCTTCAATATATCTGTGAGTTTCTAATCTAGATTCTGGAGTATATGGTGTAGGCTCCTCCCAAAATCTTCTGTCTTCTTCATCATTTTCAACTGTTCTGCATCTTTCCTGCTCTCCATCTCCTTCTGCCTGATTGGGTTTTTCCTGTGGGGAGTCTGGGCTACACAAGATCACAAGACCACTGAGATATTATCCTAATGAAATGAAGGAAGAGTAACTTGCTAATAAATTACTGCAATAATATTTTTTCAACCCAATAATAACTGCACAATTCCCACCAGGAATGTTATCTTATATATTTGGAGAACATTCTCTGCTCTGCTTCTTTTTTCAATCAGCAAAGCATATTTTGACATAACGTTTTTCATTTACCTGACTACAAAGTGATAGTATGACTATACCTAATCCCCTGAAAACTCTGATAGATACTTCAACAGATTTAATTTCAGAAGCAGAATTTTCAGATATCCTCACAATTTTCAGGTGAGAGAAAACCTTCAGTCCATGTGCTATTTAAGAATTCCCAATATCAGGCAGCAACAGATTAGAAATTTATAAGGTAGCAATGAGCATCTCCTCAAATGCCATCTTAACACCTGAATCATTTTTTCTCCCTAGCTTTAAGCTTCTGTAAGTCTCTATCAATAGAGAGAGAAAACTAAATTTATGATACAGGTGTGATCTATGAGGACAAACTTCTGCAGGCAGCTTCATGGAACAGTGTCTATTGGATTAAAAATAAGATGGGTGGCAAGTGCAGTAGAAGATGACCCCAGGCAAAAATCCTGCTGCTGTCTAGGTAACATCAGTGACATCATGTGGAAGAAGTAGGAAAATCAACACCAAAGGCCTGCAATATTCCATTTCAGTCTTCAGATGTTATAGTGCTAAGGCAAAAGCAATTATAGATGAATAGCTGCTTTCTCTGGAACCCCTGCTTTACCTTGAAAGACAATTTTCAGCTGTTCCCCTGAAAGAAACTATTAATTACACTATTTTGGCACCCAGACAATGTAGCTTGGAGTTCTGGGAGAAAAAATTCTATGGAACTGTGTCTGCAGGTCAATAATAAATTATGTATGTAATTAATTATATTTTTCATTAGAGATAGCATGCATGAGGAGAAATAACTCTGCTCGAATCAACAATAAAGATGAAAAAATATTCAAGTGGAATTATATAAACTCTTTAATGAAAAAAGCCAAACTTCTGAATAAAGAGAAGAATCATGTTTACTCACAAACTGTTGTTTACTGTTACCTGTCAAATCCAAGCTCAGAGTCCATCTGTTTCTGTTTCTTATCCTTTCTTTCTTGCATCCTTCTTTGGGCCTCTTCCTTTTCTCTGGCCCTTTTGAGAAGGTAAGCTCGTTCCTGTTCTCTGATTTTCCATTTCACTTCTGGATAGTTTTGAAGTGCTTTAATCCTCTCTGAACGTTCTATTTCTTTACTATCCAAATACTTCGCAAAGTGGAAAAAAATCAATATCAATATGTGAGAAATTATAAACATATTCAAATCAATAAATCTATTAGATTGTAGTTTAATTTTGATAATTAAGTTCTGTCTATAATTAGAAATGCATCTTTCACACATCCATAGCACTATGTAAGTTATACTTTATTAAAAAGAATAAACAATAACTTGCTATTGAGATCTGAAAATGGTTTTGTGTGTCTAAGATCAGCTTTTAGCATTTTCCAGGAATTTTAATTGGTCTTATTAGACTATACAGTAGAGAGAGTCCCTTCAGCCATTTCTGGTATTTGTCTGACTTTGATTCAGCCCGAAATGATTTCTTTTGATGTGTAAGTTTATTGCCAACTGAGTGACTTGAATCTACTCTTAATAAGTTAAGCAGTGCCTGTGCTTCTCTGAGGGACATTGTGAGAGCATATTTCAGGCCTGGGACTGTTTCATTGACAGGAAATTATTACATCAGTTCAGTCATAGCACAAAACCACAATCTCAAAGTGTCTATTTACAGCCAATGCAATGTAGTGCATTCCATTGCATTGCTACACCAACTTGTATCTTTTTACTGTCTTACACTGCAGGTTTGGTACATATAGCTGGAATGGTACCAACAACACACTCACTTTCTGCAATCATGCTAATAATTTAAAAATACATTGTATATATAAAAACAAATGAGAAAAAAAGTGCCAGAACTGTACAATGTATTTATTTGAAAAAAAATTAAAAGAACTTTGCTTAAGAATCTCCAATAAAAATGACAGAAAAGTTAATGAATAATTGTGATTCCATCAAAATAGAACCAATTATTATCATGTTATTTATTGTAGTCATTTATTCTTTGGAATAGAATTTAATTTCCTATGGACATTAAGAAAAAGTCCACTAGCTTTCCCAGTACAGGTGTTTATTTTGTTTAGGATAATTATGTTCAGTCGAGAGTACTCATTTTTTATTTGGATTTAAATTTAAGTTTTAAAATCTTACTTTTAACTGATGAAGAGTTGCCACTACAAATTGTCTATAACCTTCAAATTCAGTACATGGGTTCCCCATTAGAAACAGTTCCTTCAGATGTATATTGCATTTTAGAGATGCAATACTGGAGAGTTCACCAATGAAATTTGCTGTCAGGTCAAGTTTCTTCAATTCTTCACAGCCTGTTTGAAAGAAGCTTTAATTCAATTTCCCCATAGCATAAATGTACACATGATATAGATACACACACATGTACACACTTGGATATAAAACTGTCTCCATTTGTGTTCTGTAAACTGGCTTCATTCTATCAGAATACACCTCTTCCAAGACTCTTTCTGAGTGAAAGAGTGGCTCACAGCTAAAGTTTACAAGCTCATAACATTTAAAGGAATAAAACAACCTCAATAAAATACATAATACCAAAACATTATTGGTTTTATCAATATCAAAACTTTGTGGACATTTATAGATGAGCTATTAAATGTTTCATTTTCAGATAAGCTGGATTTCATTTTTAACAGTCTGATTGCCTTGATACCCCTTCTCAGCTAAGTCTCAATCACATGGCTAAAATCCAATCCAATTGCTTAAGGACAGTAGGATCAATTATGAGTTTCATTTCTGTGTATGGCTAATCTCTGGTAATATTATTACGAAGATAAGATTTCCCAAAATTCACTCCAGGTTAGGTTTTCCACTCTGTGGACTCAGCTATCATTGTAAATACTTTATTACTGGTTAAATTGCAAATACTGGTGAGAAAGTGTTTGTACTAAAACAATTACAAACAGAAACTCTAAATTAGATAACAAAATGCTCTGGAAAATCTGATTTTTTAATTTATCAGCCTCTCCTTTTATCAAAATGTGTCCATGAATCATAACCTTGACTCTAAGAGTAAAAAGCTTAGCTGAGAGCAAGCTCAACTTTGATTCACATCACTGTAATCATTTTCCTTTCCTCGTCTGTTTGCTAAGTTTTATGCTGTAAGAAAGTAAACAACATAGAACACTTTATTACGGGATTTAAATAACCCAAATTTGTGCAAGGGCCAATCCCAAGCGTTGTAACTCCTAAGTAAATGACAAATCACAGTAATAAATAATGAAGCCTGATAGATTAATTTAAAATTTAGTGGCATGAAAACAAATGCAACTTTCTCAACAAATTCCCAAATACACACTACACTATCTACTTCTTCAACTTTTTCAAATTTGTGTTTAGACTATTTGCTTGTTTCTTATTTAAGCCATCCTCTTGAACCAGCTTGAGACTTAAAAACACAAACTAAACCAACCAACCACCCAACTAACCAAACAAAAGAAAAACAAAACAAAACAAAACCAAAACACGCACACACAAATAACCAACCAACCAACCAGTTTGTTTTTGGTTTTTTTTTAACAGTTCCTTTGTCAAGGTGGCTATCTTACAGATTCAGTAACTGGCCTAATCTGAATCTAGAAACAGAAAACAATCAAGTCACAAATTATTCAAGTAATATGGAATGTGTTTATGGGTGCTCCAAGTCTTAGATTTTAATCTTGGAAAATGCCAGATTTTGCACATGAAATCTGAAAAAGTGACAGGATAAAGGATTAAACACAGATAAAACAGACAGGATTTCAAGCAATGATAGAGAAAAGAATCCTCTGAAAACCTCTAAAAAAACCAGACCCTCAATGCAACCTGTGCTCAGCACAGAACTTTCTTGTGTGTGACACTTGATTCCTGAACTGAAGATGACTTGAAACGCGACCCAGAGACATTCAGGAAAGTTCAATGAGAAAAATTCAGCAGTAGGAAGCACTTGCTACAAAGAAGCATTTATTGAAACCCTGCACCCAAGGATCCTCTAAGTCCACAAAATACCCCTACAGGTGGACACGCTTAATGGCTTCCACCCTCTTTTACACCAAATCACAACTTCACCATTCCAATATGAAAAGGCAAAATGGCTTTTTTCCAAAGTCTGACCTTCCAGATTTTCAATTCTTTCAATGTTGTTCAAAGCCACATTTAAATATTCCAGCTTCTTTAGTTTGCCCACATTTTCTGTAACAAAACAAGGATGGATTATTTCAGTTTTCAGCATTGGAAAGGGCATTATGGTTTCACTTGCTTACTTTACTTCAAAACAACAATGAAGCAGAAAAATAAGAAGGACAAACGAGAATATGTACCACATTACTGGACATTAACATTTTAATATTAACAAAAAGATGACAAAAAAGTTTTCTGAAAAAACAAAACAAAAAAGCAAAAATAAGGAAAGTTATAAACACATTTTTATCACAAATCCATAAAACACATACCTAATTCAAGAGGAATGGCTAAAAAAGCATAGTGAAACATTCCATCTTTGGAAAATTGAGATATCCACAAATTGACATGAATCCTACCACGGTTTACTAAGAACTTGGAGAGGTATTTTCTTCATAATTCACAAACAAATGATGACATTAATTTCTCAGCAAGAACTTGTGCAGCTTAGTTTGGATGTTTGTTTTTGTTACAATATTTCTGTAACAGCAGTGCCTGTGCACATGATGATGTGAGAGAGCTGTGCTGAAGGCAGTGGGATCATTCATGCACACAGTGGATGCCTGACAACCCCCTGCCTGCTCATGAGGCAAGTCTGACCTTGAGAGCTGCAGAAAGGTTTTCTTTAAGAAAAGATGCAGCCCAACAGAGCCAATATAAACCTATAGATTTCTCTATGATGTTCAGAAGCATGCTTGGAACTGCTGTGCCCTCTACAAGGACATATTGGTATCCACTGGGAAGAATAACTTCTCAACTTCAATACTTCATAACACAGCCCCTGTTGACAATGCTTTTGGTTACCACTATAGTGTGGGGAGGGGGTTGGTGGTGCTTCTTTTGGTTGTTTTTTGGTTTGGGGTTGGTTTTTTTTTTCATTTGTTACTAAGGTATTACCTTGGAAAGCTGTTACATTATACAGGAATATATGAATCACCACGTTGCATACTTTTTCAACTCCTACAGTTAGATTATGTTAAGATAAAAATTGCTTGTCTCAAAAATGAAATTGCTGAAAAAAGTTTGTGTCCAAAAAGCAACAATCTGAATACAGTATCCTGTACTAACCTGAAGGAGGCCTGAGTGTTGACAGAAAAACCACAAGATGAAATCTTGTGCCTTATTAAGGACACATTAATAGAGAGAAAATCAACTTATTTTAGTCCCTCCTTTGATGGGGAAAAGAAACGTAACGCAGTTTAAAAAAACTTACTCTCTCTGGGAAAAGGTTCCTCCACTTTAGGAAGTGCATATGTAGAGATATCAGTAGAGTTTCCTAATGAGTCCCTCCAGAGAACTTAAAGGATTTGCCTACAAGTTCTGAGCACAGAATTTCCTCCTAAAACCTTGGTATTTTTTTTCTTCCTCTTAAGGAATTTCAAAGAGATATATAATTTCTGAACACTTCCAATTTTTTGTTGTTCATCTACACAGTACCTGTAGAATTCAAGCTTTTCCAGCCCAAGGCTTGGTGTCACATCTTTCAATATGGAACATATGGACATATCCCACAAAACCAGACCATATGAAATTATATCTTCTCCTGTGGTGCAGGAAGACCATTAAGGCTTTGTTGCAGAAAGTTTGGTTCATGCACGCTAGCAAGTATTTTATCTGAATAAAAATTATTTCAATGTTAACAAAAAAATATGATTTGCATGAAAATGGAATTTAAAAATGAGCCTAATCCTATGATATCAGAGTCCATGGTATATGGTAAACTCTTTGTCTCTCTGTTTGCCACAAGATGGATGAAATTTTAATCCATAAAAGGTGTTTCATATTCTAGTGACTTGTATCTCAGTAGTATCTTTTTAATTTAAAATTTCCCTTGCAAATTTCTGAGCTTCTTAGAAATTTAATAAAGAAACCAGGAAAGGAACTCTTGTTAGGAGCACATTTCCTTAAGTACAACAGAATAATTTTTTTTTCTGATTTCAAAATTACGCATGTGAATCCATCTTAAAAGAAACATATCAAGAAAATACTTACCAATTTTTGGAATTAGGTTATTCTGAAGATAGAGAATTTTTAAATCTCGACACCATTTGTCAAGATGCTCTAGTTTTTCTATTTCCTGCTGATGTAAAGAGATTTCTTCCAGTGAAAAAATTTCACAGTTGTTATGTTCTGCACGTCTTCTAACAAGATCTTCAGTGACTGAAAGAAACATTAAATATCATATTTCCTTTCAGTCATTTTCTGCCATCTGACTTATGAGAAAATTATAAAATCATTAAAATATTTTGTTCCACCATACCAAATAGCCTGGTAGGAATGACAACAAAAATAAAATCTGCAAGAAAAGATATCAAGATATCAAGTAACAAGTAGCTTCTACCCACTCTGCCACAGTAAACATCTTTTGTGAAGCACAGTCATGTCACCTGTAACACTTGGAAAGATCCATATGAAAACTGCTGAGTCTTCCATAAGAGTGTGATACAATCCTTGCAGAAATTAATCCAGCAGCCACTATTTTCAGCATAGCTTGGGTTGCATATTGATTCATGTAGACAAGCAGTGGAGTGTTTTATGCTGTTATGTTTCCAGATGCCAGATGTTCACATCACAGACAGCAGCGGGGGGTGGGGGGAGCAAACTACAGTGTGTCATCATATTCTTCCACCAGCACAGTGTGCACAGAAATAAGCAGGATAAATGCTGAAAGTGGGCAGATATTTTTTATCCCATAACGAATTCATGCCTATAAACGTTTATGTTAGAATGAAATGTATACCCAGTATTTCTTAGGCACTACCAGCTCATCAGAGCCAGCAAAGGAGTTTCAGTGGCTGAAAAACACCAGAGACCTGGGTTCAGAGTTATCACGTTGTAATATTTAATGCCAGGCAGTCTTTCAAACAGTGAAAAGGCTCTGTATAATGAAGGTAAAGAGATTCTATGAGAACCAGTGCTCACTCCTGAGCTAGATGCTAGAACTTTGCTTCCAGCACACTGAACCAAAAAGTGCCAGCATTTTCCTCTCCTTGACAAGCACTAGACTACAGTGAAGGACTGAGGAAAAAAATAGGGTTTCATCAAATTAGCGTAAGTATTTTCAGGATTTTTAGTGCTGAAAAAAGACAAGCAAGCCTTTCAAAGAGACTGAAGAAAAATAAGTAAAAAGAAAAATTATATAAAAATCTATGAAAACAAACTGTTCCTACCATGCATTAATTAAAAGTACTCTTTCACTTCTTTGTCTCAGGGAGGTTTTGTGAAATCATCCAGTTTTATCAGTGGTCCTGGAATGGCTGCAGACATTCACACAGACCAGCAAACTATATACCAATACAGCTCAAACTCACACGTCTGTGCAGCTCCTCTATCTGCAGTCTTTGGGAAAGGGGCGAAACTGTTTTTGTTTATATTATATTATTTCTAGATGTCAAGGCTTAAAGCTCCCTTCTGCTCAACAGTTTCACCTGACAGAATTAATTTACAGAATTAAATGTGGAGATGCAGATATTGATTGAAGGGGGGAACCTGTCAGCACATAAATCATATTGGGAAAGGTGTCTTCGTCTCTTTTAACCATGTTAAGCAGGTTTGTTGCATCTGAACAATCATCTTCCCTTCAACTTGAACTTGATTAAAGTAACAGAGAAAAGAGGAAAAAAGTCAATAATCATGACTAAATACTTTAGTCTTCACAGTAAATATGAAAAAACATTGACATTTCTAGTAAGTTACTTGGCAAATCTGCTGGAAATAAAAAGGAAAAAAAAAAGTCTGCTTACTAGTGTGTTCGGTGGCAGATTTTTCAGTGCCACTATTTCCAGGTAATTTTGAGCAGGAAAACAATACTCCCCAATCTGCATACATACACACTGGTGGCAATATTATGCTCTGTACCCTTTACACAAAAAGAAGTCATACAAACTATTCCTGACAGCTTAATTACAGCCCAGTTTCCATTTGCTGATGAAAATTGAAATTATTGTTGCAGCAATTTTGCAAAAAATGTCCACTTTCATTAACAGATGATTTGCTAAGCAGAGACAATCATTCACAATAGAAGCTACAGTGGAACTTTAGAAACCTAATTTGGCATCCTATTGTAGGGAACCGACTGAATATTTTACATTTTGTATAAGATCTAGTTCATTTAAGAGGAATGAGGGAAACAAGCTTAAGTAAGCTTAAGTATTATATAAAATTTTAAATAACAGCATTTCCAGGACATTGAAAAGACACACTGAACTCGCTGAGAAGTTCATTAACCAGATTTTCTGGTGTTGTGTGCAGTAACAGGAGACTGGACCAGCGACCTGAGAGATCACAGCTACTCCCAGGTTCCAATGAACACAGGAGGAAATAAGGGATGGCATCAATCAAGTAGAGAGAACAAATCTTGAAGTTCTAATGCCTAGGCTTCCAAAAGTTACATGTTTTACTCAAAAAAGGAAGATGAAATTAAGGATAACATTAAAGAAATTGAAAGAATAAGCAGGTGTATCACAAAACAGTGGGGGAAGCTGCATTTCAGAAAAATGAAGTATGCAACCATTACTTTAAGACTCAAATTCATGCTGCGCTGTTCAGGAGATAAAGTCATTCTCCTTCAGGCAGTGCCTGCTCAAAAAGGGCATCTGCCAGCTTCTTGCAGGGAGAAGGAGTTCCTGTCCAAAGCACTGTTGTAGCCCAGCACGGGACTGGCAGCCCAGTGATAATATACAATCAAAACAGATTACAAGAAACATCAGAGAGGAAGGGAACTCCTTTTCATGAGTAATTGGTGAGCACTCAGTCTTCTGGGTCATACTGCTCTACGTGTAAAAGGTGATCGATTCGTAAGTAATAGTATGGAGTGTTTTACCTCATTTGGGGTTTTTTCACATCTGACGGACCTGAGCTGAGACACAAATCATCCCATCCAGCATCTCCCCTTGCAGGGGCTGCCCTGCACAGGGAGGGGTCCCCACCTGGGTCACTCCAGTCCCCACGGCTGGGCCCCTCGGGGGCTGTTTTGAGAGGCAAGGAACCCCTGTGCTGTACATGGTGAGATAAAATGGGGGGTAATTGCCAAGGAGGAGGGAAACCTGACAATCAACCTAGGGAGGCAGGAGGGCAGGGGGCTGCCAGGGGAGTGTGGGGATGGTGGGGAAGGGAGGCAACTGTGGTGAGGGGGAACGTGAATCAGAGAACTGCTTAGATTGAAAAACACCTTTAAGATCATCGAGTACAACCCAGCACTGCCAAATCCACCACAAAACCATGTCCCTAAATGTCACATCCACACGAGTTTTAAATAACTCCAGGGGTGGTGACTTTACCACTTCCCTGCTCAGCCTGTTCCAGTGCTTGACAATCCCTTCCATGAACAAATTTTTCCCAACAACTCATCTAAACTTCCCCTGGCAAAACCTGAGGCCATCTCCTCTTGTCCTGTCACCTGTTACATGGGAGAAGAGGGCGACCGCCCTCTGGCTACAGCCTCCTTTCAGGGAGTTACAGAGAGCGATAAGGTCTCTCCTGAGCCTCCAAGCTGACCACCCCCAGCTCCCTCAGCCGCTCCTCGTCAGACTTGTGCTCCAGCCCCTTCCCCAGCTTTGCTGCCCTTCTGCGGACACGAAGGAGGTGTGCAGGGCGCGGGGCACGTCCTGGAGAAGAGGGCAGGGGCCAGGGAGAGGAGAGAAGCGGCGCTCTCTGACACTCACTCCGCACCATGGCCGCTCCTCAGCCGCCGCCATTCCCGGACGCCGCCGCGCTGCCACAGCAACGGCCCGGGCAGGCGGCGCTGAGGGCGGCGCCGAGGCCTTGCTTTAACCCCGAGCAGGAGCCGCAGCGCCCCGGCGGCTCCCGGGCCCTGCCTTCCCTCGGCAGGCAGAGATGAAATGTCTTTTCCTGAGGCATAAATCTCACGTCTTGTCCTTTACGTGACACTTCTGCCCTCCTCCTGCATATCCGTCAACTAGTTTGCCTCACACATTTTGGGCTGAAAGCGTATTTTCCGTTGTTTGTGAAAGCAGCCTGTTCCCAGTGATTCATAGGCTTGTACAATTTTAGAATCATAGAATAATTTAGGTTGGAAAATACCTTTAAGATCATGAAGTCCACCCGTTAACCCAACGCTGCCAAGTCACCACCAAACCATGTCCCCCAGTGCCAGGTCTACACCTCCTTCAAATTTTCCTAGGGATGGTGACTCCACCAGGTCCCTGGGCAGCCTGTTCCAGTTCCGGATCACAATTGTCATCAGATCAAAGTGGTAACATCAGGAAAGTCAGTCCGTATTTCCTACCCACCTTCATTAACCTAATGGTCTAATCAAACCTAAAGGTCATCTTCTGCTAACAGGAAATTCACCTATACATTTAAATAAGGCAGTAGGATTTTTTAAAATGATCAAATTCGTTTATTTAGCCATTTACCTCTGATGTAAATTCAACACCCCACAGTCACACTGCAGCTTTCTACCTGTATTGCAGATTAGAGGATAGGAGTATGAAGGTGCAATTGAGTTGAGGCTCCTGAGGTTTGTGGAGATAATGAGACACAAAGGAGCAGAAGCAGTTTATGCACTTTAACTCCATAGTATTTGTCCTGGCCTATCTGATTGGATAAGTAACAACTCCACGCAGAGGACAGGGAGGTTTACACAGCTGGTTGAACATCACCTCTGTGGCCCAAGGCCATTGCACAGAATCACAGACCTTAAAGAAGGGCCTGGTTCTGCTACCTACACACTTATATCAAATTGCAGGCCTCTTCAAATAATGACCTTTTTTCTAGTAATATTAATTTTTTACTTGGGAGCAGAATTCACAATCAAGGTATTCAGTTTCAAACAAGGAAAAAACCTTTTAGCTTCGTACAGTGTTTTAAACCCTGTGTTTACATTGTATTACATTGAAATGCCTAGGTTATTTTGTGAAGCTAGAAACAAGGGAGGAGGGTGTTCATCCCTTTTTCAGAGATTCTAGATGATAGTTCTGAAGAAAGAACTAGAAAATCTGTAATTAATTAAATTGCCAAATACCAAGGTGTCGTTGGTTGACTTTGGCAGGATTCCAGGTGCCCACCAGCTTTTGTTCTCACTTCCCAGCCTCAACGGAAGAGGAGGAGAAAATATGACAAGAAGTTTATGGATTGAGATGAGGGCAGGAACACCAAAAACAATTGCCATCATGGGGAAAAACAATTCAACTTGGGGAAATTAATTTAATGTTTTGCCAGTTAAATAGAGTAGGATAGAGAGACATAATGACAAATTAAATCCACCCTCCTTTTATTTCTCACTTCTCCCCAGCTCAACTTCACTCCAAACCCTTGTAGCTCTATGTCCTGAGTTAAGCCATGGTTTGTTTTAATCAGTATCTATGTAGGTCCTGTTTGACAAATCTAGTTAAGCTGCAGGACTACTTGTTTGAGCAGGTAACTTCTCACTTGTGATGAGCACAGAAGAAGAATTCTCTGTACACCAGTGACTGAGAAGCTCTCAGAGTGTGTTTGTTTTTCTCTTGTGAAGAAGAGTTTTGTTTATGACTCAGGGCTAAATTATTCACGAAGACAGTAAGCAGCACTGTGGATCATGTGTTTGCACACACTGGTCCTAACCTGGTGGTCTGGCACACATGGGGCAAAGCTAGGTGCTGAAGTGTGTTACTTGCTGTGTTCTTTAATTTCACACAAGTTTTTTTTTTGCTCAAATTATGTACCAAGAGCTTTCAGCAGCACAAGCCTGAAATCCTAGCACAAAGCAATGTAAATGCCAGAGATAATGTAAAGAACCACATTACAAACAGGAGAATGGAGATGAGAAGGAAGAAAAAAGTCCCATCTGATATGCCTTTACTGAAGAAATTCACTTCAGCACTTTAATACATTACAACTTTATTCATTAAATGTGTAAAACAACGCAGTATGTAATATATTTCTATGTCATGACAAAAATAAGCTTTATAGCATTACTGCAGTGCACAAGAAGTATTTTGAACTTTGTCCATATATACACTCATGTAAGGTGCTCCAACCCCAGCAAATTGAGATCCATGTACAAAGCTGCTGAAATGCTGCGGCTCAGAGTCTCAGCTGGTGTAAACCAGCTGATTGATACCCACTCAGAATTTGAACCTATGCATTTCTAATAATTTCCTATTTATTTACTGTTTTTTCAAATATTTTTTATTTTATTTTGTTTTTCTGTGGTGCTAAGTAACGTAGTCACTGGTACAAAACAAGGCTTTATGTTTGCACTAAAGTACCAACAAGCCTTCCCCCAAAAAGGCCACAGTCTGCAGGGCAGGACATGAACTCACAGATAACAAATTCACTGAAATATATGCAATTCCAAATAATAATAATAATCGTCATTACTGAAAACACCCTCAAATACAAGAAGAAATGAGAACAGGAACAACTTTACTGATATGGAAATGCCAGAGATAGGGGAAAAAAAAGCAGCATGAGAAACCATAAAAAAAGAAACAGTATAAATGAAGTAACAGTTTTCCTCAGTGTATATAGAAATGTGCAAAGAGGTTTATGAAATAGTGCAGCCAATTAATAAAAATGTACATCAAAAAGCAGATTGTGCAGAACTGGACTAAGTGGTCATAATAACCTGTATTATATGTTTATTTATATGTAATAACCTGTATTATATGTTTATTCCATATAACTTGAATAAAAGATGTTATTCTTTGTATGGTTTGGCCTCTCTGAGTAATGCTTTCAGGATAACTATAAACCAGCCTTGCTCCCAGACAAGAAACACTATAAATTAAGCTAATCAATATTATCATCTTCCACATGAACATTCCTGCTATACAGCACTACATGATATATACTCAGGAATGACCCTGAAATTCAGCTGAACACAGCTGAAGAGAGTATAGAACAAGGTGTAATGATAAAAATAATATATTTTAAAAGTAATAAATGGTACGAGAAGATACACAAGGAGTTATAAATCTATATCTCAAAATTTCTATTTGATTCTCTTTCTCTAAATAAGGTGCTATATTAAAGGGGAGTGTTTAACCACTGCGGACAAAAAATATAAAATTCTAGTTGTTTTTTCTCTTTGTAGATGTGTCAGTTGATCACTAATCAATAAGCAGGTTTACTCTGAGAGAATTACATTCCAGAATTATCCTGGGCTTGATACTGTAGTTAACAGAAGCTGCAAATACTCATTACATCTGAAAGTCTAGATTTAAATATTTAGTTTGGAAAATTTTTTCAGTTTTTCATCAGACAAATCCTGGCTTCAATTTTTTATCCAACAGGAAGAAACATATGATTGTGCCTCTTTTTAGAGAAAAAGGATGAGGCTTGTTTTTATGTCCATTGGAATATATGGAAAGGAACTGCCAGCCAGTCTGGTAAGCAAATAGAATTTCGTTAATTCAACATTGATGAATATCAGGGAGGGCAGATCTTAACAGATCCTGAGCATCTTATTTTTAGCCCTTGAACCCCAATTGGGAAATGGCCCCAGGAGTTCCCTCTCTCCAGATCAGAACAATTCTAATTTGCAGTTTTTATTTATTAATAGACAGATTATAGCAATTTATTTTAGACCATTTTGTTTTTCAATCTCAATCAGAATTTTCTTCACTAGTTTACAGTGAACTCTTTTTTTCTAGTTTTCAGTATAATTGCTTTGATGACTGCAGGGTAATTTCAGTCTTAGACTTTTCTCTCAGAATGTGATTTAACTTTCCAGATTATTATTCCAGGACATTATTTAAACACTAAAGATCTTTATAATCCTTTAGTTTTAACAGGGATTTTAGTAATGGACCTTTTATGATGGGCATAAAATAGGTAACAAAATATTTACATGTTTTACATAGTGATATTTACTCTCAGTTGTCTCTGTACTTTAAATAAAGAAGAGGAATTGTTTAACACTTACAAGATTATTCAAGTGCATTAATGACAAGTAAATATGAGGATAAGTATTATAAATACTATTTTAGTTACATAATACATCAGTTATCACATGTACTGAGCCACTATCCAAAGCCATTATCTTTGACAGCATGTTGTTACAAGAAATTAATATATAAAATATGGGATAACATCCTTTTTATAAAATATTATTTAATGGGAATTACAAAACACTTTTTATTATCAAAATGCATGTAGGACCCCATGCCCACATAGGACTTCATTGAGATAAGATACTATAGATACAGCATTTCTTTGCAGGATTTCTTTCAGGTAGTCACCAAGAAGTAAGGCCTCCCTCACATTTGACTAGAACAAAAATAAAGCTAAAATGAATTGTGTTTTAGAGGAAGAATATTATCAATTCTGTTACTTTTTTTTCCACCGGAACATGTGTAACCATGGCCTTAAGGAGGTATCCAAGAGTTCAACACTGAAGAGCGGATGAAAATAAATTTGAGGAGGAGGCAAAATGAAAACTGTTAGTGAACTAATTTCAAAATACACAGAAGTAACAACTCTGCTTTTAAGTTTTTACGAAGTGCAAGAGACAAGCTTGATTTGAACTGTGGGAGGTCCTGTCTCACAGTAACCTGTGTCAATCTGTATTTAGTTTAGTCCTGCCATGCAACAAGTGCCAAGTTCTCTACTCCATCCTGTAGTACCTGCTTTGGTTAACTCTGATAGTGGCTTTCAAGAAATCAGCTTTCAAGCTCTGGTGTTTCAGTCCTTACATAAACAGTTCCACTGACTTTAAGAAGTGCCATATGCAGCGTCCCCAGCTTGGCATGCTGTGAGTAGGACATTTTGTCACCACAGGCAAAGGCATCAAATGATGGCACTCCTTTCTAAAATGCTTTGTTCTCAGGATTAACACCCACATTCTAAGGGCTGACTGAAAGGTTTTCCAGGTTGTGTCTGCAGCTGTGCAGATGCCTTTAGATCTCAGAAGCTGAACTGCACTCAACCAGGAAACTGATTAAGAAGGCTGTTCTATCCACACTATAAGGAACACAAACTGGGCACAGCTCCACTTGGTTCCTTCTTTTCATTTTTATCTTTACAAAGTAAAGAAATCAAGGAAATAACAGAGCCAGGACTGGGATGACTAACTCCAAGTACAAATAAATCAGTGCCCTCGTTTTAAGGGTTTGAGCTGCAGCGAGGCTTAGAAATGCTTGATAAACAGAAACTGGAGGCTGAGGATGAGGCTTGAGTGAAAAAGAATAGGGAGTAGAAGAATGTATAAGTGTTTTTCAGATACTCTGGACCGATTCATGTTGATGCTGCTTCACTGCTTCAGTGGAATGTTACCAAGTCAGAGCAGCACAGCACCTGGTCCTGCTGTTCAGTTCACACTTGGGAAAAGAAAGACTTGTTTTGCCTGTTACTGGAAAACATGTTTTCTCTGGGCTGAAGCACAGCAATTGTTAACAGCTTACACTATTTAGACACTGCTGCCAGACAAGAGAAAGAAAATATATAATCCAAATGCAATAAAAAAGGAGTTGTAGATATCAAAGTGGAGTAATTTGCAGTGGAAACTGGCAAGGGTCCTGCAGTTAAAACTTCTTTTAATGAAAAGTCCATGGAACCTTTCTGGCATGCTTGAACCCTGTTCCATAATAGGACTAATCCCCTAAAATATGGAATTCTTTCTAAACTTAAACATGTACTCACCAAGTGTTCTTTATTTCTTACTATTTTCTGTGGGGAGAAAACAAAGAATACATTTCTGTATATCTGGATTTAAATTGCAGTTTCTTATAATCAGCATATATTATCAGTGTGTCCTGTTTGACAAATTCAGCTAAGCTGTTTGAGCAGGTAACTTCTCACTTGTGATGAGCATAAAAGAGGCATTCACTGTATAACTGCTGCTGAAAAGCTCTCCAAGTGTGTTTTTCTCTTGTGAAGAACAGCTTTGTTATGACTCAGGGCTAAGCTATGCAGGAAGAGGGAAAGCAGCACTTCAGGACATGTGCTTGCAACACACTGGTCCTGACCTGGTGGCTTAGGTAAGACCAAAGCTTTAGGGAATAGAGACATAGCAACAAACTGATACACCATCCTTCAAAAAGTGAGACTGTCATTGCAGTAGGGCTGTCCCAGTTGTGCCTTGCTGTTTCTAACTTCCAATGTACTCAATTCAAAGGCTGAAGTCTGACAGATTGTCTTGCTGCCCTTGGCATACACTGAACTCCTGAACCCTGAGAGCTTCAGAAGCAAACAAGATCCTCTTGAGCTTCATTTTCATCCCATAAAAATTCAGATAAGCCCAAACTTTTTAACTCTTAGAAACATTTTAGATTTTAGACATTTAGAATTTTGTGATGCAGAAAAAGGTGGAAGAATGGTAATTCATAAATCCAGCACATCCATACACTTTCAGCATGAAGGCCTGTGTGTGAGCTAATTGTCAATTGGGTTAGTGGGGCCAAATTACATCAATTCTGTAGTCCCTGGAAGATGGTGATGGGGCAAGCATCATAATTAGCTGGTTTTATTTTTTCCAGTTTTAAAAAAAAAAAGGCTAGGTCTGGTGGACTGGAGTGGACTTCAGTGCAAGGCTTGAAAGCACACCTCTGGAATCATAAATTACACTGCTTGGTCTGTCTCTGCATCATGTTATGGCATATTAGGTTTACCTTCCTTTTCTGCTACAACATTTTTTGCACATTATGAAAAGGCAGGTTTTCAAAATAAACAGAATGTTTCTATGAATGCAAATCAGTAACTGGAAAAGCCAAATACTCCATCAGTAACTTCAGATCCCACTTTCTATCTTCTGACATGAAAACAACAGCAGGAGTCTCCTTCCTCTTCTTAATATAAAATTTCTAAATTCCTCTATTCATCACATGACACTGGAGCCACTTACCAAAACTTAGTTGTTTTGAAAAATGTATCGAGACTGAAGAAAGATGACGTGACCGCATCTTGGGACAAAAGAACTGTGAAATTCAAATGCAAAATGCTGTAATGGATTGAAGGTTACATTTGTCTCCATTTGACCATACACTGCTCTTATTAGGATCAATAAGAGCCATGGATATACATCCAAGGATAGAATTTGGTCCTCAGATGTGACTTAGTAAAAAAAATTTGGGTTGGAAATAAAGAAATTCTGTACTTACAAACTAAAATCATCAGCAACAAAGTGGCAGACAATCCTCCCAGAAAATATCTGAGAACATAACAATACCCAGAAAGGTTAGACAAAGCCAAGGGATGCATATGGGGTTAAAAGAGGTAAAGCCTGTGTGGGAGGAGGAGGAAAGGTTCTTGCCCATGAACCCTCTGAACTCTGCTAGGTGATCTGTAATTTGAAACTTTAAATTACGTAAACTGTTGAAGATAATCTCCTGGAAAGAAAGAGCTCAGCATTCAGACTGAGAGAGAAACCGACTTAGAAAGACATGGATCCATTCTGATTCTTCTCAGCCTGCCTAAACTCCTGTCAAAGCACACTTGGCAAAGTAGCTCTCATATCTGCATACATATTCCTCATTTTTGTGCATATCTATATCACTCAGATATTTGCCTGCATTGACTATCATGTGAAAATATATTTTCACAGTAAGATACATATAACTTTGAAAATGTGACCCTTAAGTTTTATTCACCAGTTGAAATGAAGCAAGCACTCATGTCAGAAACAGAAAAGAAATAAAAATTACCTTGTACATACTGAAATGATTAAACACGTGATCACTGCAGCCATCTGAGAAATGACATTTTGCACTGTCCTGGATTCTAAAATAAAAAGCAGGAAAATAATGGGTTTTAATGAAAGTAAATATATGACAGGAGGTGTTTGCAAAGACTACCTTCAGCCTTTGAGACCAGTCTCTTCAGCTGCTTTTAAAGAGAACTCGCCTGGAGTGATTCAAAGCAGAAACCTAATTTTCATGCTCTGGGTGTCTCTCAGGAGTCTTTTTTCCCCACAACTACAGAAACACTGTGCCCTCCATGTTCCAGAAAACAAGCCTTTCTGCATAATTGCCTGTTTCAGTTTTTGCTCCCATGCCCTTTCCTCCATTTTCCTCTTCACTTTTTTTTTTTCCTGAAAAATGGGCAAGGGAAAGCTGTGAGCAGGGGGTAGTAATCAACTAAATACCGATTTTATGATTTGGTTATTTTTAATCATCCATTTAAAATATATGTTTTTAGTAAAAAAATTCTATTCTGCAAGGGGCCAGATCCATATTTTTAATGTATTTTCAGTTCACTCTAAAAATGAGGCATGTCAGAATAAGAACATAACATACCTGCGTTGCTCAAGGTCTCTTCATTTGCATTTATCATAAATGAAGAGCAGGATTTTGAAGCACAAAATGGTTCCTCAAACTGAAGAAACTCGTCATTTTTGGTGAGAAATGCTCCATTAGATGTTGGTATTTGCCTTTGTGACACATGGTTGTTATATTCAGAAGAAAAGTCTGAATCGCCTACAAGAAGGGCACATATAACTGAGATTGCACAAAAGAAGAGCTCTGAGACTTCGTATTAATGAATTTAGGAATTAATTACTGAATCACAGGAGAGGTTCCAAATTGTTATGGGTAGGGAATCGGCAGGTCTAAATGTATGCAGGAGAAAATATGCAGAGTAAAGACAAAACCACATAGAGCACAACAGATGAAGTTATTGAAAGAGTCAGGTGAAGCAGACAGTGCCAGGTATTAATCACACCAGAATAAGAATTCCTGGTGATGACTTTGCATTCAAATTCAGTCAAAAAATGACTTTTTGGCACAGAGGTCTTTGCAGACTCATACTCTGGTTTAATGCCAGGAGCTCTACTTACCCATTAGAATTTTTAAGTTCATCTATCCTTTACCTGCACACCTTGGCAGACAACACCTGCAAAACTTCCAGAAAGAGACACCCGATTCCCACTAAACACAGACTGCAGTATTGTATCTTGATTACCTGGTACCTGATCAGGGCTTACCAATATCACTGTGACTGGCTTCTAGTTTACTGCATCCATCAGGCCAAGGATCCTCTACGTGGGAGAAATCCATTTTGCTGGGAATGGTGGAGCTGAGCCATGAGCTGGAGGCACTGAGATTGAACAAGCTGTCAAGAGAGCGATGGATTTTCTTCCTTCGCCTGAATACACTAGAAAAAAAAAGATATGTTGCCAAGGAATAGAGCTAATTATTCTTGCTGAGCAGGGACAGAGCTCTAAAGCTTGCAGGAATGACATGAAAGAACCAGGTTCTGGGTGCTGCTCCCAGCCCTGTTCTTGACCCTGGGCATGTCACCAGGAATGGCTGCTGCAAACCACAATATGTCAGGGAATGTATTAACAGCAGGGCTGATCATGCACTTGTGATACTGGATACTGTGGTACCAAATGATATCACAGCTACTGGTCTCTAATACTACTGTGTCTCATGCTACCCGTGAGTTTCACCCTGCTATATCCTGTTTGGGGTAGTCTGAATCCACCGAACTTCAAGTTTTTTGAGCTACATTTTACATACCTTCCTAAATTGTTCTTCTGATTCAAGAGATATTTTTCCTTAAGTAAGAATTCCAGGACCAGACTTTTTTATTTACACACATATATATATATATATATATATATGTGTGTGTGTGTGTGTGTGTATTTTAGACAAAGATACTTATATATACTTTTTTCTTAGTCCTTATCAAAGTAACACCCCATTGGCAAAATGAGCTGGAGCTCTCCTTTTTCTTTACTGGGCACAACTTCAATTATAGCAACAACTGTGCACCAAAGAGTTTTTGGATAGTAAGACATGACTGAAAATCAGGTTATTTCATTCACTGCACTCTCTAAAGCAATTGAGATGCTCCCATTCAGAAGTAATGTTGATCTTATGCCAAGCAAAATGTAGACAGACACAAAGACACCTCCAGATACACGTCTAGGTAAGGCCAGAGACATGAAGGCAATCACCAACATGGAGTAAAATCTGCACACAGTTCACTTACCGAACTAAATTCTCTTTATATGTAACACTTGTGTGGGATGGTGTCAGTGTAATGTTGCCCTCTTCATCAGACAGAAAACTGTCTTCTGTCAAAACATAATAACCATTAGAAAGCAGCCGAGGGCTGCGGCGACACGTAGGAAGGGAGCCTGTCAGAAGGTTTCTGGAGCGCTCATAGGCAGGATCGTCGTCCAAAAAGGCACAAGCACAGCTGAAAAGGAGACATGAAAGCCTCTAATTTAGAGAAGGTCGGGACAGAGCAAACCCATTATTTAACAGTAATGAATTTACATTCCCAGCTGATGGGGGCTGGTAGTGACATAGATTTAAAGTACGTGGATGTAATGATATTACTCTGTACTAGGGGGTTTCAGCCAGCTGAAGTATGCATCACACTTTCCAGAGCTTCAGATTACAGGAGGGATACATGCCAGGGGAGCACTTCCTGAAGCATGGAGCCAGCTTGAGCTCAGAAGTGCTCGGTGTGTTTCTGTGGCAGTGCTCTTGGCCAAGGAGTCTTGCCAGACCTACACTGACCTGGAGCCATCAGAGGCATTCTAGTATTTTGCTTCTCTGAGTTCCTCTACATGGCACAAGCTGGGTGCCTCTGAGCCAGGCAGGATTTACTTGCTTTTTTATAACCAAGCCATACTTAGTGAAGATTTAAGGATACATGACTTTTAACTCTCACAAATCCTAGAATGCCATGCAGCTGGAACAACACTGGATAAAGCCCACATGTAATAGCTCCATCCAGCACTGAAACACAATTGACTTTGGGATGAAATACAGCACAGAAAAATATACTCTCTGGTATTTAAAATAGAAGTGAGTAGTGAGAGAGGTGAAAGGATCTAAAAGTTGTAGACAATTTATTTAGTTTGAGTAAAATTGAATTTATGGTTATACCTTTCCCTTCAACACCTATGAGTTCCGAATTGCCATGCAGTGACATCATGGAAGGAAAGGAAGACACCGGATTGATTTCATGGCTGACCTGTGTTTCAGTAGGAGGTTTAACTACCCCATATGTCACAGAGAGATACCATAATTTCAGTGTAGGGAAAAGCAGATGGAAGAGAGATACTCCAAAATCTTGTAATTGCAAAGCCAGTGTTCCAACCTCCACAGCAGTACTTCTGAACTTCCATTTAGGGCAGTAATTAAATTAATATCAGCCCTACAATTCTCAGTGGCCCAAAAAGGATTTTTTTACAAAATCTACACCAAAACAAAAATAAAATTAAGCAAGTGTAACTTCCCTCAATACCTTGGGAAAATATGTCTTGAGAGATTGTGTCTATGCTCTCCATTAAATGGTCCTGAACCTGCAGAGGCAAAGGTGAAATAAGAAGGAATTGTTATCGTGTTCACTGACAGGTACATACCAGAAAGATAATAAAAAAGCTAAAAATGAAAAGAAAATTAGGGGAAGAATTAAAGGAGATAAAACATATGAAAGAATCAGGGAAAGAGTTATTTATAGGAAACTCATGTCAACCAGGACAACACAAAATCAGAGCCAACAGAAATCAGGTACTTTTACTCTGCCCAGATAACAGATTTGAAATAAATAATTATGAACACAAATACAATAATTGCAGTAATTTTAAGGTGTTTTACCAGAAATATGCTTCATGCCAAAGCCAGAACCTGAACTAGCACTAGATACAGAGCAGAATTGAAAGGCCACCATTACCATTACATTGCAGTTTTCAGATGAAAATTGTACACATAGCACAACAAGCACAGGGATTGCTACAATGACAAATATTTGACATTAATATTGTGGCAGGAGACTAAGGAAATAGGATTTGTCTGGATTATCATGGCTCAAGTGTGCAAAGTGCTACTAGATGTTCTGCACCTGACAGAATCAATCTTACAAAATATGAGCAAGGGCTATCCATAGAGAGAATTTATATCTGTTATTACATGAAAAGATAAAATATATGATCTTTCCCTATATTACCTTGCCTCTCCTGAATCTTTAGAGCTTCAGACTTATAACACTGCTAGTAAATGCCCATCCTTCACCTCTGAGATAAGATAGGGCTAAGAGAATTTTATTTTTTTATGTTCAGTTGTGAGCTGAGGCAAAGAAAAGACATGAAGGTCAGGGTTTCCGCTTTGGTAATCTTGTTTATCCTCCTTTGGAGCTCAGTTGTCAGTCACAGGCTGGGTGTGAAGGCTGACTCAGCCTTGGGACCAGGCAAGGTGATGAAAGAAGAGAAGTAAAACCTTCAGGGTATTTTTTGCAAAGCAGTCCTATTACTCTGCTCCCATACCCACTGTTTCTCCTACCCTTTGGAAAAAAAAAAAAAATCACTTTACCATGAACAAATTATTCTCTAATGCTCGCAAAAATAACTTGAGAAGGAGACAACTGCAAGAATTTGGGGGAAGGTACAGAGAGATCAAGAAGCATCAGTCAGAACACCACAGAGCATGTTGTACAAACAGTGAGACCAGTGGTGTATTTCACAGTTTGACATGCATTAGAGCTATTTTTTCAAATACAACTAGCTTCTGAAATAATTTCTCTTATTTTAGGTGAAATCATGATCCTTAAATGTGCAAAAAGCCTTACATTCAAAACCAAGAAATCCATCCAAACTCTAGAATAAAATACAGGAGGGACTCAACAAGCAGTTTCTAGATCTGGATATAAACTAAAACCAGCAAAATCCTAAATATTATCAGTCAAAAAAGATCCCCTACACAAGGTATGTATTTTTATTAAAACTCTGACAAATGTATCCATATTTGTTTGCTCCTGGAGTTGATGCAAGAGGTGATATTCCATACACTTTGAAAAGGACTGTTTCATGCACCCTAGGGTAACAGGGAATATAGATTATCTGTAAAAGAGTTTAAAAGGAAACAAAAGCATGTTTTATTTTGTCTTGTTTGAAAATTAGGATGTATAACAGTATCAGCAATACATATCAAATTGTTAGTTATAATGTAGTCTCACTTAGGCAACAGTAATTGATTCTAGGGCAAATTTGTTTGAAAAGGATATATAGAAGTACATCTCAGGATCAGTTATACCTAGTACAATTCTTTAATAATCTGAGAATGAAACTTTCCAGCAACTGAAACCCACAGCATAGCTGTATTGCACGCAATTCTTTCAGTTATGGTAAAATAAAGTATCAATGTCTAAAAAAGAATAACTTTTAAGAGTGGCAGCTTTCCTACGGGGTAGTGCTTTTGCTAGAAAGTGTTGACACATACTGATCACAGTGGCAGAACAAACCACAGTCCTTCTGTTCCTCATTTGAATTGTCTCATAACTTTGCAAGGTATGTCTCTGCAGGATGCCTGTTTATCTGCCATCCTCCAGAGAAATAAAATTAAAGACAAAATATAGTATATACATCTATTTATAAAAGAAAGTGAGCAATATATACATGCAGATATATTACTGGGGAGGCAAAGCATTTCCCTCTTTTCAAGAACAGTCTTATTAGCAGCTTTAACTTGCTTTTAAACTATTTTAAGTAACGATATCAAGCTTCTGTGAACAGTCATAGAACAGGCAGTCCAACAGATTTTTTTGCTGCCCTTGATCAGGAAAATTTTTGGCTCATGCATAATGAAGAGAGTTCCTGAAAATCATAATTCGACCAATGATGGAGAAAACATGGAAACATCATGTTGTAGACAATGCTGCACAGTGTTCTGCTTTCATTTAATAGTCAGTCCTATTTCTGGGCTATTAATATTGTGAGAACCTATAGTAATGACATAACAAAACAAAGCATCTCAACCACCACTGTACAATGGAGCGTGGTATTGTATCTGTAACCCACGAAATGAGCCATCAACACAGCACCTCTAAAGTATGGCATGAGAAAAAGCCAACAGCTCTACAAAATCTCACTGAAAGCGAAGCTGAGGTGAATGTGGCAATATTTTAAGTCACGAATCCAAACAAAAATTTAAGACAACAACTCCCCTTGGATTTCAAAACACACAAAAGTTCATGTTGTAATATATACAAAAAGTCACTGTCCAAACCAGTGAGTTTTAACTACCTTTCCCTCCAAAAATCAAATTAGTGTTTAAGCCAATGATGCCTTCAGTGTACAATCTAAATATTTACATTAGTACCTACCAAAATATAGTGCTAACTATTCAAATAGCTGAAACCCAGGCAACCAGCTTTATTCTATTGTACCTACCAAATACAAGTGTCTACAAAGAGAGTTTTATTTGTTCACACATATCAGTTGTTTTTGAAGAGCAGTCCAGTCTTTTCTCCCTGCAGTTAATGGAAGCAACATTCACAAAAAGACAAAACTTCCTGAAGAACAGCACAGAAATGAAACCAAAGCTTAGCTATTCCTCAGCTGATAAATATATTAAGAGATAAGTAAGTCTAAAATCCTTCAAACCTGGAAAATCCATTTCACAATTAACATATGCGTGCAAAAAAGTTTCTCCTCATCAGCCCGAGAGCCCGTGGGACAGCTGGTGGAGGGTGTTCCTTGAGCAGCTTCCTGGGAGAGCTCAGCCCTGGCTCTTCGCAAAGGCACGTCTAGCGAGTCCCTGTTTCCTTTTGAAAACAGCCCGTGCAATCAGCGGCACAGAGCCCGAATGAGGTCACGCTTCCTGTGAAGTAGCCTCACATCAGAAGCATTCGTTCTGAAGAGCAAACCGAAGATAAAGATTAGCCCAGTGCCGGCTGTTGTGAAAGAAGAACCGCTACAAATAACGTCTCGCTTCAATGATCATACTGAGAACAAAGACAGAACCTTTTCTCATCAGTGACACAGATTTTTGTTTCAGATTTGCTTTTCTACCTCACCCAGGAAACTTCCAAGTTGTGTATACAAATCATTCCATTTGTTGAAATACTTGTGAGCCTGACAGGCTTTGATGTAAGAAAATGATCCAGTTACCAAAAAAATAATAATATATTTTGCAAAAGCAGTATGGTACAGAAGATACATTTGGTGAGATTTCAGAGCTAAGTTGCACAGCCGAAAACATTATTGCAAACATATACCATGCAATGTTAATATAAATTCCATTGAAAGGAGAAAGGAATAAAGCCATTTGTAAACATATTCATTGTTGCACGCTACATGTTTCATACTATGTAAGGTACCAATTCATCATACCTTAAAGTATAAAAAATGAAGTCAAATCCACATGAGAGATATTGAGGCTGAATAAGATGTCCTGGCAATCAAAAGTATTTGGCTGTAGAACTATTACACATAAAAGTAATATAAATCAGCTGCTTGACACTGAAGAATTGTACAGCCTTAGGGGGTAAAACTTCATCTCCAAATAGATAAAATGATCTAGTAGTTTTCTCTCCTGATGTCTGTATGTATCACTGACAAAAAAAGAAAGCATAAATCTAGTAAAATATGATTGATTTGATGATATTTTGTGGGTTTTTTCCCCCTGGAGAAGGTAAAATACTTGCACTGATAAAAAGAATGTAAAAACCTCACCTCTCAGAAAAGGAAACAAAAATATGAATTAGGCAATTAGGATGTTGCAAACGACCTTCTGTTTCTGAGTTAAACTAAAACAAACATTTTATGATCCTTTTGCTCAAACATGAAAATAAGGACACAGTCCATCTTCACATCAGTTCTTTTAATTTAGTGGAATTATGTCAATGAGGAAAATTAGTCCAACACTATTTCCATGGATGCATGGGCTTCATCACAGCAGCATTTCCCTGGCCACCCTGCCTCTCTACAGGCAATGAATATAAATTCCCAATGATCTTTAAAACTAGGTCACCTACAGAAGAATTTCTGTACACACACGAATTTACTCCTTGGGCATATTTTTGGGTTTTTTTCTTATTCTTCTCAACAGGAAGCCATTAATTCCAAGTTTGAACTGCTTTTTTGAAGGACATTGGCATTTCATGTTTGTCTATAAAGTTAAAATATATTCTGTCTA
Source organism: Gymnorhina tibicen (assembly GCA_013399875.1). Lineage (NCBI taxonomy): Eukaryota > Metazoa > Chordata > Aves > Passeriformes > Artamidae > Gymnorhina > Gymnorhina tibicen. The sequence goes on along the minus strand of VXAZ01005369.1, from coordinate 777,004 downwards.
TATCATATTCATGCTTGGAGGTGTTTTCTTTTTTAATCATTGCTATTTGTATCTGAAACTCACCATTCCACAAGCTTTTCATGCATAAACTTCATGCACTGGTGGATATTTTATAGGCTAGGTAATAGTTACTACACAAGGGTTTATATACAGCTTTTTTTTGTTCTCCACCCTGTTGGTCCTCAAATTTCCCACTCCACCGCAAGCCCCATCTCAACAATAAAAACCTCAAACCAGGTTTCAAATTTTACAAAATGAGTACACCAACAAGCTTACTTGAAGTAGTTTTATGCCTCTGGCACACATTACCATTCAACCCACAAAAGGAAGGAAATTAGAATTACGATATAAATACCACCCATCTTTCTACACTTCTCCCAGGCTCACCCTGCTTTTGATGCAACAGATTGTGCAGGGTCTGACAGTCCAAGAGAGATGGCAGCTCCATGCCCGGGGTCCCATCTGCATTGAGCCTGAGCAGGCACACCCAGGAGGGACATGCACAGAGGGCATTTATAACCACCTATACACAGACACACACAGTTGGCACCACAGCAACAGGGACAGAGAGAGCACTTACACAGCACCAATGGCCTCATCCTTCTCACCTCTCCGGCTCAACAGTGCAGAGGTCCACTAGTGAGAATGCACAGATACACTCATCTGCACACATCCCTCCAGCAGCTGAGCTCAGGCACTCCACCTGCCCAATCACTGCCCCTGGACATTTGAGCCCTCAGGGCCACAACCTCACAGCCCAGGTGGTGGTGCAGACCGTCACACACTCAGGTACAGCTGCCTGGGATTCCCCAGGTCCTCAGCAGCCCAATGAGAGACACCTGTGTCCCACACCCCAGGCAGCAGTTCCTCCCAACCCCAAAGGTGCTCTGGTGCTGACCCATCTGGGTGGGTTTCATGCCTGGCCACAAGGGCTGAGACTCCTCTGGGACAGCCGTGGGAAAGGCCCAGCAGACAAAGTGTCCCTTCCTCTTAAATCCTTAACTCAGGTTCCCTTTTGCCTTTGTGCCCCCAGCCTCCTCTGCCTGATCAGCAAGGCCTTTGATGGGCTGATGGCTCCTGGAATGGGAACAGCTGGATGCAGGCAATTCTTTGGGATCTCCCTCACAGTGTTGTCCCTCTGAGTTCCTCTGTGAGTGTGCAGGTGAGCTTTTAGCACATATTACACCATAACTTAGCCATCTCAACGGCCCACTGCAACTCAATGCAGTGCACTGTTATGCTAAATACACAATTTTCTGGAAGGGTATTTTCCTGGTAGAGTGAATTGAGTGGCCATGATGGAGGGAGTAGAGTGCTTCTTGATTGAACGTAATTGAGAGTAATGTGATGCCTTTGTAACTCTCTTTGAACCTCCTGGAAACCTGACAGCCTTTAACTGTCCACCAGCTTCAGTGACTGTCAAATCAGGCCATTTTTCCTATATCACAGATCTGTGGCAATATTGTTTATATAGTACTCAAAAGTAAAAAAATATTCTGAGATATCTGAAAATTAATTGAAAAATTTAAAGAAAATCCAGCAGGGGAAGGGCTGGTCATGAGAATCTCTGAGCAGCCCCACTGCGTCAAAGTGAAGGTCTACAACACTTTTCCTTGCGTGCAGTCTTGCTGCAGGGGAAACTAAACCCATTTTAATTCACATTTGTGAATGATAACATTTTAAGCTAAGTGCATTCCTTTATGCAGCAGAAACACTTAGCAATATTTGAGGGACCCTGGTAATTAAAAAAAAAATTCTTACAAGCCTAGACATTTTATTTCAATTTTAAGAAAAGGCTGATCCTGCATTAAGTTAGCATTTCAGTGCAGGTTACAGAACTGTCACATCCTATATGATTTTAATAACCTTATCAGGTCAGCTGTATGAACAAAGATTAATTAGCCTGAACAAAGATTAATTTGCCTTAAATTGGAACAAATCCATTTTTAATGTTATCAGATGGAAATCCCATCACACTCTATCAGACACTTTCTGAGTTCCAGGATTGGTTCCCCCCCCACCCACCCAATTCATGATTTTAGCTTAATTGTTCCTGCAAAACAGGCAAAAAAAGGGCATTTCTTGTTTGCATGGTGAAGTACAACGAATAGACCTGTAAAATCTGGAATTAGCTCTAAGCTTGCTGATACACCCATACTGCTTTGATTTCAAGAGCTTACCTGCAACAATGCTATGTCAACTACTTCTGTATTGTACTACAGACACAGTCCAGATAGACAAAAAATGTTTTAAAAGGATCTAAATCAAGTAAGCCTGTGATGTACAATGATATTTCTCTGTACAAAGCCATGACCAGTCTGTGTTGTATCTCCTTCCTTCTTGATTATATGGTACCATTGAGAAATTTCCTTGGTATCTAAACCTGATGTAGGCATGGGGAAATGCCACATCATGATATAACAGCAGTGTAAAAGTAGACATGGGAAAAATACAAAAAGTGCTTCCATTAGAATCTTTAACTCTCCCACCCTGCATCTGAAAATACTGCTTTAAAAACTCTTTAGAAGTTTTTAAAGAATCAGAAGAAGTTTTTAAAAAATCAGAGAAAGAAAACAAAAGCAAGAGGTTCAAATCCATCAGCCGAAGCAGAATTTAGTCAAGGTTTCTAATAGAACTTAGGTGAGTCCTCATTAGAGTTCTTCATAAATTTCCTCACAAGAAGATCTGACGTTACTGAGATAGATGGCGGGAACTCTAAAAAAAGCAACAAACACACAAATCTATACTAAAAGCTGTCTGACTCAATTTTTTTAAAGGATGACAAAAGTTCATTAATCAGCACACTGCAGTGTCTGCAGTGACAAGAAGCAGCCAGGACAGAGTCAGCTGTTGGCCAGTTGTGCTCCAGCACAATAAGCAGCATCTTATTTGCAGAGAATAGAAATATTAATGCATAGGTCACTGGTCTGAGTGGAGAATGAGTGGGAACAGGTTTGAGGTGATGTGTGAATGGTGTATACCCATGGTTCCTCAGCTCACAGGTCATCACACTTCCAGTACAAATCTACATGACACATTTTAGGACACACAGAATGAGAGGGAAAGGACAGGGACTAAAGCAGGTAGGACAGTGTGGGGACACTGCTGACTCTCAGCTCTAAAGGGTGTAAAAAGACATGTCCAAACCCATCGCTATGTGACCTGCCCAGGAATAACCCATAAGACATGGCGAAGACTCAACTGCCCATATTCTTGTCTCCCATGTCACTGTAGCTAATGCTGGACAGAGCACCTGCATAGCAGCACCTGGGTGGTTGAAAGCTGAACAGACCACATAGATACATACACACGGCTTTAGGGACCTTCTTGGTGCTCTAACTAGACCCATAAAACTCATCTTTGGTTGGGAGTTTTCTTGTGACATTTTGAGTCCCAAAAAGACAATTAATGTTCCTCTGGAGGTGGTCATGCACTGCTGCCCACTGTACCTGGGAACCTGTGTGGTTTCTATGACAGCCCTGATGTGATCGACATGGAACAGAAGGTCTCGTACCAATGTACAGTGAAGGCTTTTGGCTAACATATGATTGTAAAGGATCATAGCATACTTTATATATACTTAAAATCTATAGTTGAGAGGTGTTGGTACCACTGGTTCCTGAGACAACAGTATTGGCCGAATATGGATCATACTGATGTCATGGTCATTTCTATAGTAAATCCTACTGAGTGAGGCATAAATGAAGACAAGAAACAACTGAAGTGATGCTCTAATATAATGTTCTTTAAAATGCTTGTCTTTACACAGCCCCCTTATCAGTTGTCTCTCTGTTTGTAAATAACCACTGTAGTCTGACATTGACTGAGTCTCCTTCTGCGTGTATACCAGTATTTAAGCAAAGTCTAAATTTGTGAAGCCTGTGGACTCTGCAATTTTTCCAGCCCTGACCATGCCCAACTTGCATTTCCAGCTGGATTCAAAGTGATGTCCTGGACTAATTCAATGGCTAGGGAGAGGCAACGGCACAGGCAGCCTCAGTATCCAGTGGAAGACCATGACACACTAGAGGCAGAGTGGTTTTACAGCCTGGATGCCATCCAGCATTGCATAAAGATCAAGGATTGGAATGTGGCCTACAAGGCAATTAAGGACAGAGAGCAGAACTCTGATAGCCTTCCAGGAACCTGCCCATGTGACACCAGCACAGACCCAGTGGCCAAGTACCAAGAAACAAGTGACTCCTACCATGAACACGTGAACAAGTGCATTACAGGCATTTTACAGGCAGGGTTGGGCACAAAGGGCTAATCTCACAATCAACAATCATCCTTCAGCCCCTGAGGACACCCCAGTTTACATGGGACAACAAAGGAGATAGGAAAATATCACACTAGTTTTACAAAGTGATTGGTATTGCCTGCTGGCAGATGTGATGTGTAGTCTTTCGTGAACACTCCTGGACTCTACCAGGTTGGACACCTGAGTTTCAGAATTCTGTTTTCCTTCAACACAAGTTGCAAATTCTGTCCACCCAGAAGTCAGCTCTCAGAAATGCAGACCCTGAAAAGCTTCCCACTGGGATATGTTTGTGAGTCAAGTACTCTGCTGATCCACCATAAAGTATATGCTGAATTTTAATCTCATATGGAAATAATCTAGGAAATCAGTGCATAGAGCAGGTATTATTACTACAGCTTTTGTTCAGCACTGGTCTCATCAAGGCTTTAAATGAAAATTTAGTAAAATATTTACTGATGTGTTCCAATCTACAGAATCTCCTCTAAAACCAAAACACAATCCAAGACATATGGCTGCAATATGAAAGGCAGAAGTAAGTGACACATTGCACCGCACTCTTTCTGAGGCAAAAGCACAATTACATCTCAAGAGGTCTAACATTCATTGCAAAACAATATTCATAGCATGGCAAATGTTCTGTGTGCCCCCAAGAAATATCAAATGAGACACGGAAAGTGGTTTAGTGAGGCTGTAACATGACACAGCAAAGCTGCCTGCATCCAAAGCAGGGAGCTGCTCTCTTCCAGCCATGCAGAGCATTAGGAGGTACCACTCTGGTGAGCAGCATCGTCTGCTTCAAGGATTTCCTATAACCCCATCAAATGTCAGTGTTTGCTCTTTCTTCTCTTCCTTTGTGTGGATTTGGGACCCTTTAACTAATGTCAGAACTACCTGCTAAATGCAAATTTCATTACCCACCTGGATTTACCAGGTCTCACTCCTTAGCATTCTCACCTTACTGTACTTCACCCTTAAAATAACGCCAGTAGGGAAACTTACTTCTGCTTTATAGCTTCATGTCACCTCTCCAGCATGCAGTGAAACACAGCACCTGTGAGTAAAGAGCCAGTTCTCTGAGAGAAACCACTGACAGAATTAAAAGCACTCTGCAAAGAACCAGTAAGCAATTCAGTCCAGCTTCAGTATCTTTCAAAACTAGAAAAAGATGGGGTTGATGTCCCAAACCCACGGGGTTACTGTTTTGTATGGTGTCCATGGCAATGGGTGTTAGCGACTTCCTTTTCTCATACAAGGCCAGATGCTTCAAAACTCATCCACTTTAGGGTATTTCCCAGCATCTGGAAAATTTAGGGCTTTAAAAGGGAAAGAGAAGTGTTTGGTGAGATAATGGAAATATTCACAGGAGGAGGGATGAATTTCTGGAGGGGAGGGAATTTCTGGGATGGAAAGAAGAGGAAGGGCAGAGAAACTGAAGAGGGGGCCATAGCAGCTTGATGTTGGATATGGAGCCAAAATAGACCAAGGAAGTGGCAGGAAAAGGACAGATGGTGACAGAGCAGGGCCAGGCCAGAACCAAGCTGCCTATGCAGATGGACAGAGCAGGGCAGAGGTGCTGCTGCACATTTGCTAGACCAAGGCTGTGCAGACACAGTTTGAATACAAGCACAAGCAGTAATTTTAAATATGCCTTTCTACTACAATAAGGGTAAAAACAACAATGAAGTTTTATTCTGTTGACTGTCACCTCACAACTGCAATATCTGACATTTAAAGTAGTTCTTTTAGGGACTAACCCAATCGCCCACAAGAAAAAACAAATGGCAAAATAAACAAGCTGATGTCTGGGTTTTTCACCATAATATCTTTCTTTTCCCAGGTGTTTGATCATTCTCCCAGACCTTTCCTGAACCCTTCTAGTTTTTGGATGGGTTTTCTGAACAGTTAGTTATTTTAATAACAACGTACGGGTGCCAAGTGCAGCAATAATGTCACCTCTCTACTCCTACTCTGTGCTTCCATGTGCATGTGCTTTGCAAAGACTGCATTAGTCTTTTCAGCATCAACAGCACATCATGAGCTCATGCTCAGCTGATTATGAAATCCTCTCTCCCCCCCCTCCAAGTCTCAGTGAGTCACTGACTGGCAATATAAAATCTCCTATCCAGTTTGGTTTCCAATTTATGGCCTGTATATTCATGACAAAGCTGAAGACATGCTTCGTGACAAGATTAAACACCAAATTTTGTGAGGAGCAGAAATAGTGAAATTTCTTTTCTGACATCTCTGTCTTATTATGCTCTGGTGTCTGAAGGAAAATAACTACTGAGTCTTTCCATCACAGAGAGGTCGACTCAGTCACCCTCCCCTGCCCAGCTGAGCATTTTAACAGAAAAGGTTGGGATGATGTGATGAGATGTCTCTCTCTGTGTGTCAAGTTGGAAGTAAGATAGAAGTTTTAGAAGTAAGTGAAGAAAGGGAAAATGGAAGGCAGACAGGCAATGCAGTCACATAGGCCCTGTTTTCCTAGGAGACAAGACTAAATATCAGATATGATTTTGTGCTAAAAGAATAAAAAAAGGTCAAAATTGCTCCTTGCTGGTTTTATGGTGGAATGGTGTAGCTGAAACGGGGTCCTGGGCCATGGGCAGAGGTAGGGAGGCACTGGGATAGGCAAGCCAGGGCCAGGAGGGGCTGGGGGTACCTGTGGAATACAGCATGGCAAGGATGGGTGTACATGAAATGGCAGCAAAGAAACAGGGTCACTGGCTGGGGCTCCTTGTTTTCCGAAATGTTTTGATAACAGTGCAAGGAAATGCTGTCCTGTACTGCTGGACCTCAAGTGGACTTCTGCAGTTCTGAAGGCAGTGTGGTAGGAGTCACACATGGCACCCTGCATCGGGTGTCCCTTCCTCTAAGTCTTTGATTTGGTTCCCACTTGCCATTTGTCCCTGCGCTCCTCTGAGCTTCTGGAAATGGGCCTTTGATGGGCTGATTGCTCCTGGGAACTTCCAGGGCAGGGGATTATATGGACTTGTCCTCCTGTGTTCTTTTGTGTGTGCAGATGTGCTTTTAGTCCATATTAATCAATACCTGGGGCTTGCTGTGCCTCTGCCATCTCCTGTCAGCTCTGCCTCCCTCTCCCAAAGCCTCAGCAGTGAGGTGATGGTCAAGGTGCCACACACTGCTCTGAGCCCTTCTCACACCACGGCACAACTCAGCCTCCAGCAGTAAAGAACATGATTCAGTGACCCCCATGTACACAGCCCCATCCTCACTGCCTCTTTTATCTTCCCCCATTCCCTCTCCTTGGACAGAAGCACCTCCACTTTTCTAACTACCCTGATGCTGCACATTCATTGCCACTCAAAGAGAGCTCACTCCTTACACAAAAACCTTCACTATCCTGTAACAAACCCTCTAAACCAAAGCTTGCATCAAAACTACACTCAGGGTAGTAAGAGCAGGAGAATTCAAATGAATGCAGTGGCAACTTTTTTACTGAAAAAAAGAAAAAAACTTCTTGTTTCCTTTCCTTTTTTCTTTGTTTTCTTATTTTGTTTCCTTTGTTTTTCTTCAAGCTTCCTTTTTCCTTCAGTCTCTTCTGTTTGCCACCACCTTCCAGAAAATGGTAACAAGGGAAAATCTAGGGAGGAAAAAAAATATCATAGCAAATACTCTAAAATATCCTACTGAACAGTCTGTCTATAAAGACTCCTTAAGTGGGAGGCAGCCTCCTGGGGACTAAATGAAGCAGATGGGTTGACCTTGAACAGCAGCCAAACGCCCACACAGCCACTTGCTCACTCCCCCGGCAGCAGCATAGGGAAGAGAATGGGGAGAACAAAAGTGAGAATCATAGAATCTTTGAAGTTGGAAAAGAACTCTAAGATAATTGAGTTCAACCATCAACCCAGCACCACTTTGTTCACCACTAACCCATGCCCCCACTGCCACATCCACACGTTTTTGAACGCTCTGAGAAATGGTGATTCCACCATTTCCCCATGCAGTCTGTTCCAATGCCTGACCACCCTTTCTGTGAAGAATTTTTTCCTAATACCAATCAAAACCTCCCCTGGCACACCTTGAGGCCTTTTCCAAGTCCTATCACTTGTTGCCTGGGAGAAGAGACCAACCCCCACCTGGCTACAGCCTCCTTTCAAGGAGTTGTAGAGAGTGATAAGGTCCTCCCTGAGCCTCCTTTTCTCCAGGCTGAACACCCCCAGCTCCCTCAGCTGCTCCTCATCAGACTTGTGCTCCAGACCCTTCCCCAGCTCCGCTGCCCTTCTCTGGACACCTTCCAGCAGCTCTATGTCTTTCTTGCCGTGAGGGGCCCAAAACTAAGCCTAGAATGCAAGATGTGGCCTCACCAGTGCTGAGAACAGAGGGACAATTTCATTCCCTAGTCCTGCTGGCCACACTATTTCTGATACAAGACAGGATGCCTTGACTGTTCTTGGCACACTGCTGGCTCATGTTCAGCCACTGTCGACCAGCACCCCCAGAAATGTTTGTAGATCTGGATGAGAACAGTTTAATAAATGAAGGAAAACAAAAACCCCTAAAGCAAACAACCCAACCTAAAAAAACCTCAAGCAATTCAAAGGCAAAAGCACTCAGCACTTCCCACCAGCAGACCTATACCCCTCCAGCTCTCAGCAATGGTCACGTTGAAAGAAAAATGTCCTACCATTCTTCTTCTTCTTCTGCCCCACGTTTTCTTGCTGAGGTCAATGTTTTATGGCATGGAATAGCCTTTTGGCCAACTTAGGTCAACTGTCCTAGTTCTGTCCCCTCTCAGTCTCTTGCCCATCCTTTGCCTGCTTGCTGAGGAAGAGGAGTGAAAAAAAAAACCCTGACGCTGTGCAAGTGTTATTCAGCAACAGCCACCACACTGCTGTGTTACCAACATCACCATCAATCATGACCCCCCTCCTTGTCCTGTGACATATGCACAGATGTCATTCCCTTAGTCTGTAGGACATCCCCCAAATGTCCATACAAGTCCAATCCATTAATTTGGTCCATGACTTGCGCTCCACCCAGTAGCTTTCCACATCAGATGGTTTTGCACAACACCACAGGATGCATTGGTAAACAGAGCATATTGCCTTTCACTTTCTGCTATTATACTTTTGGCCTTGAGCCACCTCCTCAGATGATGCTCTAAAATCTCTGCCTCCTGGCTCAATGGTGACCTCTTTCAGCATTCAAGGGCACAGGATTTCCTCATCTGAGTCCACTGTGTGATCAATTCTACCCCCTTACTCCATGTAGCTTCAGTTGCATTATGTGTAGAGGTGCCCCTTCCTATGAACAGCTAGTACATCTCAGACCCTTGATACCCTCAGCTCCAGAACCCCAGAGGTCAACCTTGGGTCTTTCCAGGTGTTTTCTGTTAGAGGCTCCAGGTGAACACAGAATTTCTCACAGCTGGTATTATCTGGACAGGCCCAAGGACTACCAAACAAACTGTCCTGTCTGTCCTGCTGCTCTTTAGTGACCTTGTCTGGACACCAGCTTCCCACCAAAGCCAGTCTGTCACTGCCCTTCTCAACTGGACAGGGGAGAGAAAATATAACAAAAGGCTCCTAGGGCACGAGGAGAAGTCACTCCTAAGAGCACTCCTCTCATCAATTACCATCAGAGGCCAAACACTGATGTGTCAGGCTTGGCCAGTGGTGGATCTGTCTTAGACCCAGTTGGCATTGCATCTGTTGGACATCGGGGAAGCTGCTGGCAGCTTCTCACAGAAGCCCTCCACTACCAAAATCTTGCCACACAAACTCAAAACACTTTAAAAAGTTCTCAAAGGTCACTTTACGGAAAGGACATACAAGCTGACTGTTACACAGAATATGCACTTTCCAGAAATACACTATGCCAAGGAAACTTGACATTTATTTTACTGATCACATCCATGGGGATGTGATGATGCTGATCTTGCCATCACAAGCTTGGGAACATTTGTCCTGGAGAAGAAGAGATGGAAAGTCTCCATGAGATGGTTCCCCGAGCACTGGGATGGCAGCAATGCAGAGGCCAAATGCCAGACTTGGCTCATGGTCACTGCCTTTATCATAGGTCTCTCAGGCAGAGCAGAACACAGCGATAAGCAGCACAGCAAACAGTGACAGACCAGTCACCAGAACACTGGGTGTCACAGGGACAGCAGTGGGCTGGTCGCAGCAGCTGCCAAGCACCCACCCAGTTGCTCACTCACCCTGCTCTCAGCAGCATGGGGGGAGGCTGGGATGAATAAAAGTGAGAAAATCTGTGGGTCAGGTAAAGCTGGTTTCATGAGTAAAAAAACAGAGGCAAAGACAGGCCACTGTGAGGCTGCTGCCTGGCCTGTCCTGGGGCCACCAACCACAGGCTATGGCACCTCCATGACCATCTCAGTGACTACCCTGAATCTTTTCCCTGTCATAGAATCACATATCACAAAGTCACAGAATTGGTCAGGTTGGAAGAGACAGCAGGGGATCATCTGGTCCAACCTCCCTGCTTAAGCAGGGTCATTCTAGAGCACATTGCACAGGATTGTGTCCACTTGAATTAGTGGAGAGACTCCACACCCTCTTTAGGCAAGCTGTCTCAGTGCACGGTCACTGCAGACTGAAGTTCTTGTATTCAGGTGAAACTTCCTGCGCATCAGTTTCTGCCCATTCCTTCTTGTCCTATTACTTGGTACCACCGAGGAGAGCCTGACCCACCCTCTTGGCACCCTCCCTTCAGATGCTCCTGGAGGAGGTCCCCTCTCAGCCGCCTCTCCTGGCACTGAACAGCCCCAGCTCCCTCAGCCTTTCCTAGTAAGAGAAATGCTCCAGTCCCTTAATCAACCACCTTTTTTGCCCTCCGCAGGACAAGTCCCCCCGCTCTCCCCTACTTCTGCGGCGGAGGCTGGCAGCGTGCGCCGGCGAGGGGAAGCAGTGACACCGTGCCACTGTCCCCAGCCCGCTGTCCCAGCGCCGGGACCGCCGCTCTTTGTCTCGCTCGCCCCCCGCCCCTCGCGGTCACGTGTCGGGGGCGGGGCGCGTCGCGCGGCGGTGACGCGTGCGGGGCGCGGGCAGGATGGGGCGGTGANCCGCGGCCGGGGGTCCGGCGGGGCCTCCCCCGGCTGTGCCGAACGCTGAGCCCCCGCCGGGCCGCGGCCCTCCCGCTCCGAGCCCGGCTGGGCTGGACCCTTTGTGTCTCCGCGCTCCCGGTGCTTCCAGGGGAGCCCCGCTGGAGAACGGGGGGCCGGGTGTCGCTCCCCCGCGGTGCGGAGCAGGGAGACTCCGACCCCGCATCCCGGCATTCCTGCTTGGCAAGTGGGCTTGGGGTGGTACAGGGAGCACCGCAGAAAGTCACGGTGCTAGTGCTAGTAGTTACACAGAGAGGTGATTTTTTTTTTTTTTTTTTATACAAAATAAAATTAGAAGCCAGTTGTGACTGAAACTCAGTGCTATGAGTGCGATTCCAGAGTTCACAGAAAGACTCAAGACGGGTTTTTGTTTATTTTTGTTTGTGCTAATTTCATCTTACTTGTCCTTTAGGCCATGTTTATCTGTTCTTGGTAAGGTAAGTTTTTCTTGGTTTGCATTTTCCACACCCGAACAGAGCACACGTGTTGACTATAGGTAAATTAAAATTTTGCTCTAGAAGGGTGCCAAGGAATTTCAGTTTAGTACCGTTCTAGAGATGAGCACTACGGTTTTTTTCTTCTTATTTTTTGACTTAAGGTTGATAACAGATTTTTTTTCGGAGGGAAAGAAATCTGAATAAAAGTACATATGAATGTTTTTTGATGCGTTTTTTGGGCCTTGACTGTATTTCTGTAAACTAAGCAGTTAATACAAAGTCAGGATCAAAATTTTGCATCTTTTCACCATCTGGAATATATTTGTTGTCAATGACACATTTTAAACAACGTAATGTGTATTAATGCAACTTTTTTCCTTCCTTCAAAGGTGGTGAAAAAGACAATATCAAGATGAGTAAAAAGCCTCCAAATCGTCCTGGAATCACATTTGAGATTGGTGCTCGTTTGGAGGCACTGGACTATTTACAAAAATGGTATGGAAGACATTGTGTAGTATTTGCTGAGAGCATAATTATTTTGTGTAGTTTTTGTGCTTTGATAACTTACTATAAAAATCAGTGCACCTATTAATTGACAATTTCCACATGTGAACTTTATGAAATTCCAGCTAAGTCTATTAAAACTGCTAGCTTTTAGGACAATATTCTCTCTTCAGAAATCGAGCTAAACTTTTCTATGGGTTTTTGTTTATTTGCTCTTAGTGGCTTGTGCAGCTGTAATAAGCAAAGAGCCTTTCTGGGGTAATGTGGAATTCAGTGTCATGGCTGAGGTGATCAGTGTGTCAGTGTGCAAACTTCATGATCAAAGACTTCTTTTGTTTTCATTTGAAGGCATGCAAGGGGAGTTGTTTTGTTTTCAGTTGCCACACTTGACAGGTTCACAAAACTGATTCTAAAAAAACCCCCGCATCTTGAATTGGAGTTCATGGGATAGGCAGGTATGGTCATGTTTGTATCAAACAGCTGGAGGAATGAAGTGCTTAAAACTGTGACTCTGCAACCACCCAGGCGTAGTGTGAGTTCAAAGACTATAAAATGGAAACTGTGGGCACAAGGACCATGCTGCCCAGCCTGTGTATTGTGGAAGGAGCTGTTCTGATGAAATAAATTGTTAGTAAAAGTTTTATTAAAGCAAGTAGGCTAATTTGATTGTGTGTCCTGGCCATGCTAGTCTGTTTGAAAAATCCCTGGTTTTGTTAAAGTAGGCAACAGAAGTAATTGATGCTTCTACTCAGAAGTTTTTTCTTAGCTGCTCTCTGATTTATAAGGGCTCAGAAATGTAGAGGTGTGCATCTGCTTTTCTGTTGCATTCCTGGAGAGCTCAGCATGTTCCTGTAAATATCTGATCCTGTTAACTCCAAGTGATGTGAGAGAGAAGTCTGTGTATTACTGACATGTTGATATGTCAGCTCCAGTAGTTACATGCTCTGTATAAAAAGTGGGGTCAAACTTTTTATTTCTGGAGCTTTGATGTTAATTATAGGAAAAGTGTTTTTAATAAATGTACTCTAAAGGACATTGGTTTACAGAGCCATTCTTGTTCTCACCTGTTGCTGTGGAGTGGGTTTTCAGCATACTGATTCTGTAACTGAATGGCAGGATAAGGAAAACATCCAAATAGTGCAATAAAACTTTGTAGCATCTTCTGTGACTAGAGATAGCTGGTTAAAGTAATCACGTAACAAAAATTAATATGTAAAAATAGCTTCAGCTGAATTGTATCAAAAAATGTCACTGAATATCCAGCATATAATTTGTGTCAGACCTGCCCAGCCTTTTCACAGGGAAGCGTTGCATGTCAGTGCTGGAGTTCTTGTCTAGGTTTGGGTTGTCAGGCATGAGCCGTGTCACAAGCTCTGCAGCTGAGTCGCTGGGTGTTTTCAGGAAGAATAGAATTTATCCTGAACTTTCCAGGAATTGATTCATCATCTGTACCACCAGGTAGACCGAGGTCAAGTTTAAATGCATGTAAATTTTTGTGGTGCCATATACAGAAGAAAGTTAATATGAAAATTTAGCAGTTGCAGCAATAATGAAAACAGGACTCTATTTCAAATGAAAAAAACCAAATAGCTTGTGACAGAAATTCTACTGTTGTGCTATTATTAGGGTGTCAAGGGTTGAAATGATAGTCTATGGGATTTTTTTTAGTTGGCTTTCTGTTGCATAAGGGGGTGGTGGATGTTTTTTAACTTCTTTCTATATATAATCTATATGCATTCCCCTCATTTGCATGCAGAAATACATACTTCAAAGAAAATAAACTTGCTGAACTTACATGAAATCTCTTTATTATTTTTTAACAAAAGCCAAATTGAAGAGCATTGGTATTGCTTAGCTCAGTCTTTCTACAAGTGACAAATTGAGAACACTTGCTGACAAATAGCCTTTGAAAGGGTTTTAATTTTTTTTCTCCATTTTTCTGAAAGCTTGCTGTCATCTAATGATCATGACTAGTTAAAATGTTAATCAAGAAAGGCTTCTAGAGGATGTAAGAAAAAATACAGTAAAGTATGTTTTTGTTTTCTGAGGTACTTCTGCAGGTCTTAAATTTTCAGCTGTGTATTAGTTGCTGAAATTCAACTCATGGCATCTGGAGTTTCATTTACGTTCTGTAAACTTTTGAGATGTCATTGGTGTACCTTGACTACTGCTTAAAAGCCCTGTAGTTTTAAATGAAGTTTTTGCAGACAGTGTTTGGATCACTGATATCATTTTTCATGTACCATGACAGAGTAGAAGAAAGCCTGGTCAAACTGGTCAGCAAGGACAGGCTGTCAATGAATGTGTCTATTTTTGCTTTATTGTCGGGGTAACTGCAATTGCTGCTTTATCAAGTACAGCAGTTACGCTGTTGCAGGGATCATCTTGCATGAAGAATTTGTACCACTTGTTCCATTTAAATTCACTAAAGCAAACTATGAAGTGCAGCTCAAATCAAACCTGATATGATCATCTGTCAGCAGACAATAAATGAGATAGGATTGAAAATTATCAAATAGAAAATTATTACGTATATGAGACCATCAGGGACTGGAGTGTATGACCTATGAAGAGAGAGTGAGGAAATGACTTGTTTAGCTTGGAGGAGGCTTCAGAAATCCCACTATCAGCCTTCCAATACTTACAGGGATGTCATCAACAAGACTTAGCCAAACCCTACAGGTAGTTAGAGGACAAGACAACAAGCACAAACTGAAATCAGAGGTTCAGACTAAGTTCAAGGAGAATCTTTTTCCCCATAAGACAGTCAAGCAGTGGATCAGGTTGGCTGGAGTCTTCAGCATGGGAGGTTTTCAAGACTGCGATGGATAAAATACTGGAAAACCTGGCCTGTTGCCATGGCTGACCCTGCTTTGAGTGGGAGGTTGGACTAGAGGCTTTCTGAGGTTGCTTTCAGTTTGAATTCCCCTGTGATCTCATACAAAAACTGAGACATGTGCATACACCCCCTTCTGCCTCTCACTGACACAGCAAATGAAGAAGCAGTAAAGCTGCACATACCTGCAAGTGCATGTCTGGGTATAAGACATTTCTTAAGCTGTCAGCTCCCACAAGTAGGACACTGTCCTTGCAAAGCTGATGTATTTAAAGATGCATCTCTTCCTCTTTTCATGCTTTCTTGTGGTTTTTTTGGCTCTAGCTCTCTACTGGTTGTCCTGTAACCAGCAGATACTGATTTGAAAAAAACCCTGTTGTTTTTCTGAGACCACAGTCTTTATTAATTTGCTCAATCTAAACTCTTAAGTTAGGTAATGAAGTACAGATACATGGCCCTTGTTTCTGGAATGGAAACAGCTCTCTAAAACAGGTTAGTTGTCAAAACAACAGTACTTGCTCTTGGTATATTTGATTATCTGGATGGATTTTTTTTTTTCCCCAACATGGAGGAATCCTTTTCCCTGTAAGACTTTGAGAAATCTTACTTGATACAGTCCTTGCTTTGGATTTCAGCTTGACTGGGTTACCTGACAGGTGTTTGAAAGGGACGTGAAATCTCTGCTTTATATTTAATACAATACATGTATAATAAATATGGGGACCTAGAAATAGTTGTTTGCACATTTTGCGGACACCAGAACACTACTTGTGAGAAGTCAGAACAGAGGGTATTTGGTTTTGTTTTATTTCCTCTATGAGGTAGAAGGAAACACTTTTTATACCAGTGTTGCAAAAGCAAGAAGTATGTGTGTGTTTGTGGACTTTGTAGGTGTGAACTTGGGCAAATTTACTCCTGTTTTTGCATTCTTTTTTACAGTTTGAAATGCCTATTGTCCCATTTCACAGGGCAGTTCACAACTCTTTGTCACTTTTGAAGGGTTAAAAGGATGATGTAAAAATGACAAGTGCTGTCTGTGTGGCTATTAATATGTGTTGAGTGCATTGGAAAAAATATTTTTTTTTGTTTTTTTTTGTTTTTTTACACTGTCAAGAAGTGAAGTGGGAAGTTTTCAGTTATTTTTTGTTGTTTAAATGTTAGAACACTATTGTTGACTGACCAGGGCTTCATAGGATAAGTTTTTTTAAGCCATATCAAATTCTGAGGCTTTCCAAAAATACTGCATAATTCTAATGGGTTGGAATCACCAAGATTGGAACCTGAGAATGGAGGGCATGCAATGTGTAAACTGGGCGGACAACATTAGCTAACAATGGTTCTCTTGTTCTCTCTTTAAAAAACAAGAACAAACCCCCCTGAAATTTGGATGTAACTTCATTTGTGATTATTAGATACTCTTTTCAGCACCCTATTGAAAAAGCACACCCAAAATTTGCAGGATATTGTTTCTTCCCATAAGAGGAACACCTTGATTATCGAATTTCAATGTGCTGGTCTCTTTGAGAGGTTTTTGGTTGGTTGGTTGTTTGTGGGGTTTTTCTATGAAAAGTAAAGACTTTTCCCTCAGATTTTTAGAGTGTGTTTTTCTGGTTTGTGCTGATGAAATATTGGCAAATCTGTTTGTATATCAGTTTCACTGTGATGACTTAGTGTGGCGTACTTGCTGGGGGAATTAACCTGACTGGAAAGGTGGTTTGGCCTTAGATATTATTATGCTTTGGTACTGTAAAGAATGATATTTATATCCCCCTTTGTGGTATTTCTTCAAATGCCTACTTGTTACTTTGCGATGGAAGGAACTTCTACATAAAATTTCTGATGTGTGTGAGATATAATTGTCTTCATATTAAGCTTTTTAATTTATGAAATTGATTCTTTTCAGTAAAAGTACAAAAACACCAGAAAGATCTTTCTGTGCAGGCGATAATTTGCAGGAGTAAATTCTGCAATACCTATGTTCTGCTCTTTTCCACTGTGGGATCAGTATTGTGAAATATTACTGTTTGTACATATTTGTGGCACATTGTGTGGCTAAATTTAGTGAGTATTGAGGATAATAGCTTGTTGCTAAATACAAAGTTGTGTTTGGGTTGCCTAATAACCAATTGCATATGTCTTGGGCGGTTCCATCTCTTAAGGACGTATCATGGACTTTTAGAAAGACTTTGACAGCAGAAATTGTATTTAGCAAAGAGAAATTAACCTATAAATACCTTGAGCTTCATTTCTTATCTAAAGTGATCTCTAATAAGAATTATTATTTTGTATATGTTCTTTTATTAACCGATGCTAACTTCTTCTCTTTTGATTTTCTATCTATAATAGTGTCTTGATTTTTGGCTTGCTGAATCATCTTTATAACTATCTTAATTTCAAAATATTTGTGTCTAAACTGTGCTCTGTATTTTACTTTCCCCTCTTACGTGGTTTTCTCTTTGTGGGACAGTGCTGTATTTTCCCAGTTTATCCCTTCTGTTGTCTTCTCACACAGTGCTTGGAATGGTGACTTGGCTGCTGCTGACCAGAGAAAGCTCCCGGCCATAACAAGGGAACTGCTATAGGGACACGTCCCAGTGGGAACAGAGTGTTTGCACTGGAGATGTGTAGGAAAAGGAGAATTCTCTTTTAGCTGGTTGGCCCTGAATTTTGTAAAACAACCATAATTTTGAATCGCTGGCTGGCATGCGATAAACCTAAAATTTCTAACTGTACTGGGAAGGGGCACCACTGTTCGTGGCTTCCACTTCACTACTGCAGCACAAGCTCTCATTTCTTACCGCTGCACAATGAACTTTCTTTCCTGTTGCTTTTCTGGTGTTTTTCCTTCCTACCCTCTGTTAAATACATTGTGTGTCATCCTTCTACTTGGAACTCCTTTAGGTAACACTTGCTGTAGTAACAGTAACTTTACTTTTTCCTCTGCTTTGCTCCTCTTCCTGCTTGTGTTGAGGCTTAGTGTCAAGTTATAAGAAGTCTGAAACTGGAACACTCTGGAAGATGAAAAAAATTAGAAACTTTATAATACAATTTCTAAGTGTAGCAGCATATGGACTTAAAGTATAATCAGAGGCAGGGCTTAGGAAAACCATCTCATGGCTGACTTACTTTCTTGAAGCCTTGTTCAAAGTTAAACCAGAATGCTGCTGCTGAGATACAGGTTTGACCCAGGAGTTTTACATTCTTTTTTAATATAGTAGATTATCAGCTTCACCATTCTTGTTAGGTTGTTGTTGTTGCTTTAGAGGGGGAAGAGAGGTTGATCTTCTTTCTTTGAAAGAAGACTTGAAAAAGTGTTTTGAAAAAGATTTGTTAGTAGAGTGGCAAATGAGAGTCTGCAGTTTTAGACTAAGACTTCGTGGGGTTTTTTTGAAGTTCAGCGAGAAAAAGCTGGGATCTTAAAGAATGGGTATAAAAATATTTAGCATTTCTGAAATACATGGATGAGAGAAATGCAACAGGAGCTTGCACTGTCTCTGAATTCTGATGTGAGGGTGAAATGTGGCTGCAGTAGTAACCCAGAAAATCAGAGAGATTTTCTTAATCAGCAGCTCCTGAGATATATAAATGTTAGGAAGCTGTATACATCCACTGCAGTAGAAGATGTAGGACAGGCAAAAAGAAGGAGCAAACTGAGATTGACACCTTTTGTTTTAATGTGCAGGTCGAGTCACTAAGAAATAAGGAAAGCCTGTACTTCTTGAAAACTTTTAATCAGAACATAGTGTTAGAGACTCCTTTAGCAGCACAATCAGTATTTTGGAGAGATTGTATTCAAAACTGGTTATGTTCACAGGTTTCCTGTATATGTCAGTTGCCTTTCTAGCTAAAGAATTTGCAGTAGTACTGGAAATTGGTTGCTCAAGCTCTGCTCTTTTACTATTGCTCCACAGTAGCACTTGGTTAGAAGAACAGGTTGTGAAAGTGAAAGGCAGCTGTCCTTTTCCTGTGGTCTTTCTTTTCCATACACGTGTTGTTAACTTTAGAACAGCCCTAATATAAATGCTGTAAAAAAATCAGTGATGTAATTAACTTTCTTTTTCTTAGGAGATTCTTTGCACTTTTGAATCTGTTTCAATACTTCTGTGAAGGGCAGAAGATGCTAAATTCTGCCTGATTCCAATTTTCAGTATTGTGTATAAATTATGGAACTAAATGTTATTCTATCAGTTTGGTTACTTAGCCTTTTTCAGACCTGGAGAGTTTTCATTACAAAGTGTTAATACAACTTTCTGAGTGGTCATGTAGGCACTGTTGTATCTAAACCAAGAAACAAGCCCTTGAGACTTAGCAGTTTGTGTTTAACACTCCAGGTATCCATCTCGAATTGAGAAGATAGATTATGAAGAGGGGAAGATGTTGGTGCATTTTGAACGCTGGAGCCATCGCTACGATGAGTGGATTTACTGGGACAGCAATAGGTTGCGACCTTTAGAGCGACCAGCATTAAGGAAAGAGGGGCTGAAGGATGATGAAGAATTTGTTGTAAGTGGCACATTTATTTTGCCTTAGACTTTTGTAAACTGTTTACCTATATTAAATCTCTAGCACATAACGTTTAATTATTTTTAGGAAAAAAATCTAAATTATTTAAGTATTAATAACTAAATTTGTTTAAAATAGGATTTTAAACCTGGAGAAGAAGTCCTGGCTCGTTGGACAGACTGTCGTTATTACCCTGCAAAGATTGAGGCAATTAATAAAGAGGGTACGTATGCATGTACAGTCTATCGGTAAAGTCAGCTTTCAAATGCTGTGCTATAGATTTAGTCTGCTTAAAAAAGTGATATTTTCTTCACTGCCTCAATATTAAAAAAAAGGAAAAGGTTTTCCTCACTGCCTCAATATTAAGTGAAAATGTTTCTATTTATCAAATTTAGTAAAATGTTTATCTTTTATTGGTATGAAATTTGAAGACTGGAATTTCTCCTAGAAGACAAAATGCTTTTTTCAGTGTGTCTTTGTTTTAGTGATCAGAAGCTCCTGTGCACAGTCTTAGGACTATTTTGTACTATTGTTGATTTGAGTTAATGTTGTATTTAAATTTTCAGAATTGTTTTAATTCTCCTTATTGAAGAAAAACAATGGAAATAGGAAAATAAAGGAACACAGATTAAATACTTCACAATGGTGACATTTCTAATTAACATAAGTAGATTACATTTTTACTGTAGCTGAGAGCAAATGAGGATTTGGATGTAAATTGAACTAGTGTGGCACCTTAAATGTTACATAGTTATTTCAATAAATTATGAGCAAAAGTGCCTCAATAGCGTAGACATGCTTGAAATTGTCCAGCTGGACAAAGAGTAACAATATGAAAGCAGGGTTTCATTGAGGCCATCGTTTATGTTTTTTGTTCCTTTCTTGATCCTGACTGTTGATAACACCTGGTTACTCTTGTCATACAGAGTAACAAAACATAAAGCCTACATGGTAACAAGGTGTGTTTGTTTCTTAACTACTCATTTCTAGGAACATTCACAGTGCAATTCTATGATGGTGTCATCCGATGTCTTAAAAGGATGCATATCAAATCTATGCCAGAGGATGCAAAAGGGCAGGTAAGAATATTTAAAGTTATTGCTTTGTTAGGTTTTGTGTAGTTGTTTGGGTTTTTGTTGTTTTGTTTGGTTTTTTTGTTTTTTTAATATCTTGAGACAGTAAAAGTGTCAGTAGCACAACTAGGTTTAGATTAGTCTTTATTCTAGGCCTGACACTGCCTTGCTTCACCAGTTTATGGCTGATGCCTCAGAGTGTGCTGCTCAAGTGGCCTTGCCTCTCTGAAATGTCTGGCTGCTGGACACTCCATTGCTGACTAATCTGTTCACAAAGTCTTGTCTTACAGAGTTTACAAAACCAGGGGCATCCAATGACTTTTCCTTCTGGTTTCTTTTCAGGAAAAAAGCTTTAGCTTGTCAGCAGTCTGTTCTGCTGATTTTTCTTTTTAATTTTATTTATTCTCCACCCTCTGCCCATGTCTCTTGTTTGCTACTATGAGAGCTTTTTGCCCTCCTGTTCTTGCTAACATGACTGTGGGGTTTTTCCCCCCCATATCAGAACTTGTGGGCATTCAGGCAGATAAGTATTTCTTACCTCTTGTAACGTCCAGTTGCTGTTAAAGAAGAGATGCTGAATAGAAGTTGAGGGAGACTGTGAAGTACAGGACGTGATTTAGTCACTAGGCCTATGCAAAGGAAAACATTGAAAACTCTTCCACGCTTTCAGTGGAAATGCCGTTGCATTTATCTTGCATGGTAACTGTTTTCATAGTTAACAAGAAATTACTCCACTGAAACTATTTGAGACAAAACCCATGAAATTGCTCTTTATTTGCTCTTACTTTTCTGCAGAATACTCCTAACTTTGCAAACTTCAAATATTTCATAATTACTGTTGTAGCTATCCATATTGTGACCAGGGCAGATGGATAACTGAATTGGCTTGAAAGCATCTCCACATCCTGGCCTCCGGGGTAAAGGGAGCTGTATAGTAGGGTTGATCCTCTATGCAAGGGACACTGGGACTTAGTGCAGACACCACTGCATTATTTAAAAGATGTTTCCTGAAGGAGATTAAACTGAAATCTATAGTCACACTAACCCTGGCTTCTTGCTGCAGTCTTACAGTAACTCTGTTGAACCATCGTGTAGTATTTCAAGGAATACTGTCAGTATGATGGTAAGTTGGGAAGCTAGAGAGTTTAATTTTACTTCATAAAAAGCAAAACTTGGGTAAAGTGGTTGTGACTGAAAAGAAATAAGTCTTTTGTGACAATGGAAAGAGCTTCCTGATTCTGTCCTGTGCTTTTTCTAGGGAGCAATGTCGTGTCTAATCTCGAGTTACTACTCTTAGGCCACAGGCAATTTCAGCTTTAAAAAAAAATAGTAAATCCATTACTTCACAACCATTATGTTGTCCAGACTTGTTTGGTGGCAGTCCAGCTCATCTGTTATTTCTAATTTTTCTCAGTAGTTGAGAGTTATGGTGCCACTTATGCTTCTCGGGGGTTGAATGTAGGCTGCTTCAATGAAATCTTGAGAAGGAGTAAGGGGGTCAAATTTACACTTTCTGAGATGGATTTAGAATTTTTAAGTTGTCTGGATGCAAGAACACCTCCAACTGTGCTTTCTGTAATGCTAATTGATACTAGCTGTAGCATTTAATCCTGCAAAAGAAGTAAGCGTGAAGGTCTGTAGCTTTCAAAGGCAAAGATATAATTTTTTCTTGCAACTTTTTTTGCATATAATGCTATGGAAAAATGTTTGTTTTTCTAAGTTTTTTGTGTTGTTTCAGAATAAAAATTTGAACTAAGATTTGGTTTGAAAATCAATTATCTGAGACTGAGCTTTGTCTAAGCCTCAAACTCCTGCGGATGTTTTTGTTCTTTTGCGTTATTTATTTTGTAAGAAAATATTTACTAAAATTTATGTAAAGCTTACAAAAATCCAAGACTGTAAACTGGTTTCAAAAATAGAGTTGTCAGATGCAACACTTCATGCTTCATTTAAATCTATAACTTGTTTTTTATCTGTTTCCAAATTAAAAAATACCTTTCCAGAGATGAGTGTACTTAAAATACTTCAAGTTCTGGTACATCAACAAATTTAACAAATGTTAAGATCTTTGTGGAAGGTGTGTGCATGCAGAAGCATGCAGAATTTGAATTACTTGGAGAGAGATAGAGATTAGTTAATAGTTAGATTTTAGCTTAGTGCGACTCGAAGGAAGAGACTGTAAATGCTATAACACAAACTATTTTTGAGTTGCAGCAGAAGTGTGTTTTAATAAGACTCAGCTGTGAGGGTGGAAAGGCAAAATTTTTAAAGAGTGGAAAATATTTGTGTGTCTCAGTGTAATGAGTCTTGAGGTTCAGTTGTGGTTCAGATAAGCACAAATTAATCAAAATTGCACAGATGTGTGACTAACATAGTACAGAGAGGGCAAAAAGGGATATTGAGACTGCCCTTGTGAGAGCACATATGAAGTATTTGGATAACTTACTTTTTCTGTTTCATGTTTTTTGTTTTATCTTCGATGTAATCAGGCGCGCGAGAGGGAGCAGATAGCGCCGGAGCTGAGATTAGTGACGGAAATCGAACCAAAAGAAGTGAGTTTTGAGGAGGGATTTGAAGGAGAGGGAGGGGACTTGGCACACAGGAAGAGGAAGCTGAGGAAAAAGCATGGATTTGCGAATGGGCCAGAGGAAAAAAGAAGATGTGACAGGAGACAATGTGAGCCAAGATGTAGGTGGGGCAGACTGTGTAGAATTGAAAGGTGAGGGTAAGGAATCCAGGCTTGATGTGGAATCAGCCAGTCAATAGATTCATGTTTTATATATGTGTATGTATGAATGTGTGGGAGTTGGAAGTTATGATGTGACAGAAGAGGAAAACCAGCTGAATCTTTAGTACTGTGGAGAAGCAAAAAGGTGGTGGTCGTAGGCAGGTGAAGGGAGAGCGATATATGTGTGAATTCTGCTATTGATGCAAGGGTTGGATTTTAGAAATTATTCTGGTTTTGCCTTCCCTCTGTTGCAGGATTAAGGTTACACAAATGGATATTTTAAAATACAAGCTTTTTAGCCAATTGATATGTAAGGTTGTTGAGTAATTTCTACTGATGTATTTCTCGCTCGTGCAATTTCCTGTGTTTTCATTTAGTGAATCTAATTAGCATAATGACAATTTTCCTCAGTAGTCATAAAGTTATGTTTTGTTTTCTAACTGCTGTGGGCCATTACCATTCTGTCAATTTTCTCAGCTTACTTGGAAGATGAATTTTAGTAAGAATGAAAAAGAAGGAAATACACATTTTTGATTTATTTTATATTTCTTTTAAATTTACATATGTAAATGAAAAACTCACTGAAGTGAGATACTGTGGGAAGTGGGAAATCAGGCTGGATGGTGCAGAGTAACTGGAGCAGAGTTACACAACCACTTCCAATAGAGAGACAATGTCAGGAAATGAAAGAAAAGTAGGGAAAACTTCTCTTAGGAGGATTTTGCTTTTACTTTACTGTTCATATTTTGGCCCTTGGCTTTGTATGATCTGGGAAAATGTCCTACTGTTAAAATTTGTAGATAGTTTCTGTGATATCTATGATATTTAGTATCCTGCTATTATGGTTGGTAGAATAGATATCATATTATTAGCCTGAGACAGATTTCAGAATTTATTGTGCTTTAGGATCCCATTATTGTTCTCCAATTGTTTCGTTAAGTTTTTTGTAAAAATTGTGTGAAAGACACAAATGCATCTTTTTGAAGGAGTTCCTGTGCTCTTCAAAAGAAATATAGTCACCTTAGCATCTTAGATGCTAAATAATTCTCATGTCAGGAGCTGTGCTGCTGAGCAGTCACTCAGCAGGAATTAACTGTGTCACTTTAGTGGCTGTATGTTTACTCCAGAGCCAGAATAAAAATGGACCTACAGAGTTTCTGAACAATTCAGAATCATTAAATTGTTTAGGTTGGAAGGAATCTCTTGATACAATCTTGTCCACCCCAGCTGCTCAAGGTTCTCTTCACTGAGTTTAAATTTACATGTTAATCTGGAAAAAAAGTATAACTGTCACCATAATGAATGTGTCTCTTCTCTGGCTTCTGAATGTTTAACCTTTGTTTGTTTCATTGTTATGTGTCCTGCTACTGTAAGCTCCGTGTTGTATGAACAGTATCCCAACAGTGAAATAAAATACAAAGAAAACCACAAAATCCCCTTCCATGTTGCCCCAGCTGCCCTTAGACCAGGATACTCAGTTCACCATGGTCCTCTGAAGCTTGATATGTTCTGAAAGCTTTTGATTCCAGGGTGCTTAGCTTGACTGAAAATTGGAATCCTCTTTAGAAGCTATTTTGATGCAGGTTGCACTACGTTCCCTTCCCACTTTTATCATAATATCCAGTCTCCAGCCATTTTACAGATCCTCTTCATCCCTTGGCCAGGGTACAGTGTAAGACTTCTACTCTCAGGTCTCCTAATTCCTCACCACTGCAAATAGCTCAATCTTTTTTTTGTCCTGCTGGATGGGCAAGGCTCTGGATGGACTGGAGCTAATAGGTGTGCTCGTTTTGGCTGGCCAAAAGAGAGGTATGTGTGCTTTTGATTGACTATGCAGCTGGCAGTTAGACACGCTCGTTTGTGCTGCCATGTCACCTGCCACATCACCAAGCGGCCTCAGTAGTTGCCTGTTGTGTGAGCCTTGCCAAAGTGCTTCCAAACTTTGCTGCTGGCTAGGGTGAGTGCCTGCATCTTTGCGCTGACAGTGTGGACATGGAACACTTTATCCTAGAGGAATCAAAACTGTTGTTATTTCTAAGTACAGAGCTTGGTGCAAAGAAGAAGTGTAACTTACGTAAAGCAGTGATTTAAAAGTACTGAACTATGGAAAAGGAAAAGCATAATGCAAGGAGAATTAACACTCTGTATTTGTGTTATGATTTCCTCATACATCAAAGAAGGCAAAGAAACCCTCAGCAGAAAAGAAACTTGAAAGACTTGAAATATGTAATGAGTGGGCAAAAAGTGTCATTGGAACAAGATTCATAAAAACAAGCTACTTTAGATATCTCATGTGATGACATAATAACAAGGAGATATTCCAGAATAAAATAGTCCATATGCCATTGTGGGGAAAACAAACATACTATTTGTAAAGCGCTCATGAGTAACCAGACAAAAATAGTCTTTTTCATATTTTTTTTGTGTGTGGTAGTACTTGTAATTCAGAGCACTCAGGTGCTTAATTCTGACTGGTTGATCATTTCTCCTGCCTTCTATACTGCACATAACTTCTCCTTGGAAGAATTCTATGCCTCAATGTTATAGAAAATTAGAAAAAATACTTTAGTCAAAAGGATCAAGTTACAATTTTTGCAGTCAGATTGATCCCTGACATTCAGGAGACATAAGGCCGGAGTCTCATTGCTCTAAACTAGTGGAAGGAGCTTGGCTCAGCCTTGGAAGTTCTCTCTGTTGGCTTGTAGGGGAGCCTTGACTTGGTCTAAATGACAAAAAGTAGATTAGATTGGGGTGTATTGTTCATCCCTTGAATGTTTCTATATGGTCACAATAAGCAATTATGCAAAATGACACTTAATTACCTTAAATATAGGTTGTGAAATTCAGTCCTATTATAGAGTACTTTATTGAAGTTAGTGAGTGAAACCTGTAATATGTAATACAAAAAGAGTCTGTAGTTATTCTAGAAACAAAGGTGTAATGAGATAGGAGTTACCCATGGTTTATCAATTTAGTTGAGGAGGAATTCCATGCAGCTGGACAATGCTTTGAGGTGATTGTAGCTTTGCATAATAGGTCAACAACTATGGAATTGTGTGTTTCAGAACCAGAAGGGTAAAAAAATGTCAGTCTTCTAGGATTGGGAGCTCCTGGGTTTCTAAAGCAATGACACAAAATTAATTTAACAGGGAGTGTGTACAGCCAGAATGCTATATACAGTGGTTTTTTTGAAAGATTTTTTTTTTTCTTTTTATCCACATGAAATACTGATAATACTTCAAGTTTATCTGGACAATTTGGGAAACCTTTGAGTAGTAACCATAAAAACAAATTGAATTTCATTTGAACATTTCTAGATAAAGTTCGCTGGGTTTATGAGTTATTTCTGTTTGAGTCTTAGGCACTTTATAATACTTGCTTACCATTTTTTCCTTTTTGGAGGATTGGATAGCTTTGGTCAAAGCTGCTGCTGCAGCAGCAGCCAAGAACAAAGCAGGAAGTAAACCTAGAACCAGTGCAAACAGCAATAAAGATAAAGAGGACAGAAAATGGCTAAAAGTCCCTTCAAAAAAGGAAGAAACCTCAACCTCTACAATTATGCAGGAAGTCCAAAAAAAGGAAGAGGAGCCTACATCTAGTGACACATTTGGTAAAAGCACATTCTATAAATACAAAATTGGTTTTTCTGTAATGTTGAACTGTTGCTAATTTTGCAATTAAGTAATAACCAATGTTTCTAGAGGAAGATGTCTCATTTGTTATTATGATAACTTTGTGATACATAGTGATAATTGGTTCAGAAACTATTTTTATAAGGTAAATCTAGTTCAGTCAGCATTTACTCCTTGTGCTAAACTTCTGACTTGCTTAATGAAGAGCAGAACATAGTTTTTTAATGATTTCATTGTACGGTTTGGTTCATATTACTGCATCTTCCTTCTTACCTGTGAGATAATCCCTGATTCTTGTTCTAAGAAAAAAAGAATAATAGCAGTATGCATGATACATCCATATTGAGGGGTGCTTGAAACTATATCTGAGTTGATAAGATCTGTTCATTTTAAGTCTTTAATGCTTATTTCTCATAATATTGAGTAAAAATTACAAATTTTGAGGTAATTGCATTTTTGTTTCAGTATGTAATTCTAGATCTTCAAAATGTGTCATTTTCCTTTTTTATAGACATTTACAGTTTCTTTACTGCAATATTCCACTAGCAGTTCTGCAATATTTAAGTATTTCGGGTGTTATGCATTTATAAAATGTTAATGAGGTTTTTCTTGTGTTTAGAAGTAGGATTTCCTGTAGTGGATGTTCCAAAGATGGCCTTTGTGCAGGCAGAGAGCACGTTATCACACAAGAGGAAAAGTAATCTAGGCAACTCATTTCAGGCAAAGAGAGCTCGTCTAAACAAGATCACTGGTAAAAGACTTTTTTTGTTGTTGACTTTGTTCCTTTTTCGTGTAGTGAAATATTCATGCTTGTAAAGAAGGTGCTGAACTAGATTGCATAGAAGCACATTCATGAGGCAGATGGTCACTGCAGTCTGTACTTGTTTGGAATTTTAAAGGAATTCATAAATGGTAAAATCTACCTGGTTCATAAATTGGTTGCAGACTGTACTTGGTCTTTTTAATTTTTTAGGATGGTAGCCATCCTGAATGGATTAATTTCTTGAGCATGTTTTACCCTCAGCTGTACAGTTTTCCCCATTATTGGGTGAATTTGGGGTTTATACAACTTCTTAAGGATGTCATGAATTGCATACTACCACTGTAAATTAAAGCTATGGTTAGCTGTGGAGAAACAGAAAATAGTTTGCCATAAAGTGAAATTGTTGCTAAAAAGAGTTTGTCATTTATAAGTATACAACCCTATAAATTGAAGCTATAAAGATCTGAATTTTTTTTTCTCAGTGTCTGGGCATTCATTCCGTACCTTTATTGCTCAAAAGTATTAATGGAAAACAGGGATATTACAATAGAATACATTCTATGCAACAGGAAATGGAATAATTGGTCTTATCTTTAAAAGCTGAAAAATGCATTTATTTCAAAATATAGTAGAAATTTACTTACCTGTGAAAAAATTATTTCAATTTGTATTCCTCCTAAGAAGAAAGTTGTGTTGCTAGCATTGATCCTGTCAGTATTTAGGACAAAGTCATATGTTTGCACCTGTGCTGGGAAAGTATCAGATGCATTTCAGAAGCTGGGTTAAAAAAAGTTCTGAAGTCCCTCCCTTAACAGAGGAGCCCTTGGACACACTGTAAGATAGAAATTCATTCCACTCTTTATTCTAGTAAATAGTATTTTGTATGAAGGCTGGTAGACTTTGTGCACTACAAATGAGAGGGGTTTTTTTTGGTGGGGTTTTTTTGGAAATAGATAAAAAGTCTTACCTGTTTCTGTAAAAAAAAAACCAACTTAATTTGCTAAACTGCATAGTGAGAGGTTTTTTCATAGTTGTTTTGGCTTATCCAGCCTTTCATTGGCCTGCAGTGGAGGATGTTCAGTTAGTTTTCTTATGAAAGTGGTTCTGCTTCAGTCTCTCAGTCAGTAGAAAATAAAATTATATGAATCGTGGAATAGTTTGGGTTGGAAGGGTTAAAGTTCACCTACTTCCAATCTCTCTGCCATGGGCAGAGACACCTTCCACTAGACCTTGTTGCTTACAGCCCCATCCAGCCTGGCCTTGAACACTTCCAGGGATGGGGCATCCACAGCTTCTGTGGGCAACCTGTGCCTCATCACCCTCACAGTGAAGAATTCCTTCCTCATATCTAATCTAAACCTACTCTCTTCAAGTTTGAATCCATTCCCTTTTGTCCTATCACGACATGCCCCTGTAAAATGTCCTTTTGCAGCTCTCTTGTAGAGCCCCTTTAGGCATTTGACTATAAGGTCTCCCTGGAGCCTTCTCTTCTCCAGGCTGCACAATCCCAATTATCTTAGTTTTTGCTCACAGGAGAGGTGCTCCAACCCTCTGACTGTCTCTGGGTCCCTCCTCTGGACTCACTCCAGCAGGTCCATGCCCTTCCTGTGGTGAGACTCCAGAGCTGGACACAGCACTGCAGGTGGGGTCTGAGCAGAGCAGAGGGGCAGAATCACCTCCCTCATCCTACTGCCCACAGTGCTTTTGATGCAGCCCAGGAAAGTGTTGGCAGCTCATGTCTGGCTTTTCATCCACTGTCCAGCTTTTCATCCAAGAAAGGATGAAAAGAATCTGTTCTTTCCATACAAAGGAAGCAGTCTTTAGAAAAACCCATCTTCCGCCTCCAGGGCTGTCATTCCTGGAAGGCTTCTTCTTTGGTTCCAAGTCTTGTTAATGGATGTCAAATTTATCAGCCCCGTTTCTACTCTCCCATACTACATACATCCTCAGTTAAGTTCCAATTTAATTGCTGCCGTGAGCAGTAGTAGTCTAAGAGGTAGAGACAAGTGATACATATTTACAGAGCCCTGTTAATTTCTTTCCAATAGCAGTTAATAACAGAAGATACCAAAATCAGCTGAAAAACATTTACCTTTAGAAATCATATTTGCCTGTGCTTTGGGTAGATTCTTATTACCTCAGGAGCTCTGTGAGAATCATAGCAGTGAGACAGGTTCATACAGACTGAACTGCATAATCAGAAACCATGATTTTGCAGCCATTGACTGTGTTACCATTTTTAAAAAAATGTGTCTGTCTCCATGAAGACATACTTGGCTAGCAGAGGATGTGTTACCTTTTAGTGAAAGTGTATTAATCCTTTAACTACAAGAAGAAAATTTTCATGCCTGGTAGATACTTTGCGTATCTGTTCTCAAATTAACTCACTTCTGCAGCTCATACCATAGTAAGTTTTTTTTACTGTACATTTTGCAAATGTGACTGCTAATGGTCAGACTTTCTTGCCACATGTTTATTTCTTATGCTTGAAATACTTGTATATACAATATATTTTAAATCCATATATACTTGCGTTGTGTCATTTTTGTCTCCAGCACAAGCTTTTAGATTTGAAGGAAGGTTGGGAATCATGCTGGTGTACCCATCAGAGTGACTACAAAAGAATCAAAGCATTGTAGCTGTTAGGAAAACATCTGCCAGGTTCTTATGGCTGTATTGGGGAAGTGGTGCAAAGCCTGCGGTTGCTGGAGGCTGTCTGAAGGGAACTGTTTCCTGGATTTCAGTTCAGCATTCAGCAGTCGATGCAGAAGGGTTTCCTTGTCTGCTGCAAGGCCCACAGCTGCATCAGGTGTTCTTTGCTCACCATTCAACAAAATAAAGTTGCTTCCTTTGCTCCTTCTTTTGCTACCAGCACTGGTAGAAATTACATTTCCCAAAGGCAAAAGAATATCTCCTGCTAAGCACATATTAACATCTTCTTCCAATTAGTTTTTGCCTCTGTTGGAATGTTTGCTTCCACATCTTCTACTGCTGTGTTGGTACCTAAAACCAGATAATATCTGCAATGAGCTCGCAGAACAAAATATTCTTGGTTCACTGGGCCACTCCATGCTTTTGTTTTGTTAGGTGCTCTTACAGACAGTGGATGGTGAATCTGTAGTCCTCGTTTGTAGTAGCTTGTGAAGTTGCTTTGTTCTGCAGGCATGGTGCCTGGTTAGAAAAATACTTCATGGGGTAGAGAAAAAGGAAGTAATAAGGATTATATATTGACAGATCTGAATCTAGATTCATTTAATGGCTTGAATTTCTGAGCACTGATCATCTAGCTAGAACTAAAAATCAGAGAATCTTGAGAATCACAGAATGGTCTGGGTCAGAAGGGACCTTAAAGGTCATCTAATTCCAACATTATCCACTAGACCAGCTTTCTCACAGCCCCATCCAGACTGGCCTTGAACTCTCACAGGGATGGGGCACTCTTCTCTGGGCAACCTGTGGCTTATAGAACCACAAAAGCTTCCTCATAAACTGTAGTGGTTTTTTTTGTATTTAAAACTCAACTCCACTTGATTTTGAAAATCATTTTATGCTTTTTGATATAAATGCATGATTGCCAAGATAAAGAACACTGTCATTCTTGCAACTTGATTTAAATAGGATAATTTGAGTTTAAAATGTTTATTTAGATCCATAAAACCTAAATCTTCTATGTAGTCAAATGCAGAATTAAAATCTTACCTGATAATATTATTTGTTTTTCTCTAATAGGACTAAGTAAGTTTCTGCTTTTCAGTTAACCTAAACTGAAGCATAACTTAAATCTAACATAAACAATAAATGAGATAAAACACTTGGTGTTTATTGTTGAATGCTGACGTATTTTTGTTTTGTTTTAATGTCCTGAACAGTTCCAGAGAGCCCAAACTTCACTAATTTATAATTCCTTGGGCATTGTGCACCTTAAATTAATTTTGGGCACATCTAATTTTTCCTGGAATGCAAAAGGAATTTCCTGTGAATTAGTCAAGTTGTTTTTGAGGACTTCAACACTTCACCCCCAGTATTGACATTGCCAGAGATTATAATAGTAATTTTTATTCAGATTTGTATTTTTCAGGTTTTCTCAGTTCTGTTTTTTCTTAATGGCGTAGAACTTCTTGTGCCTCTGCAATGTTAGACAATTAAAGTTTTTGTGTGAGGTACAACTGTAGCTATTGCCATATGCTTTGCTGACAGAAAGCTTTCTTGTTTTTATATTGCCTTGTCTTTTACAGATTTTTTGTAGTAGTGATATTACACATAAGTTTGTGAATGGAGTTACATATTCTAATATATTATTTGCTCCCAGTGGTCATCTCATTGAGGTAATTTGGGAGCTCCACTGCTGAGAATATTTGTTTGGAAATTAAATCCCTTGTTATATTATGTGTAAGAAAGGTTTGCGTGCGTTAGAGTTAAGAAGTAGTAATACAAATTCTGATGTGAATTTCTCAAAGATTGGAAAGGGGAGAGAGAGAAAAGTTTTGTAAATAATTCTGATTTCAAAATTCAGTTATCGTAGGTTTGGTTTTAAAGCTCAAGTGCTTGGGCTTTGGAAGGATGGTGAGGCTTTATTTTAGAACTGATAATTTGATTTTCATCTTGTCAGTGGAAATGCCAAAGAAATGCTTCCTATGTAAGGATGCCATTGTTGGAATGTCCTTTAACTTCTTGTTTCTTCTAATTTTAAGTGTTCAGCTTTGTGTGGAGCCATTTCAGAAAGACTCATGTAGATTTATGCTGTTCATATTTCCTGTCTCAATATTTTGCTTCTTTTTCTACAAATTCTTGTTGCAAGGTGCTTCTAACTAAAAATATCTGCAACTTTTCTCCTAAGGTTTATTGGCATCCAAAGCTGTTGTTGCAGATGGTGCTGAAAAAAAGGAAGGCAACAAAGAAACAGCTCCAGTCCTGGAGCAGGTATGAAATGGTAGAGTTTGATTCTTTTGCAAAGTTCCCACTGGAGTGTGCCATGGAGATGTAGTACCTACAACATTAAAATTTCCCCCTTCAGATATAACAGGGAACTGCAAATTTATCTTATGTTTACATTTCTGGCAGAGCCAGAAGTATGGAATTTAATTGTCTCTAAACACGGTGTTGACTTGAATTTCAATAATGAGCTTTTGTGTTAGAAAACTAACAGAAAACAAAATAAAATAAAGTCTCCGTGCAACAAATATGAGGAGACCAGTGTCCCGAGGTCCAGTTTTATAGCTGGAACTACGACTGGCTTAGAAACAGGCCCTTACACAAATTTAATTTGTGTTTGAAACAGGGTTTTTGACATCACATAGAACTTCTTTTAAAAGAAGTTTCTTTTATATTGTAAGAATTTGGTGTTGTAGGCTTGTATGTGTTTTATGAACTGCTCAATGAGCCATACATTTTGCAAGGGTGTGTATTTTAATAAATACAAAAAAGAAACTTTTAAATAATATTAAGGGTCTGATTTTTAAACCTGCATATTGGCAGGATCTGGAGGCTGCCATTTTGTCTTTGGCTTATTGCACTGTGTTCAGGCATTGCTTGACTCCGAGTTGTGCATTATCTTGCATTTAAAAAGGGCTGAATGCCTGAGCATGGTAAAGCAAGCTAAGGATGAACAGTAGTCTTGATTCAGGACATCTTTGTTTTCCAATTATTTAAATCAGAGCCTTAATGTAGTTTTAATACAGCTTTTTTGTATGCATTTTCATTCTTCTTTAACTGCAGCATTTGAACAAAGTAGCCTTGCTGCCTGCAATTCTTTTAATGAGCACTTCTGTTCTTTAGCCCCGGCACACTCTATGAACAGTCCCTATCCCAAACCTGATTTGGTATTTTGGTTGTACTGGTTCTTTAGAGCTGATATATAATTGCATTGCTCTGGTTTGTCCATTGATGCTGCATTGGATGAGAGTCAGTGGAACCTGATTTTCTGTTTTTGATGCTGTCACTGTCAGGGCTGGCGGAGCCACTGCGGTGCCGATGCATTGACCGATATTTTGCATAAAGGTTTACAGTGTATTGACATGACATTCCATTTCTCAAATTTTTGCATATTAAAGATGCTATGATTTTCTTGCTACTGTGTGTGATATTTTCAATGTGCAAAAAACTGTGAAATGGCTTACAGCATGTTGTTTTTGGGAGAATCATTACAATGTAAATCTTGCCATGCAGAATCCCATTGCGATGAATGGGACTTTGTGGTTTACATAGACTGTGTATGCAACAGTATAAACTGCAGTGCATATTTACTATAACCTTTTTGTTATTTCTTAGACTTAGTAACTCGGCTGTTCTGTTTTATTGATCAGATATAAAAAACCAAGATGTCTCTGTCATTGTTTACATGCTAATGGTCTGAAAAACCTCATTTTTTGGAAATATGAGTTAAGCTCCTTTAAAGAGGCATCTAAAATCCCAATTTGTCCTATTCCTTTGCTTCTAACTAAAACCAGAAACCTCACAAACAGTTAAATGTTTGACCATGGGGAGGAAATTTTTTGAGCTTAAAGCTTTTTTCACTAACTTCCTGCCCAAACTCAAATTAAAATGGCCGAGTTATAAACCTCCCCAAAAGGTTTTCCAGTAGCAAAGCTGACATTCCTTAGAGGCTTTGTCTGCTAGTGCTGTAAAATTGAATGGCTAAAATACCTTGTAGGTTTTTTTAATAATGTAATACAGAATATGGTAGAAGTATTCAGGCCAATAGCCGAAAACTGACTCTGTTGATGAAAATTTTTTGTTTATATTTATACATTTTTAGTTTACAGTTGTCTTAAACCCAAAGCCTCAGATGATTAGTTGCAGATACAGTAGTTTATTTAATTGTATTAGGGTATGTCATGTTATATTTCCTTTTGACCAAGACCTGAGTAGATGGATAACATTAATTCATTAAGATTTTTAATGTTAATTTGTCCTGTTAAGAGGTTAAGCACCTTATCAAAATCTTAATTTAATTTTTTTAATCTTGTTTAAATAACTTTGTAATTTGAAAGTAATGGATGCTGTAGTATGTCTTTCACATCTGTGAAGATGAACAATAAAATTGTTTATTTACAAGTTACGACTCTAATTAATTTCTGGTAATACCTCTCATAACCAGCATAGGTATACTCTACAGTTCATGGAATATTTTATTTAAATGAATAAACTGCACTTAGTACGTGTGTAATGGAGTTATTCAAGATAGAACTGATGTCTGCTGAATGGGATGTTTTGCACCGGATCTTTACAGGATACTCCCAGCGAGGCATTCATGTAGCATTCAGGGGCACCCTTTTACAGACATAGAATGTGCACTTGTGGGGTTTTGTTTTGGTTTTTGGTTTTTTTTTTTGTTTTTCCTCCACTGGAACATGGAAAGTTCTAGTGGAAAATAAAATTGCAATTTATAACAAAACTCAGTAATACCCTCAAATCACCAGAGATATGATGTTTCTAGTTTGGATAAAGTGGTGCACACGTTCTAGATATACCTCTCTGCTTTGTCAGTTATGGTTTTATTAGATGGTACCATGCTGTATGATGTAACTGGGACAAGAAGGGAGACAGGCCTAAGAAATTATGTTTAGATATTGTAGTTTGCCCTTATTAGGCAAATTGTAACACATGCACAGTAATGTAGGAAGAACTTCCAGTTAAAAATTTAAAATGCTAATGTCTGTCAATGCATGCTAACGGTCTAAAAATAGCACTATTTGTGTTAAGAAGGATGAAAATTGAGGAATTTGGAGAGATGCTTTAAATGATGACTTTTTTCCTTCAAAAACTATTTTAACTCTTTATCTGCTGATTTTCCCCCGACAGTTAGCAATCTGTTTAACCCTGTGGTGCTAGAAGTTATGATTTCTTCATGTTTGCACAAACATATAATGTGGTGAAATCCAGACTCCCAGCACTGAAAGGGGTTGTGTGAGAGTGTGTTCAGTATTGGAAACTTTTCATTGTTTTCAGACATTCCTTAAAGGAGCATTACCAACTTTTTCAGGTTCTCAAAAATACAAATTCCTTGTTAAATATAGTTTTCCTGAGGAACTGCTTAATATTTTTTTTTCCCCATCTCTGGGTAGGGAAATTACTGTGTAGGGAAAACCTTGGCAATGTTTTTTAGAACTGCCATCCTCTGAGGAAAGATTGTTTGTTCATAGCAGTGCCAGAGTTCAAGGAGTGTCTGGAAAACACTCCCAGTCATGATTCAGCAGCAGGCAGTCCCGGGTGGAGCCAGGGAGGAGGACTTGGGGATCCTGATGGGTCCCTTCCAGCGTGAGATGCTCTGTGATGGTGCATCAGTGTGTGTGTTCTGGCTGGGAACAGATGCTCTCCGGGTTGTACTTGGAGACTGCACTGACAGTGAAGATGAAAGAGAAAACTAAAAATATTTTGAATTTTTAAATTGGGAATAGAGGGAAAATGTTTTATTTTCAGGCTTTTTGAAGGTGTTTCAAATAGTAAGAATTGAGCATTCTGAATACTGAAAACAATTGGTAGTGCTCCTTTAAAAAAAGCAAAATTTAATGTGATGCATTTTAAAAAGTTTTCATTTGTACTTAAAATAATGTTGCTTTAATATGTGTTTGAGTACTAAAATTGCTTTTAAAAAGATCAAAATAGAATACAAGAACTACAGCGAAGAAACTGAAATAAAAGTATCAATTTTTTATTATTTATTCAGGAGATTTCACCTAAACCACAAAGTCAGAAAAAAAATGAAGCTGATATTAGCAGTTCTGCCAACATTCAGAAACCTGCACTGTTATCCTCAACTTTGTCTTCAGGAAAGGCTCGCAGCAAGAAATGCAAACAAGAATCTGGAGATTCTTCCGGGTGTATAAAGCCCCCTAAATCACCACTTTCCCCAGAATTAATACAAGTCGAGGATTTGACGCTGGTCTCTCAGCTTCCTTCTTCTGTGATAAATAAAACTAGTGAGCACAGACATTTTAAAAAAAATACCGTAACTACTTACAAGAGATATACAGAAATTTTCTTTGGTTGTAAATGGCTATTGCTTTTAAAAATGAGTCTGCTTTAAATAAAATGTCCAAGTGGGAGAATTAGGGGTAGCTCACTATTTTAAAAGTCAAGTCACATAATAAGGCATTTGAAGTACCAGAAATAATACATTTAAATAATATATTGATATTTATAGAGTCATGGCTTTTAAGGGTTGGCTTTCCCTCTAGCTTAAATCTTCACACTAGCATTAACAGTGATACAGGAGAAATCAAACCTCCCTTCTGAAAAGGGCCTGATTCATTAAAAAGAAAAGACGTACACCTTGGTGTGGACCTTTCCTTCTCTGAGAAACTTCACCTTCAGCAGGCTGACGTTCTGTACCTGTTGGCTGTGGCATTCTTCACCTTATGTGATATTTCCTCCAAACACGATGTGAAAGAGAAGATGGGTTCAAGATCTGTGGTGGAGAAATATAAAAAATTGTGTTTCCTTGTCCCAGAAAAATCCCTTGGGTGTTCAGCTTCTTAACACGTGTAACTGATTTGCCAAGTACCAAAATACAGTTTATCAGAAGAACAGGGAAAGCTTTATGCTGCATGCTTGAATATGCTGTATTTTATGAATATTAAGGTATTGCTATAGTATTTTTTTTTGAGATTGTTAGGTTTTTAGACTTGTTTAGTGTCAGATTCTTTGCCTAAAGAACATTAAATTATGAGGCCAAAGGTTAAAATAAATGCAGGTGTCAGTAAGTCAAAAGCTACATTTTTTTTTTTTTCACTTTTAGAATAGTGTTTGAGGATGGAAGACTCAACCTGCATCATGTGTTCCCCTTAACCTTGATTTTGTAGTTTCACTTATGACATAGGTTTCTTTCTAATCTTTGCTCACAGATAACTTTAAATGAGTGGGAGAGGGAGGGGTGCAAATTCATCCTTCTTTATTTATTCAGTACACATTGGTAAAAATTGTATTTTGTCCCCACAAAATATTAGCAGTCATCCATATTGTAATACGCCTTCCATCCCCACCCCTAGAGCAATGGTAAGTAGCTTTCCTGGAGCATGCTTGTATTTTGGATTAAGTTGGACTTCTCTGTAGCAATATTTTTTTAAAATAGCTAATTAGCTAATTTAAAACTTGGTTACTTAGTAGATTAGATCTTGTTAGTGTTGTCTTTTAATCTTTGGCTTCCAAGTTTTTTTCTGCCTCTAGTGGAAAGTTAGTTTTGCTGTGTCTTTATTTTTAAATCTGTATATCTGACTCTAAAAACTTTTTGCAAAAAGGAGAGAACAGTGATTTACAGTGTAATAGCAACTTAAATGTTTTTCTAAGGCAAAATTTTGCTAAACTGGGTAATGTTGGAGAGGTGTAGGGGAGTGTGGGTTTTTTGTTTTTAATGAATCAGGCCTATATTAACCTATATCAATCCTCCTCCCCCCCCTTTCTTTTTTTGTTAAGTATAAGGTTCTGGAGCCTTCTTACTGTGCCATGCATTGGCAGTGTGCATTTAAATTTCAGTTGGGGTATTGATATCAGGTTAGCAGAAGGCAGGAGGTGGGATATAAAATTAAACACTGTTTTTGATTATTTTTTCAAGTTGTATGTCCATGACTTATTAGATCTTTAACTGTGATCATTTGTTCTGTTTATTGTTAAATCCTTTTGCCCCCTTCCATTATAAGTAGCCTGCTGCCTGGGTTGTATGGGGAGGGTTGCTTACTGTAAATACACTGCTTGCCTAAAAGAACCACCTTTACCAGTTGGGAAGTAGGTGCCCTAGTAATTTATAATAAGCAAAAACCAGAATCATGTGTTTAGCATAAATCTTTTTTTGCTCCTGGTAGCCACAGTTTTGTAATTACTTTTACCAGTTTTGCTGTGACTACCAGCTTTGCAAATAAGAGCTACTTAAAGCAGCACTCCCCATCTTTAGATCTCAAATGCTGCGGTAAGATAATGGTGTATCTCTCTGCTTCATGAACATTGAAAGATCTCTTTTTAGGTCCATCACAGCCAGTGAATTCCCCTAGATCCTACAAAAATAGCCAACGGAGAAGAAGATCACAGCGTTTAGCCACTTGCTCCTTGCCTGATGATTCTGTAGAAAAAGTTTCTTCTCCCTCTTCAGTTACTGATGGAAAAGTGTTCTCCATCAGTGGTCAAAACCAACAGTCATCAAAATTGGAGGGTAATGTATCTTAATCTAATA
The DNA here is from genome assembly GCA_013399875.1 of Gymnorhina tibicen. Taxonomy (NCBI): domain Eukaryota; kingdom Metazoa; phylum Chordata; class Aves; order Passeriformes; family Artamidae; genus Gymnorhina; species Gymnorhina tibicen. Next base: position 738,019 of record VXAZ01005369.1, on the reverse strand, counting down.
AAGAACTGCCCAAGAGAAATTGAATCATAAAAATTAGACCTTTCATGGTTTTCAGCTAATGGAATATTTTGACTTGCTGTAGCTAAAGCTGTATGCTGTTCCTATGTTATGTAACGCTGCAATCCAGACTGTTGTTTGTTGGACCCATGTATCTTTTTTAATATGACATTTTTTCTTTTATGTAGTACCTGATGTTGCTCATGTGTCACTTGAGAAGCGTGGACCATGTCTCCCTCTTGATTTAAGCCGTAGTTTGGAAGTTACAGCACCATTATCCACAGAATCCACTTTCCGTAATGAATATCCCAGTAAAGACAAGGAAGATATTCAGATGATTACATATCTTTCTTCCAAAGCAGTAACTGATGGAAGAGTAGCTACAACAGCGTCAGGTAAAGAGATTCAGTATACAACCAGAGAGATTTATAGTTGTAGGGTTAAATTGTGTGTGTATTCAGTCCCACAGAGGGGATACTTTTAATTTTCCATTCTGCACACTCAAACCTGCCTGCACACTCAAACCTGCCTCTCTTCTGGACCCCATTCATCTGCATATTCTTTGTCTTCACTGGCCTAGAGCTGCGTTAGCACTTCTAACACACTTTAAGGCGAATCTAAGAGTGTGGAATGTAGTAAGCAGTATTTTTTTCAAAATTATTTTTGCTAAATAATTTGCTAACTAATAAAATTAATGAAGTGTTTACTAACATACTAAACTATCAGCTTTAAAACAATGATGTTCTCAAAGACAGACAGCACTCCTCTGCTTTCCTTCTGTTTGCGGTGGAATTTCTGTCCTTTGCTTGCTACAAGATGTTACTTAAAAATATTTCTGAAAAATCCTCAAAAACCTTTATATAGACTTGGTCACCCTCAGAATTAGCACAGAGCCCAGTGCTGCAACTCTGTGCTGCCGCTCCGTTCGTAACAGTTTATTGTCTACTGTGGTTTACGTGAAACACTCGGATAGAGGTAACCAAGAGATTTGGGGAAGGATTGACAAAGTGATTTGCAGACCCTAAAAGTGGGATGTTTTCATCCAGTGTATGCTAGGTGTTCATATAATTTTTTTATAAATAAGTCTCTTATGTGGGTATCATACCATTTTTACCTGACTTCCAAGAAAGAATTCTTTTAAAGCCTTTTTTTTTTAATTTTTGTTTTGTTTTGTTTTGTTTCATGAGAAAATTGTACAGAAAAGTAGGAAGAGGGGAAAAAAATCAAATTAGTATACTCTGCTTGGAAAGTTTTTGATAAATGTGATTCATAGTAAGGGAGGACAGCATGACCTTAAAGGATAGAGTTATGATACTTGAACTATATTTTAGTCTATTAATCTATTATCTATTAAACTAATTTGTCAAAATAAGGGCTATGGGTATCTCTAGTGAGCCACCACTTAAGCTTTTTAAAATACTAAAATTAAAAGATTACTTAATTACTTGGGCGAAACCATGTGACAGTCTTCGTTTGCCCTTGATACATTGCATAGCAGTAGAATTACAGATTCCTGGGAAAATGACTTCTATAAAAGTCCTTTTTATGTCATGTCTTCTGCCACTAAGAGAAGTGCTTTTGGGAGATGTGTATTTGCCCACTCATTGAACAAGATCATAAAAGAAAGCAACAGCTTCCAACAACCATCTGTTTCCTTTTTGGTAAAACTCATTTCAGTTACTAGGAATTTAATTTCTGGCTTTTCTGATATATTTTCTGGCTCATTCTATTTATAGTTGGTAATGCCGGAAGTTGCCTGCTCCTGTCATGGGCCTGGCTCGGGGCAGTGAGCGGGTTCTAAACCCAGCACTCAGGAGTGCACTTTGGACCTGTTTGTTGAGCTGGGTCTTGGTCTTGGCCACAGCTGAAGCAATAAAAGAATAAGTTTTATTTAGAGCCACCTCTATTTAATGACTCAAAATTATGTGACATGTCCACACAGTTTGTGTCAGGGAAAAACATTCCCTGATAAATTGTCTGTTGTTACTACTTGAGTCCATAGTGGGAAGCCGGAAGTGCTTGCAACCTATAAGAGGATAGAGTTTATACTGTATGTAAAGCTTAATGAGCCTTTTTTCATATCTGTATAATTTTTAGAGTTACAAGCTCTAAAAGAACTGAATTGCCAGCTACGTTTTTATCTTCTGGGTTTTTACCTTCCAGACACATCTGTTTTTTTCCTAATTTTCATGTATTACAGTTTTCCTTTGTGCAATAAATAGAACTGTGTCTTGAGCTCTCATACTGACTTTTTGTCCAAATGTTAGAAGTTTTCAGTGGTTTGGAGCATCTACCCCAACAGCTTCTTGAGTATAAGCTTTGTGACCTGAAAGACTAATCTAAGCGGTTTGATATCTTTAATTCACAGATTTCATAGCAGGTTTTGGAGCTGCCTCTGTCAGTGGTACCACTAAGACTCTGTAACTGAAATTCATATGTGTTTTTGGTTCATCTCAGTCTTTTAACTCTGGTGAAACATGTTTATCCTTCTCATAATCTTAGAAGAAAAAGAAAAATGTAGATTTAAAGTTCAGGTTTGAAATCTGTGGAGTTAGTTTAGACTATTGAATAAATTTGTTATGTTCTCTGCTTTAGAAGGCATTGTTTTGCCTTTGAAATAACACAGGTTCTCAAGTCATGTTCCTGAAGCACATGTAATTACACCAAATTCTTGCATGCTTCAGGAAAATTGATAGGATCCACTCTATTTTAATCAGTACTTTTCTAATTATCTGTTTAAACAATAGCAAGCAAATATATACAGGAGAGGTGCCCAGAGCTTTCCTTATTCCTATCAGTTCTTGAAATAATTGAGAGAAGTTAATTTGTGTTATGCAGAAGCATCTGCCTAAGTGCAATTTCATACATTGCATTGTTTACCATTGTGTATGCATTGTGACTCTACATTACAAATTGAGAAGTCTGGTGTAAAATCCAAACTTTTCTGTAATTGGGTCTTCTTGACCTGAAAGAGCTATTATAAATCTGCATCTGTTTATGGTATTTCTCCTATTAAGATTTTACTAACACAGTCTGGACAGATCTAGAGCTCTAGATTTTTGACATCACAACAGATTTTGTTAAGTGCACTTAAGTTAGACCTGCTGTCTTTGTAATCATTGAAGTAGATAATTGGGAATAGTTTCAGAGATACGTCAGGATGGTATTTAGCCTGGAACAGCCTGGTCTGATCCCTGACCCTTCTGTAACAGAGCTGGACTGGTTTAAGCCCAGAGATGCAATTTGTGGTGTTGCACATTTTGACTTCTGATGGAGGCTATCAGTTAAGTCAATTGAAAAAATAATTTTGTGTTGTTAAAAATGATGCATTTTAGTGATCCATTTATTCAGAAGTTACTGACTTCTTGTTTTCAGAGGGGAGGGACTAGGTCCACTGAGGTGCAGATGCATAAATGGCAACTCATAGTATTAGCAGAGAGATTTCAAAATCATTGCTCAAAATTAACACCTTATCATGGATTTTGTTTTGCCTTTAAAAAATGATAATTCCTTCATTCCAAAGGGTCTGTGGAAGTACTGTGCACTTTGGTAGACACCTGTGCACTATCCATTAGTTATTGAACAGAGCTTCTGCTTTGCCTAAACTATTGTGAGGTCCTTCTTGTGATCACCTGATACTGCACATAACGAAGAATCTTCGCTTTCATTTGCCAAATTGCTTAAAATGCAGATAACTGGCCTTTGGTCACTTCAGCATTCCAAAGACTTTAAATCCACAGTCAGTCAGAATACTTGCAAAACACTGTAGTTTAGCCATTCTGAGTATATGAACTTCAGGTCTTTCTGTAGTTGTGCTTCTCTTTAAATTTTTGGTAGTTATTCTTGGTTTCTGTAACTCTGCATTTATGTTAGTTTAACTATTATATATTGAGCAGACATAATTTCAGCAAGCAATCTGGGGTTTGAAATTTAAGTAGAAGGAAAATATTGTTACACTTACTAATCTAACAATATAATATTTTTAATGCTAATATAATTTATTATCACTAGCTGTTATTTCCTATCCTAATGCCTATAGATGATTTTGCTAGTAGGGTAACATTAGGTTAACCATATGGAAAAAATTTGCATTTAAGGCTAAAAGAAAGAAAACATTGCATACTTTTATATAATTTCCTTGGTAACAGGTTTACTGCAACAGGAACAAGAAACAGCTGATGTACAAAATTTTCAGAAAAAAATATAGGTCGCTTTTTAAAAACTCTTGCCAGTGTTACTGAGTACTTTACCTTGCTTGTAAGAGGAATGAAGTATTGTTCATCTTGTTACTTGCTCTTGTTACTTTGGGGCTGTTTGTTTTATTCCAGCCATCTATTAACAGTCAGAGTTACTCCCTAATTTGAATGCCTGCTGTTCTAATGTCTGCCCAGAAGTTTCCAGTTTGGGTTGGTTGTGAGGAAAGCAAGAACCTTTTCATGGGCTTATTCTTCCTAAAGACATCATTTTGGGCAGGGTCCAGCATTAATCTGTGATACACAATTAGAAGTCTGTTTAGGTATAAAATTGATCCTATGCACTGGGAATTCAAAACACTAAATTAAACATGACCAGCATGATTGATGTTTCTATCGCAATACAATTTAAGTTGTATTTAAATGCAGATAACGATATTTATGATATTACTTGAAACATGGAAAACCATGAAATAGAGTATCAGTCAACAAAATAAGTTGCTTCAGATTGCTACAATTCATTTGAGTTTGATGAATTGCAATAAGCAGTAGCACTGCAAGCCCAGCTGTGCTGCTGTACTTGTGACACAACATCCTGTCCTGTGCCTGTATTTGCATGAGGGAAGAGTTATCACTTCCCTGTGCCATAACAGGATAAGTAGCACTGGAAACATGTTATTAACTGGACTGGGAATGCTGTGGTTTGCATTTCTTTTTAATCTAAAATTAGTCTTCTAGTGATAAAATTGATCTTGGAACAGTGACAAAATCAGTAGTTTACCAAGTCTAATCTCTGGTCGTCCTTCTGTGTGCTGAGTGTTAACTGCAGACCTCCCACGTTCACTGTGTGGGAGGTGGCTGGCTAGACTCCTTAACAGGAATAAAATTGCAATTAAAAGTAGCAGTTCAAAAAACAAGGTAGTATTTCCATAAAGGAACTAATATTTTTCTGGTTGTGTTTGTTACTTGCCCTTCCAACTGACTACCTTGTCTAATTTTATGGTTATGTGTAAGGCATAGTATTGCACAGTTGAAAAGTAGACTGTGCAAGCCTTAACACTTTATGTAGGATTTGAGAATTTAAGATTCTTAATCTAAAATGATTTTCGATGAAGAAAAGTAAAAGCCAAGAATAACATTGCAGTGTATACAGGCATAATAGCAATTTCTATTTTCAGGTTACTATAGAAAGGCAGTTTGGAGAGTTTTGACAGCATGATGGGTATTTGCTTGACTGGAGCAAATTTCTGCCCAATATAAGTGTTCCCTCAAACAGTTATTGATTACTTTGTCAGATGTGCTTGTTTTGAAAATCATTGAGATACTGAAATTTATTGTGTTGTGGCTGTTGGTATTAAATCATACTTGGATGTCAGGTCATGATTTCTTCTCAATAATAAAGTTTAAATACTAATTCATGTAATGTTGAGACTAAATTTCTCTTGAGATTGTTTGGATGGAGTGTTCTCACATCTTTTCAACAAAATGGCAGTGACCTAACTGCATTATGTGCATTTGGGTGATCCTTTTGCGCTCTTTTTAGAAATGAGACAAGACGTTGATAGCATGATGATGTGGGAAAGTGTCACTTTTTTTCTTCTACTAATGTGCTAAAATATACTTATTGCTCTACAGATGGCAGAGCAGTTCAGTCCTGTAACAGAGACAAATGGTAATTAGGAAACCCAAGAAAGGAATAATTTGGATTTTGTGTCGATGATAAGTATTCCAGCAAGCTAAATGCACTTGACATACAAAGGCAAGAACCTGAATTAGTCTTAAAAGGATTATGGTCTTAGGTGAGATGGTTGATTTGAGGCAGTGGAAAGACTCAGGTAGCCCCAGCCATGGTGATGCAGCTCATGCCGTGTGGCAGGAGCCAGCACCCAGAACTGAGAGCTGCTGCTGCCTGGGTTGCATGGTACGGAGCTGTCCTGCAGCTGGGGACATCTGGCATTTAAAAGTGCTGTGTAGTGTGAGAGGTGATGCACCCCTTTCTATTGCTCTTGCTGGCCCTGTGGCTTTCTGACTGGTGGCATTTTGGTTGTGTTCCCAGGAATCTCACAGGAGTGGGAGTGGGTGTCGTGTGAGCTGTGCTGTATCCCAGTAGAATTGGGTTGGTCTGTCCAAGTTGGGAAGGCCACTGCACAGGGTCAGCCCTGAGGTGTTCTTACCTTTTCCCCAGAATCTTTTTATGACTGATAAATTTGCTAAATTATCTTAATGCTGCTTATTTAATGCATTCCAGATCAGCTCCGTGTTTTGTCTTGTTGACTAGCTTGACCAATAGCAGATATCTTTCAGGACATTTTTTTTACTTTTTTTTTTTTTTTTTTTTTTTTACATTGCAATGCTTTTGTTGGGCTCTTCTGCTGAGAGACACCAAAGGTAACTGGTGCCTCCAAGTGTTTACAGCTGGCATGGAAAAATGTGAACCCCTCATGACTTTACAGAGCTGCATTTTTGTACAGTATGTCCTTGGCATGGTCCTAAAATGTCCTCAAGGGTCTGATAAAAATTAGGCTTTCCTAATTACAATTAGATGAAACTTGAAGCTCTCACAATATTGATGGACACAGTAATAAAGAGTTTTGAATTACCTCAATAATGTTCTTTATAAATAACTTTTATTCTACTTTGATTATTTTAAAATGATTATAAATATTAGCAGTGAAAATTATAATTTCAGTTTTGTTTTGTTTTCAGTTTGTTAATTCCTAACTTGCATCAGATAAAGAGCTAAAAAAACAACTAAATATTTCAGTAAATAAACTTTTCTAAATAGTACAAGATAAGAACTGTCAGTATATGATGCTGAATTCCGACAGATCACAGTACTTTTGCATATAATTCAAATGTGGATTAATGAAAATGAATTATTTAAATATTAAAATGAAAATGAAAAATTCAATTACTAGAAATGCTTTTTACATAGGATTAAAAATGTTGTACCAGAGCTTAATTTTTCTATTAACATAATGGAGCATTAACTTAAATGATATCAACAGTGTCAGCACCTTTAATTGTTACTCTTGTTGTGGGTTTCTATTACAGTGAAAAAAAAGGAAACAAAAAGGCTTAAAAGTGTCAGCAAAAGCACACTTTAACCAGGACAGGTAGTTCAAAAGCAAGTGCAAATTCCAAAACATAGGAAGAAACCTGCTGTGGCATGTATTGTCTTGGATGTAAGACTAAGATCTGGGCATTCATATGCAGTAATTACCTGTTAAGTGTGATGATGCTATGACCAATATTGACATTTCAGTGATCTGACCCAGCCCTGGCTGGCTGCAATCCTTATGGAATGCCGAGTAAATCCATCTTCTTGTTTTCAGCACCCTCGTCCCATGTACATGCCTTGCATCTGGAAATGCCTTTAACCAATAGTCTCAAGTTACCCAAAGGGAATAGTAAAAAAAAGAGGTCTTCCACATCAGTGAGCTCTGAAGGGACAGAGATACAGTGCTCTGTGCCCATAAAGGAGAAATGTTTTGAGAGTCTGAAGGAGAAAATATTAAAGAACGTGATTGAGAAGGACAAGCATTCAGAAGTTGGTAAACTACAATACTTTTTGTTTCCAGTGCTTTAGACAATACAAATAATTGTAAAATGACATTAAAAATAATTGTGTTGTATGTATGTTTCTTATTATTGTGTGCCATTAGGATTTTTTACAGTCTAATGACTTTTACAAGAAAGTAGGTCATCAGCCAGACATTGGCCTTATGTCATATATTCTTCAATTTGCAGGTGCAGCTCGAGTGGAAAGAAAAGGAAAACTGGAAGAGAAAAGTTCTTCAACATATGGTATGTAGAGAGCAATATTTTTTTTAGGAAAAAAGGAAAAATTCTCTAACACTTCATGTCTCTGAAGAGCAGATGTAAAAGCATAAAATATTTCCTGGGCCCAGCTGCACTTTTTGTTTGTTAAGGTCTTAAAAAGAGTTTTTATGAGAGGTTTGTAATAGAAGAATAATTTGTAAGATAAAATGAAAGTGCCCATAGCAAGGATTTTGAGGGATCCTAAAGTACCTGTAAGAGGCCCATTGCCTCTGGTTTTTCATTTGATTGGGGTTTTTTTAGTAGAATGAATAATGCTGGCTATTTCATTGTACTGACAGACTTGAGAGGGAGGACCAAACAAGGGTTACTAGCAAAACATTTGGTAATTTATGAAATAAAACATAAATTGAAGAAGACTCTGATTTTATCCTGTGTTCAAAATAAAATAAATTATTAGGGACTGGCAAGAATTCAGAAGTGATTCTGCCTTGTTTCTCCAGGAGGTAAAAGTTTTGTCTCTGTGTTCTTCAAGAAGATAAGACTGCTCCAGTTTGTGTGCAGGAAACAGTCCTGACTTTGAGGTTTATTTTTTGTAGCAAGCTAATTTCACTGTTATTTTTCTCCCTGCTGGTAACTTAAGAAATGATTATAGAGTGAAAATGTGGGATGTATTTTGTCTGGGGAGAATTAACAGGATAAAAAGAATTTTTTGGAGTCCAAGTACTTGTCCGCATGTGTATACCAACAGTGGCTAAACGTGAACTGCAGCATAAAAAATGTGTCAAATTCGAGTCAGAATCAGTTTTCTATGAGGATGCCGCTGTATAGTGCAGAGTGCTGACAGCAGCAGCAGATTTGTGATACTAAAATTTCCTTCAAATGTTTGTTCTCTAGGCCTAATATGTGGTTTTAGGACAATGTAGCCTTTATAATTGGGAATTTAGCACTTATGAAAACTTTTTCTCTTGCCCACATCTTTTTGTTATAAACTGTAAGTAAAATAGAAGTTACAAGCTATTTATATGATATTACATATTTTGTGTACTTTGCTGTATTTTTTTCTGCTATACATCTTGCTTTGAAATACTTAAAATGATAAAATGCTATTTATCAAATGAGGTTTCTTTGAACCGTTATACCAACTATTAATAAGACATGTGCCCAAGATATCAAGTAAATTAACTGAATCATTTTGATCTGACTGGAGAACTAGAGCACTTGGTTTTGAATGCCTTGTTTAGGTTAAGCTGCTTTAAATAGTTTAATTTTTATTTCAGCTAAAAAGAAAGAAAAAGAAAAGGAGAAAAAGGAGAAGAAGGAAAAAGATCATAAACCAAAACAGAAAAAGAAGAAGAAAAAAAAGAAGAAATCAAAACAGCATGGTAAGTTCCATTTATATTTTTTAAAATTAAGTAAAACCACCCTATCTAGCATTAGATAGTAAAACTTGTTTGTAAACAATATGAATGTACAATTTCAGACATGTCCAAGAGTAGGTTTTAGTGTTAAATATGAAAAGGACACTTGGGTCTGTGACTTTTTTTTCTTGTATTTATAGCCTGTCTCTATGTGATAGACACACATATTTCATAGATGTTTTTTCTTCCTCAAAAAGATATGCTTGTTGTTTTCATCTCTTTAAATTCTTCATTTGAAGCTCTGGATACATGTCCTACCTATTTTGCTTGGACATCAAAATTATTCTAGTATCTAGTTTGCTGCTGAATTTCAGTGGTTTGCTATATGCAATGCTCCCCCTTTTTAACAGTTAATCCTTAACAGCTGAGGTTGGCGTCTGTTTTAACAGCCTTGTCTGTTGCCTTGACAAATGGGGATTATGTTTGTGGATTAGGTGTTTCTCTGTCCAAAATTTGTTCTATAACATGAGAATGTTTCCAGATGATGCAGTGCTTGAGTGTGAATTGTAGGTTTCTTCTCCTTCACCATCTTTGTACTGGAGCAATATAATTTTAAGCTATAAACTTCAAATGCTTATTTTACCTAAAAATCTTTGGAAGCTTCTTACTTGCACTGACAAGGCATCTAAGTATTTGCAAGAAGATACTGATAAATGCTAGGTATGTGCCCAGTATTGTTCTTTGGTTTTATCTTCTTTTGGTCATAAGGTGGTTTGTTGTGGGCTGGAGTTTTTTGTGGTTTTTTTTTGGTTTTTGGTTTTTGTTTTTTTTGGGTTTTTTTGTTTTTTATCTCATCTTTTTATTTCTTTGGTGTTTTTGTCAGCTTGTCTTGAAACTTAAAAGCTTGGCAGAGGTACCATATATAGGTTTCAATTTCTAGGGGTCTTATTCAGTGTTTGTAAATATGAAAGGAAAATAAGCCCAGTGCCTCAACAAATAGAAATCTTAAATCCAGATGCAAAAAGCAGTGTGAGTAAAACTTGAGTGTTTTATTCTTTGCAAATTCATCTTTTGAAAATCTAAGTTTAGAAATCCAGAGGTATTCAATCTGGATTTTTTTTTTAACTGGGGAAAAAATAAAAATACTCTGGTGGGTTCTGACTCCAGTGTCTGACCCTGAAAAAGCCCATCTGTCAAAAGAAACAGGACTCTATCTCCAAGACTAGGTCACTCCACTCCAAGTGTGGATAGACATGTAAGGGTGTGAGGCATGCTCCTTTGTTTGAAATCAAATTGAGGCATCTTGGGGAAGAAGAGGGAGTTGGGTACGTTGTGTGCCCCAGATAAGTTTTGTATAAGGCTTTAAGACAAACCAACAAACCCCAAAAAAACTGGTTTTTGTGCTCCAAGTGTGTGTATGTTTTACTGACTGTATAAAACCCATGTGTAGCAGAAGGTAGGTAGTGCCAGTTATTTATGCTGCTCTGTTGCAGTGAGATTGAAAGCCATGCAGCATGAAGTAATCAACTGAGCTGCTCCTTGAATTGACTACAGTGAATACACTTGGGAAATGCTGGAGATAGTGTGCTTTGGACAGAGACAGTAAAGGGGAAAGTGACTTCATGGAAGGTTATTTAGGAGAGGATATTGTGGAACTCATAACAGGAAAACTGTAGTTACAGATGGAAGCAGGAATGCTTCCTACAGAAGGATGAAAGTGCAGTAATCTGATTACTTGCTTATATTTGAAGTACTAAGCTTTATGGGTAGCTACTTGTAATTCCTGATTGAAGCCATGGGCATGCTCAGGTGGGTCCAGAGGAAGGCCACAATGATGCTCAGAGGGCTGGAGCACCTCCCTTATGAGAAGAGGCTGAGAGCCTGTTTAGCCTAGAAAAGAGAAGACTGGGGGAAGACCTTGTAGTAGCCTTCTAGTACATATGGGAGACGTACAGGAAGGATGGGGAGGGACTCTGGAAAGGGAGTGTGGTGATAGGGCAAGGGATAACAGTTTTAAACTGAAAGAGGGTAGATTTAGATTAGATATTCGGAAGAAATTCTTTTCTGTGGGGGTGGTGAGCCACCAGAACAGGTTGCCCAGAGAAGTTGTGGATGTCCCATCCCTGGAAGTGTTGAAGGCCAGGTTGGATGGGCCTCTGAAAAACCTGGTCTACTGGAAGGTGTCCCTGCCCATGGCAGGGGAGTTGGAACAGAATGATCTTTAAGGTCCCTTCCAACCCTAACTATTCAATGATTTGCAATTACATTACTTTCCTAGGACAGTCTCTCCAGACATTATGATTAGGGACAGGCTTGCAAATGTGTTTCTTGAGACTGTTGAAAATAGTTTATATTAGAGGAAAAGATATGATGCTGGTATCAATATAAATGTCAGCACCACAGTATGACCAGCAGGCAGAAGCATGTGGTGTTGTCTGTGCTTGTGTGTGTGCTGTAACAGTTTCATCCTGCTCCTCTCTCTGGCTGAGCAGGAAGATAATACAGAGATGTATAAGTACAGTGGGGATGTATAAGTACCTCTGCAACAGGTGGGCTCAGACACTGGCTGCCCAATAGCTCCTCTGGATCCCAGTATTTGCAGTTTCTGGTGCCTGCAGATATGAGCTCATGGGGCAGCAGCCCCACTGCAGTATAGACAGTCTCACTTCTGTGTGCATTCTCACACGCTCCCAGTGCCGGCCAGGACTCCCTGGGTCCTCAGAGCCCTCCCACCCCAGCTCTCCTGCTTAGAGAGGCACTTCTACCCAGAGCTGGGCCTTGCAGACCCACTGACCCCTTGCTCCTAGGTCATTTCACCTGCTCATCAGCTGGTCCAGTTTGATCCATGCAAGCAATCAGACACGTGGACTGGCTGCAGGTGCTGTAGTGTGAGCTCTTAGGCCTCTGTGACCAGAGATCCCTGGCATGGGGCTAGTACTGCAGTCACTGCAGTCTGAGTGCTGACACCACAGACACATGGACCTTTTGACCTGCAGTGCTACTCCATTTGCTGGCACACAGATCATGTACACACCTGAACCCTGAATGGAGAGCCCCTCCCCCATGTAAGAGATGGAAATGAGATTTAATAAGAATCACAGAATAGCTGAGGTTGGAAGGGACCTCTGGAGGTGCAGTGGTCCAACCCCCTTGTCCTGGTGCTGGTTGTCCAGGATTATGTCCAGACAACTTTTCAATGGCTCCGAGGAGGGAGACTTAACAACCTCTACCAGCACAGACTGGATGCAGGGCATGGCCAGACAAGTGTACTGACCACAAAACTACTAATGCATAATGCATTTAATGCCTTTTGTGTCCTGTTATTCCCCTGTTCTCCCCATAATTGTTCTTCCCCAAATCACTTCAGTCTATCCATTTTCCCCACCTTTATTTTCTTCCCTAAACATTTCATAATAAGTCATTTGCAAACCCAGAATGATTTTCCCCCACATCCCATAGTGTCCCCCACTGGCAGCCCACTGGGCTGCAACTGCCCTTAGTCCAGAAGATGATCCAGAGAGCTGCTGTGGGTAATACATCGTGACGGGTTTCATGCATGGATAATGGAGGTGATGGCACTGCTGGCAAAGTCTGAGAGGGGCCTGGCTGGGGTGTGTTTGTTGTTTGCCTGCTCATCTTCCTCCTTTGGGCCTGTGTATATGCACTCTCCTGGGATTGCTCCCTAGCCCATCCCAGGACCTTTTGGCACATTGACGTCTCCTGGGATGGGCCTGGGAAGATCCAAAGACAATTTCCTTTGGGCTCCCTCTGCTCCTCTGCAGGGGTGCAGACAAGCTTTTATCACTTAGTTTAAACTGACAGGGTCATTTGTGGTTGCTTCTAGGCAGCAATGCTGGTAGTGCTGCAAGCAGACCTAAGGCAAAAACAGAGAGTCACCAGCAGCATCTCTAAGGATAGCAGATGGTGCAGAATGAATTGTGGAAAAAAGAAGACTGCATAATATTCTAGGAAAAATTACCTCTCTGTACATTCAGAGATGGGGGAGTTACAATTGGTGATGCTTCTTATATCTATCAAACTTGATTATGTTTCTTACTGGAAATTTTTAAATAAAATGTTATGAAGAGCTTTTGCCATTTCTTATTTACAGTTTCATCATCCTGATACCTCAGTGTTTATATTCTTTTACTTGTCAACATAATGCTGCAGTATAATCTATACACAATATTCTTTTGGGGTTTTCTTTCGTTTGTCATGAATTTTACTTTTGTAAGAGCGACTTCTTTTCTTTTAACTTTTCAGATTATTCGGATTATGAAGACAGTTCTGTTGAATTCCTGGACAGGTGCTCCTCTCCCTTAACGCGGTCCTCAGGCAGCTCTCTGACTTTGCGCAGCATGTTCTCGGAGAAGAACACTTCGTACCAGTATCCAAGAGCTATCCTGTCCGTTGACCTTAGTGGAGAAAGTAGGTTGAATGAACAGCAAATTTCAGTTTATAGGCTTAATTCGTTAAGAAAGAGAATTTTAAAGGAAATAATTTGGTTTATGTTTGGGATTGTAGCTATAAATACAGTGACTGATTTATCCTTCTTCTATTTAAATCAAAATGCTTACACTCCTCAAGCTGTTCTACATTGTACTTGCTTTGGTTAAGTGTTGCTACTCTGCATCTGAGGAGAGCACGTTAAGGGCACTTTGCAGAATTCGTTTTGAAATCTCATATACCAGCAGTGTGTTTGAGAGCAATTTTTTTGCTAATGCAGATTAAGATTTTTAACTGTCAAAACTCCCTGTATTTCTGTGAATTATTATGTCTCCCCACACACATTTTCACATGTATTTATTTTTATTAGACCTTTCAGATGTGGAGTTCTTGGATGATTCTTCCACAGAGAGTTTGTTGCTTAGTGGTGATGAATACAATCAGGATTTTGATTCAACTAACTTTGAAGAGTCTCAGGATGAAGATGATGCTCTCAATGAAATTGTTAGATGCATTTGTGAACTTGATGAAGAAAATGGCTTTATGATTCAGGTAAAGAAGTTTGGTGTGCGGAGTTATATTTTCCATGTGAATGTTTTGCTTGTGAAGGTGCCCTTTTGATGTGTTGCAGACTGAAATTATGTAGAGAGCTGTACATAAGTGAACAAGAACAAAATATTTCTTTGTTCTGCACTTGGTTTGGCTCTGTTCAGTGGATGCAGAGCTATTGCTCTAGGATGGGGTTTCTCTAGCAATTTGATATGTAGGACAAATTTGTAAGGAAAGGTAACTTTTTTCTTTATAGTCAGCTGATAAATTTGGAATAAAGTATCCTTTGCCACACACAAACCATTGCTTCTGTTCCCCAGACCATCCTGATTATACGAGCCCTTCTGGTTTGGCTCTTGTGCTTTGCAGTACCACTTGTAGAAACCTCTCTGCTCACTCTAAATGTCCCTCCTCTGTGTGCAACGTGTCTCCTGTGCAGACACTAAATACTGTCAGTACTGTGATGTGTGTTTCGTCTTTAGAATAGCACTTCTCTCACACTGGATATCACTACCAGGTTTTAGAAACTGCTGAGAATTTACGTCTTACCTTGGTATGATAAAAGGGAAGAAGAGTATACCATGTCTGCACAGCATTCAGGTGTTGATGGATTGCAACTCCTGCTGCTTATTTCTTTATACTCCAGTGAGGAGAGCATTTCCCATCCATGAGTAATTTCAAGTCATTTTTCTCAAGGAATTTATAACGCAGTGATTAAATCAGATGCAAAAAGCAGTAAGGAAGAACTCAGTTGTCAATAACTTTAAAAAGGTCATGAGCTTCCTGTGTTTTTTACCCCCATTCAAAAAACAGGTTTGTATACAACTATTACTGTGGTATAGTTCCTGTTGATAGCATGGAGCCTTCTAGTTGAGATTTAAAGGAAACAAGTAGGGCTGTCATGTGTTAGTGGACTTACTCTTCTGGAACTGACAGAGCCCTGGCAATGGAGGGCACACAGGATCTCTCGGGGAGCAGATTGAATTGCAGTGCTGTGTTGGAGGAACTGAGCAGGAGTTACTGTGGTAACAATGTGGAAAAATGGACTGGTGTAGCAGTCTTTGGAGACAGGAGAGGATATTGTAGCTGTAGTGACAGGAGGAAAGGTGACTTCAGTGTTTTGAACAGGTTGATGCTCAAAGGCATGTCAAAGCAAAGAGGGGAGATTTTCAGCGGTGAGCCAGCAGATATTTAAAACATTGACAAGAGTTCAGAAAGGGAAATATCTTTTTAAGAGGTAGTTTCCTGCCTGTTTTTGAAGTCCAATGGCAGCCTGATTTTTCCTCTTCATGCTTGTCTCACTGAGAGCAACCAGTTTGCTGTTTCTAGGCTCTCATGTCTTACCACTTCTATTTTGCTCTCCTATTCTCTTGTTTCTCCTCTTTCATTTTCTCTTCATTTTCTTTTTCTTTTAGATTTTCCATTGGTGCGATATTAAAAGCACATCTTTCTAGCGCACTGGAGAGATGCTTTGTAAATATAAATAATTAAACTGAAGAGTTTTCTACTTTTCACTGTTATGCTGTAATGTATTACATTATCTTTCTACTTTACTATAATACTATACTCTTGTCTTATGTTTCCCTACTAAATATGTAGGTGCTAAAATACTGAATGTTGTAATAAAATACTATTAAATATTACATCTTCAGTTTCTTTTTCTTTTCCAGTCTGGAGTTTGTGGTTGAGGTAACTTTCAGATCTAGAGCTCTTTTTTTAGCTTGATGTCTTTGTCTACCCAAACACAAATTGCCCAACTAAAATAATCTTGCTCAAACCAGCTATTTAAATTAAACTGCTGTTCTCTGCATTTTGATAATACAAGAAGTAGCTTCTGAGTTTTTGCATCTACTTGTCTCAGTTTTAGTTTTTGCTTTTGTTGTTTTTTTCTGATGTCAGTGTGAAGAATGCTTGTGTTGGCAGCACAGTGTATGCATGGGACTGTTGGAGGACAGCATTCCAGAGCAGTACATCTGTTACATCTGCAGAGATCCACCAGGTATGAATTAACCACCTTTATCTGCAGCCCTGCTTGGGATTTTTAAGCAGATGTGTTATGAATTTGCTTAAATTGTTCAAGCTTTGTCTTGTTTGTGTTACGTGTAACGCTTCTTTGGGGCAAGTGATTCTAAATTTGGCTCTGAGCAGAAACTTACTTTTGTCTTAGTAACATCATGGTCAGCTGTGCTAAATCTTATCCATGGACTCAGTTACCATTGTTTTACTTGTTGAAACTTAATTCCCCCCAAACCTTACCACTTTTTTATGTTGGTGTAGTCTGGAAAGCCTTTCTAGAGAAATCATTTTTGTTCAGGGATCTGTTTTGCCAATACTTGGAATCACATTTGTTCATTTAAATATTTTCTTAGAGGAAAAGGACTCAGTACCACAGTATACTCAAATACGCTGTGGATGGAATTTCCTAGTAATTGCAATTTCAAATGTTTACATTTGCCCAGAACTATGTAGAAGTGTGGAACTGAATATTTAAAATACAGAAAAATCTAGCACATCTTATAGTAAACAATACTGCACAAACAGCATATGTTGAACTTCAGATAGTTAGGTTAAATTTGCCAGAAGAAGGAATACTCTATTTACTTTTAAATTGAATACATTTGATTAGGAAGATGTTGATTTAAAAACTATTGTGATAAACTCATTTTTCTTAACAGTTACTTGGAGAAAAACTAAAGAATTTGGAAGAAAGTTTTTTGTATTTTCTTCTGACAATTGATACAAATGCACATACCTATCTTCTGGTGAAATATCCAGCACTCTAGCTGTTTCAAAAGAGCAATGAGACTACAACCTCAGATTTACTTTCATCCTAAATTTAAGAAGTGAAACATGAAAATTGTTTGCAGAGTTTTTATGAGCTATTTTTGAGATGAAATATTAGGAAAATAGAGCTGGTTCCATATGCCCCAGTGTGAATCGAAACTGGTGGTAGAGGGTCTTGTCTGATAGTTCTGTGTGGTGTCTCTTTGAGCAGCCCAGCTTCTTCTTACTAAACACAGCTAATTTGTCTTGTGCTCTTTCCCTGCATTGTATTAGGTACTTTGTTTTCCCCTGCTATGCAGAGTCTGTGTCCCTAATTTTTATCTTCTCTCCCTTCCTAACCATTACTTCTTTTCTTTCTATGTCAGGAGAAAAAAGTCATTCTCAATGTCAGTATTTTAAAGTGTATTGGGATAATGGGCAAAAAGGAGATAGACAGGGTATTCTCCTGAAAGGTATGAAGGGCTTCCATCAACCCGTTCTTTGTTCTGTATTTGATGATAGTATGATTTGAAATCAAGTGTAAGATATTGCCGTCAGTCCGTCTGAGTTCCTTGTTGTAAACAGTAACATGGCAATAATTAGCATTATGCATTTCTAGTTTTGGGTGGGCTTTTTGGTTTTTGTTCTGTTATGGGGTTTTCCTGGATTTGTTTGGGTTTTTTGGTAGTTATTTAGCTACTGTAGAAGCATTAGCTAAATACTCATTCCTGCTGGTTGGGTTAGGACTGTTAGGAGGGAAGAGCTGAGGCCCACATACATCAATACCCTCTCTAGCAGTCTGGTGAAAAGGCACCTCAAAGGAGAGTGTAAGAACTCTGCTGTCAGATAACTTGGAAATATCTGCTTTTCCTGAAGCTTTTTCCTGGCTTCTAATAAATAGATATTGACTTCAGTATTGAAGCAAAACATTTGTCTTTTAGAAACGAACTGGGTGTTTTGGATATAAAATCCACTCTCAATAATTTCTCTTGGTAATTTAGGCTTTCTTTTTTAAAAAAAAAAAGTTGCAGTATTTAGATAAATAAAATGCCAATGTAAACTTTTTTTTTGGTGGTTATTTTCGTAACAGCACAGATCTTAATATCCTATAGTTTGATTGCAGAGGTGATCAGGTGTTAATTTCAAATGCCATTTAGAGGGGTCTTGAGGTTTCAGGCTTATTTTTGTTCTCATAAGTTTTAACACTTTCTTCTTAATCCACAAAAACTAAATTTTAATGTATTAATAGCAAGCTCTTGTGTCATCCTTTCATGGATGTTAGGAGATATTTAGGCAAGTACAGCACATAATTACCGCACTCTAGTTGTAAATATAATTTTGCTGTGGCTTTTGATGGCCCTCAATTTGTTTCTTGCTTACCCCAGGACAGAGGTGGAGTGCCAAATATCTCTATGACAAAGACTGGCTAAACAATGGACACATGTGTGGATTATCATTTTTGAAAGAGAACTACTCTCATCTTAATGCCAAAAAGATCGTGTCAACACATCACCTACTGGCAGATGTATATGGGGTAACTGAAATACTGCATGGATTGCAGCTGAAGATTGGGATACTGAAGTAAGTAGCAGTCCAGGGTTTATTTTCCAGCTTTATATATTCAGGTGGCAGAGACTACCATTATTCCATACGCATTTTCCTCTCACATTGAAGTTCTTCCTTGTAAAATATTTTAAATAATTCAAGTGCAAGATACGGAGTACCCTCTGCTTCAGTGGGAATTAGGTGTTCAGCACCCAAACAGATATGGTCTGTTGGGATTATAGGTGATATTTTTGGTAAATTTTGTGTTAAAGGGACATTCTAGATTTATCTTAAATTGATGAAGGACCTAAGAATACTTCCTGTTTTATAACGGTGTTTATCAGTAGCTAAGATCTAGGAGAATTGGATGCTAGGTAGTTCAGTGCCCTAAGTGGTGTTCTCTATAACTTTTTTTTTCCTCCCCTTCATTGCAGAAATAAGCATCACCCAGATCTTCATCTCTGGGCTTATTCAGGGATGAGAAAAGAACAAGAGCAAAGAACTGTTGGGGTAGAGAAAAAGTTAGTGACTTTGCAGGATGCTGTTAATCCAGCTGAAAGGACGTGTCATAGTCAAAACCATAAAGAGCCACCCAGTATACCCCAGAAGATGGAAGAAACATATATCACAAGTGAGCACAGTTACCAAAAACCACAGAGTTTTAGTCAAGACTACAAAGCAGTCACTGACCCTGTGACCTCAGATGATGAAGACACAAGTAGCTTTGAGGAAGATCAGGAATATCACACAGAGAATAAAAACTGTTTACAATATTCTTTTAAAGATGGTGGCATGAATGAGCAGGTAAGTATCATTCTTCATGTGGGAAACTTTATTTGAAAAAGTATGTTCAGTCTGATAAAACTGAAGTACCTACAGGTATTTCAGTATGTTTATTGCTGTAAGTCGACATATTCTATCAAATAAATCAGCAGAAATTACTGGAAGCAAAGTTGGATCACTGAAATACTTCCCAGTGAAGTATGTTCGTTTCAGCTGTACGAAATACAAAGTACGGTTAAAGTATTGCCTATGGTAAAACTTAATACTCAGTCTAGTGTTTTGAGAGAAAAGAACCCTATTCTTAAAATGCAGAGTCTTGCAACGGCTTACATGGTTTTTGCAAGGTGAGGAAAATGGGACAGGTTTCCCTTTTTCTCTGAGTTTGGTTATCTACATGTGTTAGGGTTTTTTTTGTTGTTGTTTGTTAAACCGAGGGTTTTTTAATAGTGTTTATTATGGTACTGTGTTCTTCTTTTAATAGCAACACTACCTAGAATGCCATCCACAAGTAATGATTTACTGACCAACTAATTTCACCTCATGGGCAACTGCTTTTCAGTCTTATATACTGCATATTTCTTCTAATGAAACATTTTTAGTCAGGATTTATTTTGCTGTTTAAACATCTTTCTCGTTTTTACAGTAATGGTTTGAATCCATTATTTGGTGGAAAAGGTCTGAAACTTGTTAATCTGGTTTTAGTGAAGAGTTCTCTGGGCAAAACCAAAGAGAACCAAACCTTTCCTACAGTGCCAACTATGTGAGGATAAATTGTCCAATTCATCCCTCTTTTGAAGTACAGTTTCTGGTGTGGAAGAAATGAGTATGATACATCTTTTTTCTTTTTGATTTTAGTTCTAAATATGGCATGTAAGCTGTATAGTCTGAATGGGGAATTTTTGGCTCACTCTAGTTAGAAAGACCTGTTTAGTAAGGAGAATTGCAGCAGTGTCAAATACACTTGCCTTCCAACAGTAGTTTAAGTTGTCATTGTAAATAGTATAAATAGTATAAAGACATTTAGAATTAAAGGAAAATATGCATGAGCAGTGAAACAAAACTAATACTTCCTTCAGAGATTCAAGTATATATCTGAAAAGCTAGGTGCTCTCTGATACTGTCCCAAACAGATCTCTTCTTGGTTTAACAGTGTTCTTTACCTTGGGGACACCTTAATCACCTTGCCAGTAGTCAAGCTTGGTACTAAAATAAGGCCTTCTGCCTAAGCATGATAGGCATAGAAGACCTCTCTTTGATTTCTCTGTGGACCTGTTTGCACTCACCTTAAAACTGACATTGAAGGACCATTTTTAAATGATCTGACTTCTCTGTAAGGTGCCTTTTCTCCTCTCCTTGTCAAAGTTTCGTTGGGGCTTTGAATTTTCCTTTCTAGCATTCTTCAGAGCCTTGAATATTCTGGTTTTCCATACTGTTTTGTCTTACCCTAATCTGCAGTTCTGTTACATACTTCCTTTTCTCTTACAAACACTGTTTGGATTGACTGTTATCAAGGCTCTTTTTGGGCTATACATTATCTTTTAAATGGTATTTAGTTTGGTTTTGCTTCTGAAATTTTCTCTAACTTACTGAAGCAGGCTGAAAAATGATTTTGGTTTTACAATTATGGACTTGGATCCTTATACACCAAGAGAAAAATGGCATTCCTGTGGTTTTAAAGAGGGTCTGAAAATTGGAATAAAGCATTCCTTGTTTATATTGGAAATACTTTTCATAAGATTGCTAACAGTTTGAATACTGAAAACACTGTGAAAGCAAACCTGATATCTTCAGAGAAGAGACATTTTAAATATCATAAAAGCATCAGAACTCTCATACCTTTCAAATAAAATCTCTCTCTGATGCATAATTTTAAGTCCTTTTATGAACATTGTGAGTATTAACAACACTTGTCCCTTCTGACTTGCTGATAAAGCTGCCCTCAGGTCAGAGTTTTGTTGGTTTGGTTGGGTTTTTTAAATTGATTTTAAGCTTAAAATGAAAGTTGGATTTTTTTGCTAAAGTAGTAACTTAAAATCCATCAGTTCCTATTTTCTTTACCTCTCTTCTCACTCTTCCCATACTTGACTGGAGAAAGAAATATTTTAGTAACAGACCTAACACCATTTCTTTCTTATGTGGTGTGGAAAATAGCTTGAGCTCTTCAGAGAAGTGTGTTAATACAATTAAAGTCACTCTTTGCTCTGGCATTTGACATGAACTGACACTGTGTGAGCACATGTATCTGGCATTCTAGTCCTTAAAATAGAATCTTCAATAGTGAAAGAACTTCACTGGATATGAAGTCATAGTAGATATAAAATGGAAGCTGTTAATCCTGCTAATTACTGGAGATGCTGGGCATTTTAATGCATTAAATCTGGCCTACTTCCATTCAGTAGCTGAAACATCACATATAGAAAGATTAGGAGCTGGTGTATTATCTCTGGCGTGCTGTGAAAGTACTAATTATTTCAAAGAAGTCAATCTTCCTCAGATAGTATGTTTGCATAACTCTGCGTGTTACTGTAACTGTCACCAAGCATGTTCAGTTCTGTCCCAGACTTGTGCTTGGGAGGTAGGTGGGGTCCTGGCAGCTAGGAAGAGAAGTTTTTTGTCTTAATCAGCAAACAGAACAGATTGCCCAGAGAGGTTGTGGAGTCTATCCCTCACTGGAGATATTCCAGAACCATCTGGACACGATCCTGTGCCATGTGCTCTGGGATGACCCTGCTTGAGCAGGGAGGTTGGACCAGGTGACTCACTTGGTCCTTTCCAACCTGACCCGTTCTGGGATTCTGTGAAATAAGATGTCCACCTTATTTGTGCAAAATAGTGAATGTTGACATCTTAGGTACTACTGCATTGTAGGGAGTTTTCCATGGAAGCAAACCTTAGGGTTTTGCACATTTTTGGTGGCAGTAGACCTGTGCAGTTCAGCACTTTATGATATAAGTTGCTATTTATATAAAAAGGGAACAGAAGTACAGTCTATCTTTCTACATTAAACAAAGTATTTAAGCTGATAAACTTCAGTATTAGGAAAATGAGGCAAGAGGTATGGATGCTTATTTATGTGGAATTTGCATTTTGTTTGGTTTAGTCTATGTGTCATGGTATGTGGCTTTTTGAGTATGCTTTTTGTCATATATACAGAAGTACAGTTCTAAGCCAGCAGAGTTTATCATGTGACTCAAATGTTGAAATCAACACCAGAAATTAAACAAAGCAAAAAACAATCTTAAATGGCAATTTTTTTCTTTCTGTTGCTCCTATGAAGAATTCTGCTGAAGGAAACGCTGTGTTTGTTTGTAATGAAAGAAAAGGCTCAGAAGAACAAGTGGACACACATCTTCAATGGCAGCTAAATCTCCTCACTCATATAGAGAATGTACAGAATGAAGTTACCAGCAGGATGGACCTGATTGAAAAAGAAGTTGATGGTAACTGCATTGCCAGATTACTTGTTAATATACCTGTAGCAGCATCTCTGATGACTAATGTGTTCAGAGTGACCTGAGGCACTGAGGATGGATTTTTAAGTATTCTGTTCAAATTTGAGTCCCAGAATTATATGCAGAGCTTGTACCCTTGATCTCCCTACCCCCTTCCACAAGTTTTCAATGCCCAATAAAGTAGCTCAAGCACACAGAACCCCTGAGCTCAGGCTTAGACTTCAAAAAGTCTGATAACTTGTCTAGTCTTTGTCCGATATGGATCATAAAGTTGATGGCTTTTTCTACACCTGGAGCAATTTTTGCCTGATTGTTCTAGTAATCGACAATATTTAGGGGGAAAATAGATGTTTATTGTGCCTTCAACTTCGGGTTTTTTTATGTATTAGTAAGCAAGTGGCTTCATGAAGACAATTCAGTCTTCATGAGGAAACTTAAATGAAATGATAGTGTACGAGAATATTGTAGCACATAGGTGTCTATGACTTGCCAGTCATAGACACTAATAATTAAGGGAGCTTGTAGTCTAATCATAGGAGTCCTTAATTGATCTTTTAACAAATAAAATTGTCTTATTTCTATTTGCAGTTTTACTTCCAGCATCCCTACTTTTCGTAGGCAGTGTATCTAAACTAACAGGGTTGACCTTCTACCTTCTCTGTTTCTACAAGCAGAGAAATTCCTTAAAAACATTTGTTGAAGATTGGAAAACCATTCTGTAATCTGGACCTTGTCCACAGGAGCTTGTTAAAGTGGCAGAAGCAAGCCTTGTGTTTAAGGGTTGCATTTTCTGTTCCAGAACTATCTGAGAAGACCATGAACTGAAGTTGCTTTTATGTGTGTAGAGAGTAAATTGTGAGCCAAGGGTATAATTTACTCCCAGGTACCTTTTTATAGCAACAATCAAATCAGAAGATTGGATTGTTCAAGAGAAATACAGAATTAGTTGGTGTTTCCCTGACAAAATTTCTTCTGTTGAATAAAAATCACAGCCTCAGTGTATTTCCCCTTTTTATGAAAGATAAAGTAAGAAAGAAAAGTTTAATTTTTATGGAAACTGTTTCTCAAAGACTTACTCTAATCGACTTCTTCCTTTTCCTTCTGTAGTTTTAGAAAGCTGGCTTGATTTCACTGGAGAACTGGAACCACCAGATCCTCTGGCAAGATTGCCTCAGCTCAAGCGACGTATCAAACAGCTCTTAATTGACATGGGAAAAGTACAGCAAATAGCAACACTTTGCTCTGTATGACAAAAGGAAGAATAAAGAAGTAAAAATAGGTTCTTTACAGTGAATTTTCTTATTAGCCACAAGACTGACAGGAAGACAGCAAAAAGCTGAGCATTTATCTGGTTCTTTGCTGATTACATTAATAGCCTGAAGCTTTAGAAAGAAGAGAGGAAGTTTAGAGTCAGGAATCTTTCAATTTTATTGAAAATATGAATATTCAATGTCCAGGCTTCAAAATTATATATAATATACTGAGAAATGTCGATTTCTCAGGATTTTAACATGTTAAACAAGTAAATCCCCAGATAGAAGAAAATTCAACAAACAACTCAATGAAGAGCAATGCTACTATTTTGAAACCCTTGGCAACATTTCTAAATTAGCAGAATTCAGCTGACTAAAAATTCAATCCTCTTATCTTGCTAGTGAAAGGTAGATACAGAGAGAGCTGTATCTTCTCTACAAGGAAGGTTTTTAGGTTATTTCTTTCTCTTATGAATGTTCAGGAAAATGAACATACTAGCTTTGATTCTTGAAAAAAATTACTTGTCATGGTCTCCCTTTTGAAATATTTTTTGAAATAGAAATCCTTAGAACAGGACCCCTAGGCTCCTTTAAAACAGAAGTGGCAAATAGTGGTCAGATGTGCCAAATAATATTAAAATCACTGGGATGAGAGTTTGATTGTGACTTACATGAAGGTTTTTTTCCAAAGTACTACATGGTGCCAGCAATCCATCCAAAATTGTATCTAGTTTATATTTTTTTATGTTCTATAGCAGTATTCAGGAATCAAGGTTCAATTTATGTCCTGGCTAGCTCTATTCTGGTGTTGGCCCTCTGAAAACTTCACCATCCTCAGTGGGGACGTGGCAGGAGAAGAGCAGCAAAACTGTCTGTGGCTGTGAATATTCTAAACCACTAGAGGGAAAAAAAATCACAAGATACCTTATCTAAGTTGTTTTTATAAAATTTTTCATCTTCAGTGAGCAAAATGTCATGAAACCAAAGGCAGCCTACTTGCTCTGTTAGCTCTTGTCACATTTTGAGCCCAGGACTTTTCCTGTGCTGATAAGTTTCCGCTGTACCCAGTGCTACATCCGTGTCTGTGTGTGTATGTATATGTGTCTAGATGCACATGTGCATATATACATACCATGCACATTTCTATCTACATGTGTTTAGTTTTATTACAATAGACTACAAGAACATGGTGGTTCATGTTACCTTTTAACAAGCAGTTTCTAAAATTGAAAATAATGTATGTACAGGTTTTGAAATTTGTAAAATATGACTGTTAAAAGGAGGCTATTTAACTGAGGACATTAAGATACTTGAACATTTTATGCCTCACACCTGTTTATCAGTTCTAGTTATCTGTATAAATGCATTTTAGAACCGATAGACAGTAAACTTGAATTTACCTTTTGATAAGAGTACAAGCCACTGTACATTCAAAAATTATTTAAATTTGCAAACACACTGTTCTATATGTAAGGTACTGTATGTAAAACTGTTTATTAAAACTATTCTGCATACTCTACATTTTCCACTTTTCTTCCTGATCTACATACAAATGTAAAAAAGAAGTGATTGTTATTATGTACAGACCATCAAAAAATCTTGGAATGCCTTTTAAGGATGCATACAACTGAAAAATGTGCCAAAGATGGATTATCTGGGAAAGACTTTGCAGCCAGTGCATTGAACTTTCATGATAAAACCTATTGAGAAAGAAAGCAGCGTGGCTGGTTCATTGCTAAAGTAAACCTACCCTGACCTTTCCTTTCCGTCTGTCATACCTGAGTGAGTTATCACTCCTGATGGCCAAAGCAAAATGTAAACTCCTGTTACAGAGCGGTTGCTATTTAAAAAGTCTTCCCACATCAAGCTTGTAGGAGACATCCCAGAGCTGTGTGATAACATAGAATTATGGAATGGTTGGCAACTCCATAATGCAGAAAGAACATAAGAGCTGAGGAGTTGTTGACATTTTATAGCAACTGTTAATAAATACTCTAAGTTGATGCTTAAATAACTGCTAACATGAATAGCTGAGTGACCTACTTGCTTTTGGATATGTGAGACTTTTTTATAGACTATTCACTTGCTGCATATCCTTGAATGTGGTACTGTGTGTACTGTATAAGAGAAGTGTAAATCCAGATGAATTACTTTGAAACAAAGTGGAGTGTATTTACAGAATTTATACAGCATACACTGTAGCAATATTATGCAATGTGTGTGCATGTGTGTGATGTAATATAATTGTAAATGTTACTGAAGGTGAAGGTGGACTTGGAGAGTTCAGAGGGAAGGACAGAGGTTTTATTCTTACTACAGAGATGGAGGAATGGTATCCTGAAAAGGAAATCCTAAGGTCAAAGTTGAAGTTGCCCTTGCAGCTTTAATGTGTCTTCTGTTTGTATGTGTAATGGCCTCTTAATTTACACAAATATGTAATTTTACCCCTCAAGATCCTGCCTTGTTCAGGATGGACTGTGCTTACGAAAACAATCTGTTCAGTATTTTTATGTTCATTGTGTAGTCATGTATTATAAAAATTCCTGCAAGCATTCATATCTTCTAAGAAATACAATCTCGGTGTCCGTATGGACCATGCTATGTATGATACATCATGTACTGCTCGAATGTTTCACAAACTTGTCTGAGTTTGCTTTCTCAAGTCGTGGTGCTGGTCTGTAACATGTGGACATTAGTTTCTGACCCCAGTTTCTCGAGTATTCAAAGGTTTGGGATGCTTTTGAGGTTTTTCTTTTGAACACAAGTCAAGTGCCATAAAAATGCAAAGTGTTTTGCACAGAATGTAACCTACAGTTGATTGCTTTGCTTGTGTGCCAGTCAACCCCAGTGTGATCTGGCTCTTACCAGTATTTCTTCCTAGTTGGCCTTATTGAGAGAATCTTATTCCTGTAGGCATAATTTTCCATCTGTCTTCCTGCTTCCTCTCTAAATGAGCCGGGGATGTACACTCAGTCTATTTGCAACATCATTTATTGGGGTGTGAATTGTGATTGCATTGTTTGATGGAGGGGACAGACCCTCTCTGAGGAAAAAATAGTATATGGCAGTGTAAGGACTGTTTGATACGTGTGCACAATAAGGCGGAATGTTTAAATTTGCAGCCTTCTTTCACTGAATAGGAGTTCTAAGTAGTAATAGACAAAAGGGAAATGCCATTTTACAGAAGCCTCTTGCGATTTCAGAGAGCTAAATGGCAAACTTTTGGAGCCTTTGAAAGCCCAGCTTTTTGTCTGAGGGTTAGTTAGGGGTTTTTATTTGTTTGTTTGTTTTAATGGAGGTATCAGGGTGATTTCATTTGAAAGCCTGCTCCTACTTGTGACCATACTGAAGGCATTCTACATCAGGAGTTCTGTGTTTCAGTTGCAGTGATGGCAGCAGGACAGCA
Organism: Gymnorhina tibicen; assembly: GCA_013399875.1. NCBI lineage: Eukaryota > Metazoa > Chordata > Aves > Passeriformes > Artamidae > Gymnorhina > Gymnorhina tibicen. The sequence continues at coordinate 710,491 of VXAZ01005369.1, read as the reverse complement.
ATACTGCAGTCATAAATGAAACGTAGTGTTGGTGCTGTGGTCTGGTATGACATGATGGGGCTGCCACGTTCTGGTTACAAAATGGACATACTTCAGGTCATATCACAGGGAATGGGTTGGAATGGGTTCCTGTTAACCTTTTCCTTGGGTAGCTGTAGGTTGAATAGTGCCCATATTTTGGATATTCTGGCCTTAGATGCATAGATCTTTGTTTAGCTGTGGAGTGGTTTTCAGTGGTAGGAGCCTGTTTTCTTTCAAATAGACAAAGAAGAATGGGTTGCAATTTTCTGATAGATTTCGTGTGTTTGCTGGGTGGCAAAGAATTGAAACTGTTCTTCCATGGGTGCAGGTACCTTGTATGGCTGACAGCCACCTGTCTCTCTTAATTTTGTCTCTGAGCTCCTACATGTGCTTGTCTGTTCGTTCTGCAGCTTGCATCTCTTTCTCCTTTTGTTCTTCAGCTTTCTGCACTCTGGTTTCTGTGGTGCCTGGAGGGTTTCACTCCTCTGTTCTCATGCCCAGTTCTTCCTGGCTGCTGTGGGAAGCAGTCATGGGGAAAGGTCTCTTCAGCTCTTCTGTCCACAGCCTCCAGAGTGTCCTGGGACTTGTGTACGGTTGGAGTGTGTGCACCATAATCAAAATCTCCAGGTGTTTTTGCTGTGTTCCTTAAGTAAGCCTCTTCTGTCTTGTGCAAGTGGTGATCTCCCTCTACTCCCATCTGGCTTCTAACTTAACTAGACTTGAATTAATATTACAGCAAAACCCCTCTGGCACTGTTGGGCTCCAGCACTCCTTACCAAACTGAGGGCTGGGATGCAAAGGAGTCATTCAAACATTACAGTAAAATTATGAAAGTATTTTGATGTTGTAAACCAGGCTGTTTTTCCTTTGTATTTGAAGGGAAACAGTAACCATTTTTCTTCACTGGAACTTTAAAAGGCACAAAACAGATCCCGAACTGAACTGGAGCTTGATGTAAAAATCAACAAGTGGAGGATGGGGAGGACTCTGCAGGCAGGGGCTTCACAGGCAAAAGAGCAGTCAGGCCATCCCAGCTGCCTTGCCCTATTAGTAGCTCTGTGTGGAGGTGCTGGTGTGTTAAGGGGGTGTGTGCAATGATGCCATTCATTTGCAAGCAGGATGGTTCAGAACACTGGAATTACAGGTTTTTGCTCTACTGCTTAAAAATGTTTCAGTATATGCACCTTAATTTTGGAGCGCTTATTAAAGTCAGAGGCTTAATCACTTTTGAAATGCCCATTGCTATTCTCACATTTTATTAGCTCATAATTTTTTTCTGTTGTATTGATTGCGTATGGCTTTAGGTGAGGATTTTGCAGAGGCTGTTTGAAATGCTTCAGTAACGGTTTCTGTTATATTTTGTTATGTCCTGGGCACTGGGTGTGGGGTCTGTCTTTAGCAATAAATATTATACACTATGTGTATATCTGTTTGTATATGGAAAACAAATACAGAGCATGTAATGATGGTGAAAATACACTGCACCGAGTGCAGATTGTGCATTTGGCAGCCATTCTGCACCAGCCTGAACAACCCAAATGAAAAATTGGATATCACATGGAGAAAATGAACTAGCATGAAAAATCATTCAGGACAGAAGTTCTCTTCCCTTGCTCTGTGGGCTGGGTAACTAAAGCTAGTTCAATTGCTGTTTGCTTCAAACAGCAGTCTTCCTTTCCTGAAAACTGGCCAAGCCTCCTCTGTTCAGCTGTAGCCACATGTGTCAGTGTATTGTCACTAAACACTGAGAGAGGCAGCACTGCACTATGATTAAATCTTCTGTGAGAGAAGCAAAATACTTTCTTCTGTGATTTGTTTTTTTATAATAGCAATAATGTTGACTGCATTCTAATACTCACAATAAAGGTCTGTTGAGATTGTTATGTGCCTGGGCTCCCATTCCATGGACTTTTCTTCTGGTGAGCTAGTGAGTGTTTGAGTATGTTTTAAAGGATTAGGGAATCTTCAGTTGCATGTTTAGCCTGTGGTCCATAGTTTATATGCAGTCATTGATACTCATTTTTCTACATTGCAAGGCTTGAGGGAATCTTCAGTTGTATTTTAGCATTCAGGCAAATGATACAATCAGTAAATTATTTACAGTACTGATTTCCTTACTGTATATGGCAAAGTAATGAGAAGATTTTTCTGTTTCTGAACTATTTCAGTGTTTTAACAATTTCAGGGTTTGAGTTTTGCAATGCACTTCATTCTTTACAGTCAGTGTCTTTCAACAACATGTTCATAGTGATGGCATCTCTTCTTGTGGGCAGACGTGTCTTCTAAGGGTGTTTTGTACCTTTGTACAATGTCATTGCAAAGTAACTTCTAGTTTTTGCTTTTAGTGATTTATTTTAGTATCATCCACAAGTTGTTCAAGACACTGCTGTGGTAGAAAACAAATAAGCCAGCAATGCTAAGGCAGTTCTTTTGGACATCCTGTGAACAAAGGCACAAATGATAAGCAGCAGATGAACGTAATTGGACAGAATCTCACTAAGCTACTGATACAGAATTTTTTTTTTTTTTGTTCACAGAAAAAGTGGATATGATCATAAATATAATGGACTTAAAAATTTAAATTCTGAAACATTTTAGTCATTGTTGAAAGGACAGTCTCAAAGCAGCTTCTCAAATTTAAGATACAAGAACAAATTCAGATCTTGGGGCAACACACTGAAACACTTTTTTTAATTAACAGACTTCCAAAAGAAGAGGTTTCCTGAGTCAGACCAAACATCTGGCCAGCCCAGTGTCTTGTCTGCAGTAGAAATAGGATGTCAGATCTATACAAACATTCTGTGAAATATCTGTGCAAATTGGCCTTTCCCGAAATGTATCTTTCACTTCCAGCAAACAGAGGTTTCCTTTACCAAAATTTTTAAGAAGTCCATTGGTTTTATCAGTCACTTGACAGACCTGGGCTCCCCAAGTTTAATCCGTCATTTTTCATTGGTGGCTTACTGAATTCACAGCTTTGTTTTGTGGCAGGAGCTGCGTTTGTCCTTGAACTTCCTTTCTGACTCCACTGGCTCTACACCATTGCCTTTAGTCCAGAGAAGGTTAAATACTGCATTATTAAAAAGACCCAAAGCAGTTTTGTCCCACCAACACCAAGATGTTGGCACCCTGTTGCTGTCCTTGTGTGACTGGTGGTGACTTTTCTCACTGCCTCAGCTGGTTTTTGTCAAATATTGAATCGATTCAAGGTTCTGTGTGTCACTGCAGGTTGCAGACCTGGCTCCTGCTTGGGGTTTCAAACCAATCTGCATCCCAGGTGTTGTGAGAATAAAATACCTATTTTTCCACCTGGAGTCACTGTGGTACTACTGGATAGAGGAAAGCTGTTATCTTCAATGAATAAGTAAGAAAAAAAGCCATTTTACGTGTCCTAGAAATGGTCAGTTCCTGCAGGGACAAATGCAAATTCAAGTATTCTTACATGGGGTTCTATAGGTCCTTCTGTCACCAAAGGCACTTTTCCAAATGGTAAATTATAATTCAAAATTTGACAAGTCCTGGGCCCACTTTTCTGATCTCGGCAAGTTTAGCATGGAAATTACTGAAACTTCCCCCTCGTTTTTCAGTTTGAAGAATGTGTCATGTATAAAGTGAATACACTGATAAGTGTATTATCTGGGTGTCATCTTGTTGTCTTTTAATTTTGCATCACATGAGGACTTAATCAGAGATGACAGAGAGAAGTGCTTCACAAGGTCTTGGGGAGAAATGTGCTGAATGTAAACCTTAGTTCTCTATCTGTAAGTGTAGTAAATGGTGTTAGTCTGTTTTATATGTAGCTTTCTTAAAATGTGTGAGAGGATTGTCCAACATTGGTGCTTTATTTAACACAGAAAAACAATTTATTATTCAAAATAAATGAACTGATTGATGTGAGCGTTATTTCACAATGTTTTCAGTTCTTAAAATTTTTGCTTCCAATTTGCTGCCTCATTTGGGAGGGTTCCTCCAGTTCTTTTTTTAAGCTAAGGTTGACTTCTCAGACTCAAATTTTATTTGAGTAAGAGTAACTTTTCTGTGGGTACAGATATCTGTGTATTTATATACAGGAATCATTTATCTCTGGGCCTTTCTATATGTAAAATTGCAGTTGCACAAACTGTCTCTTCTGCTAAGAAAGTGTATGCAAAACTGGAACAGTGAATAAATGTCTGCTTCTCCCTTGAGGTTTGTGATTTCAGTGTCTCATCTCGCTGACCTTTATCTTTCCCCTTAACAGTTATAGTTTGTAGTATAGGCTGAGTAGCTTTTGCCAATGTGTACAACAAACAAAACCCTCATTTCCAGCACTAGAGCAATGATTTTGAAGACATGATAGTTTTAAGGCTGTATTGGCCACAGGGACCTTTTCCACTTACTCCTTTTTTGCTCTTCATTGGTGAGCTAATTTAAGATGTTAGTCCACCTTTTCTCAGGTGCTAAAAATAGAGGTCAATTCCACTGTCCCTTCACTGAAGGTTATGCAAGGCTTTTCTTACTTTGTGTTTGACCAGCCATAGATAGACAAGTGCCTCTTTTTCTCTGATGAATGTGAATTCCACATATTGCTTTGTAAACAACTTTTTTTCCTTTTTAATCCACGGGCTCTTGCATCCCCTTGAATGTGCATGTACCAAGATGCTCACCTTGGTGTGACGCACATCTAGAAGTGGTTTAAGTGATGCCAATTGCGAAAATTCCTTTTCTCAGTTTTTTAAGAGACTTTTAAGACTTGGCTGTTCTTCCCAGCTTGAGTAATTCATAGGTTGTTTTCTGAGTGCTTCTGAAGGAAACAAAAGTCATCTTGGGAACCAACACTATGTAGATATGTGAGTTTGTGCTTCTTTCTGATAATAGCCCTTTGATACTTCCTGCTTTCCTGTCTGCCTTACTCCATTAGCAGTCTTTTATAGCAAAGAATAAAGAAGGAAAGTAAGTAGCGACCCTAATAAACTCCTCTCCCCATTTGCTGTGCAAGGAACTTTTCTTAATGACACTTTTCTAATAACTTTAGAAAACTGGACTGAATCAATATCACTCACAGACCCCCAGCACACTCTGGAGATGTTTCATTGGCTTGGAGACATCACGGCACCTGTAAGCACCGACCCTGCTGCCCCTGCAGAGCCTGTCGTGGCACTGGACTGGGCTCTCTCTTGTTCCCCTGTGTCTGCTCCACTATGCAGGGGTCAGACACAAACCTGAGGCTCTTGAAGCATCCTTGGGTCAGAAATACATGTTATGGTCAAACTTTTCTTCTTTCCTGATTTAGCCACCCTAGTGCTAACACTGGTTGTTTAGTTGGGTTCTTTTGCTCTGCATGGATGTTTCCCTACAAATGCTATGCTAATCCAGAAATTCAGTTTCTTTCTGTGCCTGCTTGATCAGGGCTGTTACAGGATTTGTCACCTTTATGCCTCTGAAGGTTGCCTTTTTTTGATCTGTCCTCTACACTGGATGTGTTCTTCATCTTTTCCCAGCTTGATCTTTCTGCAGACTGTTGACTTTGCTCAAGTCCAGAATAAGTTGCTTGAAAGTAAATTCCAAATACAGTTCCATTCATTTTTAAAAGACTAGTCATGCTAAAGCAAGCTTGTGCTGCTCTTGGAGGTCATATTTACCATATCCATCAAACACCATGGCATGGCAGTGGTCTACAGCCAGCACAGAAGGATGCTTGGATCACTGCCGGCACCATCTTAGTCTGTGGGAGAGTATCAGTAGAGTTGTTTCTAGGCTGTCTAGTACCCATGAATCACAAACAAGAGTGTTGCTATCACTTTTTCTTGAAATCAACTTAAATCCAGCTTCAAACATGTGCTGTTATTATTTAAGTAATTATTTGGGGCTTATTTATCCAACCACCTTTGTATAAGTGAGAGTGAGTTCTCATAATTCCTGGTGCAAGTAAACACTGACTCACAGTTATAAGAGGTGTCCAATGAACAAGTGAAGCTCTGGAACCAAGGAAATAATATTTCCCATATGTTTTAGGATGAGGATCTTGCATGTAATTAGTACCCAAAAGCTTGACTTAACAAGCTTCATGGTCATACTGATCTTACAGCTGGAGGATGAAGCCCTAGAAGTGAAGCTGCTTCTGTTGGATACTTGGCTGTGTTAAAGTGCATGGTGCACGTGGGAGTAAAAGCCAAAGATGGAATGTAATTGACTCTGATCCTCAATTCACTTTAGTCAGTGGAGCTGCATCTGTCCTGTTTTTCACTTAATAAATAACCACATTATGAGTTGTATTCACTCCTAATGTGCAGCACCCAGAGGCCTAACTCTGGTCTGTCCCTCAGCAGGCTCAGCTCTCTGGGAATGGAAGAATGTACACTTCCACTAGGGAGCACAGAGCGTGGCTGCACCCTGGGGCAGGTGAGAGCCAGAGCTCTACCCAGGGTCACGCCAATATGCTCAATTTACTTGCTGGAATATCTGAGCTCCCCTGCCACCCACTGTGCCTGCTGCCACTTGGCTCCGCTGTGCTCCCTGGAGCGGGGATGAGAACTGGCTGAGGAGAGCCAGGAGGGCAGTTCCAGCTGAAAGGGCCTCTTGCAGTTTGCTCAGACGCATTGTGTGCATCACTCACCCCATTCTGTGCCCAGCCACCAGCACAGAAGTGAACCCATCCCTGTGATGGGCACTATAAAAGGGCAGTGAAGGCTGTGTGGGGTGCACAGAGCTGCCTCACGGACAGAAGGGGATGGGGCTCTCCTGTCGCAAGATGGGCTCCATCCTGTTTTGCACCCTCTGTTGCTTTATTAGCATAGCTACAGCCAATATATTTGGTAAGTACACTTGTCCTTCTCTGCCTGTGTCCAAGGGTGACTGTGATCCTTGTGCTGCTTGTGTTTTGTCCTGATGAAATATGTAATGATCTTGAACCTTGCACACTGTAAACTTAACTAGTTATTGTGTGCTGTGCAAACTGAGTCTGGACTCCAGGTTAAATACTAAACTGTAAGGATCTTTAAGTGGGCAGGCTTACCTGAGTTTGTACACCTGGATTTTGTGTGGAAAAAAGCTTTGCTCAAGGGCTAGAGAAAAGCACAGATAAGGTGCTGCTGCAGTGTTGTGAAGGTCCTCACTCACATCTACTTTTATGTGTCATCATCTAATTTAGGCTTGAACCTTAAGTTTTTGGATAGTCTGAGTGCTGCCCCCAGTTCTTTGGCCTGAGTTTGGTAATCCTGCACAACCAGCAATTTGAATCACTGAATTAATTAGTCATTTAACTCAGATGTCTTGGTAGACCCTGTCTAGCACTGTGCACAGGGATCTCCACACATCCCAGAGCAGCTGATGTTTGAGGTGAAAATAGGGAGCATTGCCTACATGTAATTTTCTGTAGATGAGTTCACCTGAAGTTTTTCAGTCTCTTGAAAATTTCCACATGGTCTTAAGGGGACACAGTAAAAACTCACAGAAAGAGATGTGATTGAGGAACACTAGAAGCACAGGAACCATCTCCAGCAGTAGAAGTTCCATGAGTTGCAAATTATTTCAGGCTGAAAAGCATTCAGAATACTTAGGATGTATTTGCACTGCTGTGTGTGATTGTGCTCAGACCAAATACTGGCTTAAGCAAACCTTTAGACTAATTTGCTGTACCTGTGGGTTTGTTTGCTGTATTTTTATAAACTAATTAGTGGTATTAAGAGCATGACATTCATCAGATTTTGAGGGTGTAGAAAGCATCAGATCAACTAATCTGTTCTGTAAAAAAGAACTTAATGAATTTCATCATTCTGCTAAAACCACAGCAAATGCAGCTTTGAATGCATTAAAGATTTTCTGGGTTGCTTCAGTAGTTGATAATTTCCTCCATTGAAAATTGAGGGTGCTCCTAATATGAATTAGTCTGATGCTACTGCTATAAATTTATTATTTTTAAATCTTTCGTGAGATTAAGAAGCAATACCTCTCCTTTTGGTGAAATAGTGAGTGACTTAGCTTCAATAAAGAATAATTACTCAGAAACTTTAATAGTGATGTGTGTGGTTATGGAAAGGGCTCTTTTGTGGTCATAGGCACAACTAAGTAAAGAACCCCAAGTACCAGAAAATTATAGCCATGCCTGTAGAGAACAGAGCTGAGACTAACTGAACACGGGCCTGGGAAAGGGGTTCATGAGCATCTCCACCATGTGCTCATCCTGCAGCTGGCAGAACAGCGGGTTTGTTCAGTACCTCTCTGTGCTGCCCCACATGGAAACCCACACAAGGAGCGATGGGGAAACAGCCAGGGAGGACCCCTGAACCTGGGACTGTTCCCCTACAGCACTGGCACTAACAGGGATAAGAATGGGCATTTTGATAAGAATGGGCTTGTGGTGGAACCACCCTTAGGTCTTTATTTTCTTGCTGTTTTCAGAGTATCAGACTGATTCCCAACCATTGCGTCCATGTGAACTTCAGAGGGAAAAGGCTTTTTCAGCAGGAGAAGCCTTCGTTCCTCAGTGCTCAGAGGATGGCCAGTTCAGGTAACTCATCCCTGCTATTGATGTGCTGCCGAATGATGTGACCTTTCATTGGTAATGGAAGTTTTAGCCTGTCTTGGAGAGCCACTGTATCCGTGCACTGGAGAATGAGAAGTGCGGGAGATTTGAAGTGACTTCACTGAGCCATGTTGCAGATCCAGCCTCTCCCAAATGAATTCCCTGTTGTTGGAAATAATCTCTGGGTTAAGAGGTCAATCTAAGATTAACAGGCTAATCTTGGCAGCATTATTTGCATGTTAAATAATTGGTGCAGTTTGCTGTCTTCCTACACATGTTCATGGATGAATGTGTGAGCCAGCTGGCACAGCTCAGCCGAGTGACTGAGAACTTACCCACCCTCATAAGTGGCACAGCCAGGTTTCCTTCTAAAGGCAGTAAAGGAACTAAAAAGCACACAGAGAAGAGTGATTTAGGGAGCAGCATGTTCCTTGAAGGTGCAAGAAGCCAAAAGTTAAAGTTGAGGCCGAGTACAGATTGTACTTTCTTTACTGTTGTTGTTGCCTCAGGTGGCAACTGTGACCATTCTAGATTTGACTTAGAAACTGCCTCAAAGTGTTTGGTGAATCTCAGATAATGAGAATTAGGGTTCTGTCCAACCTGCTTGCTTCCTCAATGACTTCAAGTCACATATATGCAATTCCTGAAGAGTTCAGAGAATTACTAGAATTAAGGGCTCCCACTGATTAGAGTCAGAAATGCAGCTCTTGCCAGTTCCATTATTTGTGATTTTAAAGTATTTGACATGGTTTGGTTTGCTTTATGGTTTTGTTTATGTCTGGTACTGACTGAGGACTCTACACACACAAAATAAAATATGTTACTTGTGATCTTCTTCAGGACAGTCCAGTGCAGTAGGAATGGTCTTTCCTGTTGGTGTGTAGATGAGAATGGTGTTGAGGTTCCTGGCAGCAAACAGAATGGATATCCTGTATCTTGTAAGTAAAAAGTTTCTATTTTTGCTCAGATTGAGTAAAGAACCATTTAAATCTGCATTTGAACTACTGAAATCAAGAACAGGCTAGCCCCAGACTTTGATGGACCCTAGTTTGAGGTAATTTTCTAGGTCTTTCTAGTGGAAGTTTTGGAGTATCTTCGGGGCTTGTCATGGAAACCTGATACACCTGGATGTCTATATTTATGAAAGTCCCAGTAAGATAAATTATGAATAAAAGATTGATTTAGTATAATGGCTTTTGAGTTGGACAGCTTCAACCCCATCTGTGGTGGGCTTCTCTGTACCAATTTTCATAACCTCAAGTCCATCAGTGTCCCCATGCCTCCTGGGTGGCAGACTTGGAACTTGTAGTTCTGAGAAAACTGAGATGTTGCCTCAATAAATGATTCAGTGCCCAAGAACCTTCCTCTAAAGTATCCCTCTCTGGTACTTCAGGCTTGTCCTTTTGCCAGCTGCAAAAGCAGAGGATCTTGGTGAGCAGATACATCAACAGCAGCAGTATCTCCTACATCCCTCAGTGCCTGGATTCAGGGGCTTTTGATGAGGTGCAGTGTGACATGGAGCTGGGGCAGTGCTGGTGTGTAGATCCAGAAGGAATGGAGATTTATGGCACCAGACAAAGAGGAAAGCCAGCACAGTGTAAGTAATATTCAACAAAATGATGGGTTTTGTAAATTTGAAAGGTTTGGTGTGAAAGGGACTTGTAAGATTATTGAGTCCAGTTCCCCATTCTTTATAAAAACAAGATGATGCACCTCAGTGTCCCTGCTCAATGTAATGAATATAACCCCCTTTTAAACAACAGGGTGGCCATTCAGCTATTTGTGAGAAGTTAATACACAAATAAACATTACCTTTTTTCCCTGTCAGGTCCAGGGAGCTGTGAAATCCGAGATCGCCGCATCCTGCACGGGTTTGGGGAGAAGAGCCCACCACAGTGCTCAGCAGACGGAGAGTTCCTGCCTGTCCAGTGCAAGTTTGTCAACACAACAGACATGAGTGTTTTTGATCTTGTTCATAGTTACAACAGGTAAGAGCTCAGGCTTCTGAATCAGGAAGGTAATCCTGCATATCCCTTCAAGGCACCATCTGACTGCTTTTTTGTGATTTTTGCCACATGAAGCCCTTATTCTGTAACTGCACACGATGTTGTTTTCTGTTGAAGAATGGACCAAGTGAAAAAAACTTTTTCTTCTGAATTAAATCGGCTGATGAAGAAAAAAAAGATATTCCATCCCTGCAGTTTAATTGGTGTGTCCTCACACAGCACTGGATACCAGATTGTGATCTGTATTTGGAAAAGTAGCCAGGGCTACTTCTGGGACAGATAGACAACAGCAAATGAGATAAATACAGAAGGAACAGAGAAATGTGGATGTGTCTATGAGGTAGGAAAGACAATTCGATATGGGAGATGAAAGCAGATGGACAAGTGGTGACATGCAAAGATGAAGTTCCAGGGTTGCTCACACAGGTGAACCAGCAAGTGATGAACAGCTGTGCTGTGCACAACTGGTTTTAGGTGGTTGCAGAGGGTTGGGGAAAGTTTCAGAACACCAGATGAAATCCTTGTCTGTGGGGGCAGGAAGCTGTTGTCTTGTGGAGGAGCTGGGAATTAATACTGTGATGGAGACGTAAGGGATGGGTAAGGGGAACTGATGGGAGAGGAGTTTGTATTGGTGCAGATATTCAGACTCTCCAGAGAAAACTTTTGGTGTCCCTAGAAGTGCCACTGACTTGGCACCTCAGTCAGCACCAGTTTCCCTGGTGGAGGGCAGTGCAATAAACATAACATCTCATTGTGACTTGGCTCTGTAGCAGCAAAGACATTTTATTGTAAATGTCAGTTTTGCTGTTTGGAGGGGTTTCTTTTTTCAGTTTAAGCAAAACTGAAAGACAGGTCCAAATGCACAGTACATATTTGTCAGCTCTTCAGGAGAGGTTATTTTGGCTAGAGCAAAATAATCCAGCTCTTTTGTTTGTTGGTCTGTGGAGTGTGGAAATGCTAAAAAAGCAATTACAGTGGAGAAATCAATGCTTTAAATTGACATTTTTTTCCTCCCACTGGGAGATTTGTCTGCAAAGACCTGCAAGATTGGATTTATTTTCTGTCCATGTCATGTAATTAATCACAGCAGGATCATTTCACTCCCAGCTGTCTGCCTTCTAATTATGGCATTGGCTTAACCTATTGCCTTCATATCTGAGTATTTCAGGTCATTAATATATTTATTTTCATACTACTCCTGCCTGAAATGCCATTGTTCCTTCCCAAAACCAGGGCAGAATACAGAGTTGAAGGGATGAGTTCCACAGCAAAGGACTGTAGCTGAACAGGGATTTAAACCCGTATTTTATGTTCATATGGAACCAGTGGAGCAACTTTCTTTGGTTCCACAGACTGATTTTTGAAATCTAGACATATCATCTTAACTCTCTTTCCAGATCATTTCCCTACACCTTTATAAATATTCCAGAATAAGCCAGTATGTTAAACCACCACCTCCAAACAAACAAATGGAGAAATTCAGAAGTTTAGAGCTAAGACTTTCCCAAACAGAAGACTTCCAAAAAGAAAGATGAGCCAAATTTCCTGCCTCACCCTGAAGGCTTGGCTGCTGTTACTTATTTTGTATGGACTGTGTCCAGGTCCTGCCTGGATGGGCAGCCATATAGAGCACCCTGTAGCAGATTGATGGGAATTATCAAAAAATCAAAAATCAAGGAAGATCTTTTTACTTTCTTGCTACAATCAGTAGTGAGTTGTCTTTGCTGGAAGCCAAGAGCAGAGACTCATAGTTTGAAGAAAAGGTCAACAACACCACTTTTATTTATTTTCCTGTATTTTTAAGTGTGAGCATTCTTGTTGAAACACATGGAGACACTGTAAGTTTATCCATAACCTAAATGTAGTCATGGTTGGTTTGGACTGACTCTGATAAATGAGGAATTCTATGTTATTGCTACTCATCTTGAGGGCTGTGGCTAAAGAGTCTGAGAAAAGAAAAAATGTGGTAAGAAGTGAGTTTTCCACATAAGGTGAGAAAAGTTCTGCGCTCTTGTTTGTGTGGGCCTAATTTATATCTGTTTGTAATTTATTTAGCTTTACTCTCAACTTGCAACAAAAATAACCAGAATGACAAGATGTAATTGCACATCTGTCCCAAAGTAGCGTAATTGTGCATGTGACCTCTTAATGCTGAGGAGGAAAGAAGCAGGATGCAGAGTTTTTTCATTGAACCTGTTTCACTCAGAGGTTCAGATGCTGAGGTGATGAGCTCCAAGAACCTGAGCAGCGCAGAGAAAAGATCATATTCCTGACTGGGCAGTGGGCAGTGCATGATAATCCAGGGGAGCTGAAAGGTCTTGAAATACTCCAAGCTGTTTATGTCCATGTGTACACTGAAAGGAATATGATATTTATGGGTTTATACCTTAAATTGTATTGTTTTCATGCTGGCAGAAGCCCCTCTGTGCCCTGAAATGTGATATTTTGATTTCTCTCAGCATGCCATTGTCAGCAGTGGAGCAGGATTTTGATGATCCAAAGTGGAGGGAGTCAGTGGACTTTTATTCTGACGATGTGGAAGGGTGCCAGAGCAAAGCAACACTACACAGGGATGTGCAAATTCTGAGACAGGAGCACTGCTGGGTAACACTGGGACAGGCCTGGGGTTGCAGCTCCTTCCTCTGACAGAGGTGCTGCTGCTTTGTGCATTCCCAAGCCTGTGCTTTGCTGTCCTGTGGAAGCAGTGACATTTCAGCTCTCCTGACAGGAGGTGGTGGAGCTCCCAGGAGTCACCTCTTCTATGAAGACAGGCTGAGAGAGTTCACCCTGGAGAGGAGAAGGCTCTCGGGAGACTTCATAGCACCTTCCAGTATCTAAAGGTGGCTACAAGAGAGATGGAGAAGGACTTTAAACAAATGTAGTGCTAGGACAAAGGGGAATGGCTTCGGGCTGAAAGAGGGTAGGTTTAGATTTAGATATTAGGAAGAAATTCTTTCCTGTGAGAGTGGTGAGGCACTGGCACAGGTTATCTAGAGAAGGTGTGGATGCCCCATCCTTAGAAGTGCTGAAGGCCAAGGCTGGATGGAACCCTGAGAAACTTGGTCTAGTGGAAGCTGCCCCTGCCCACAGCAGAGGGGTTGGAACTATACAGTCTTTCAGGTTCCTTCCAGCCCAGAATGTTCTATGATTCAGTCAGAGTCTTGGAGGTGGCAAAGGCCCCTTGTTCTGCACCACTCACTTGAGCACCAGCTCTGAGCCAGACAAGCATTTCATTGCTGTTCTCAGGCTATTCATGCTAGAGCATCCCTGAGGCTTCTGGAGTGTGGCACTGAATTGAGCCTGGTCACAGTTTCACAGGATGGCTTGTGAACTGCTTTTTTGCAGTTAATCAGTGCCTAATCCACCAATATTCTTATTGCTGAGTGTTCTTTCTTGGTAAAAACCTCATTTGTGTAATTCTCTGAATGTCTTGAGGAGAAAATTCCACTTCCCTGTTGCTAGGTTTTCCTGAATAAGCCACGTGCATCTGGGACACCAGACCTTTATAGTATTTCAGGATAAGGGGATGTGCCCATAAAATAATATGATTGTTTTAGAACTTGGCACTTTGAAAGTAGGAAAACTTATCTTTTGCTTGGAGAAACCCTAGGATGTCTGTCAGTTAAGACAACATTTATTAGGTTTTTTCCAACTTCAACCGTATTAAGTTTCTTTCTTAAATAATTGCTTTGCTGGAATCTGACTGTTGTCACTCCTAGAATATTACACTGGAAACCATCTCTTTGATCTCCAGAAGCAAAAGTCAGCCTCGTGGCACATTAAAACCCCTTTCTCCTTCTTAATCAATTGAGCCATGTCCTGAAAATGAAAGATGTTAGTGAGGTTTTTATCAGCTTTTGTACTTAATTCAGTGCAGAAGGCATACGTGGCATGTAAGGAAGGGGAAGCAACCTGTTTTTTTAGGCATTCTGCCATCCCGTGCAGATTTGTGGAAGGAGCTAATGAAAGGGTGTTGTAATAACATTAAGCCAATGCCCATCTATTTTACACTCTTTGACAGGCTTTCGAAGATGAGAATAGAATTGAAAATGAGTGTTAGATGCTGGGTACATGCTTAGGAAGGGTCAGAAATCTGTCTGAAGGGAGATTACCCCCTATTTGTTTAGACAAAATGGCATTTAGGAGACTTGTTACCTGCTGAAAGAGCGATCTGGATCATGTCAGAGCCCGGTTGCCAAAAGGAGACCAAAGGGTTTTGTACTGGCCTTGTGCTCTGCAGACATCCTTCTCCTACAAAATCAGGAAGCAAACAGCTGATACTTCGTTGTTGTCGATGGGCCTCCCTGGGCTCTTCACAGCAGGCTACTTTTTCTTCCAGGCTCCCAAGGGCTTTCCAAAAATTCAGCTCCATGAGGGAAATGTTCCCGGAGATCTCTGGGTATTGTTACTGCGTGGACAGCCTGGGGAGGGAGTTAGCAGGCACAGGTAAGTGCATTCCAGCATCTCATCCTTTAATCTGGGAGGCGTTGAATTCCCAAGGGAGCGGACAAATAACAGCTATCAGTCTTCAGATTCATTTGGAACTTCAATTTCATTCTTACAAGGGGTAAGACCACTGTGACCAGTGTAATGCCCGTGGGAAGGGCTGGAGCTCACTAATGAAATCCCATCCTTTGGAGCAGAGCTTCAGTCAGCAACAAGTGGAGTTGGTGCCTGAGAGCTAATCCTGTCCTTTTTTGGGGTGTGGAGTAGGATTTCTGAATGTCCAATTTTTGCCCACACTAGAAAGCTGTGTCATATTTGATATGCAATTATTAGCAAATCCAGGGGAATAGAAAGGGCCTGAAGAATGAACTCATTTCTTCTTGTGCAGGTAGAATCATGGAATTGTTTGAGTTGGAAGAGACCTTTAAAGAACATCTACTCCAACCTCTCTACCATGGTCAGGGACATTCTCTTCTCTTATAACCTCAGGATTTAGGCATGTTAATACTTGATGGGACACTTGAGAAGAAAGAATGGTCTTTTTTCCAGCAAGGAGGAATGAGGAGGTTGAGAACTTCCAGACCTTCCTTATACTGTGGTTTTAATTTTTAATGTTTTTTTTTAAAGGGGAAAAATACAAAGCGCAATAGCTTAAAAAATTTAGGTAGATGAGAACTTCAGCATTTAATTCCCATAAAAGAAAGAAGTTCTCAAAAAATCTGTGCACTCAGGGAAACTACTGAATGTCTTGGTTTTTAGTATGCAAACAAAATGACTGGTAATTGGTTTTGTTAATGTCAGGTTCCAAAATTCCATCAATTTCTTTACTGCAGCCTGAACCTAACAAAACCACAGCCTACAGCCAGTTATGGGATGTTTCTCCTGCATGTTTTGGTAGATGTCAAGCCATAAAGGTGGTGCCTGGTCACCCAGCACTCGGGTGCAGGACGTGGTACGTTAGGGTTATGTGGTATAACTTCACATTTCACTTGTTTAGAGAACTGGGGTTACTTTTCCTGAGAGTCTCCCAGTTTTGCTCTTCTGGTGTAAGGATGACTTCTGTCTTAAAAGCAGGCCCTGTGCTAAAAGTCTGTCTTTCCCAGGCTTGGAACTGCTGCTCGGTGAAGTTTACGACACGGTTTTCTCCGTGCTAGAGCCTGCCCGCACGTTCACAGAGACCAGCATCCATCGGATCCTGCAGAGGCGATTCCTGGCGGTCCAGCTGGCTACCTCTGGCAAGTTCAGGTGTAAGTAGCACCCAGGTGATGCCCTCTAAACCAGGTGGCAGTTTTGGAGCTTATATGTGACATCTACTGTTGGGGAGAGTTGTTCTAGGAGTTTTTTGCTCTAAAAACATATAATATCACAGTTCCAATGCAAGAATCAAGGTCCCTGAATTGCAGCTGGCTTTTATCCTCTGCATTGTACATTCTTTACCAGCAGATTGTACCTGTCCTCTGATCAGTGCTTTCCCACGTGCCTGCAGACCACATTATTTGAAAGCCTGTGAACTCTCTGTGTCTCTTGCCCTGAGATTATGGAGATGGATTTGTTCATTTATTAAATTAAAAGCCTGAGAAAATGCTCCCTAATTTATGTTGGTGTACTCAGAAATAGGAAGGATTTTACACTGACCACAACACACTCCATTCTCAGGAGGCCACACGAGTTTATAGAGCCTTAGGCAGCAAGGCTGAACTTTTGGATCAGCCCTTGGGCCTATTCCTTCCCTGGTCAGGGCAGGGACCTGGGGAGAGAGTTTCTCTGCCTACAGACAATGAACTCTGCAGGACAGGAGGTCAGGTACCCTCTGCCTCCAAGACCAGAGTCCAAAGCAAACTGCCTTGGCTCTTGGGGAGTGTTTGAATCCCCTGTGTGATACTTCATCCTCCCATCCAAAGTCCCAAACTCCTCAGACCTTGCTGTCTGACTCTTGCTAAGGAGTTGCATCACCAGAAATATTAAGCAGATACTGATGTCAGTCTTCTGGCCATATAGTCACACAGTTTTTCTGGCTTTGGGACAAGCTGATCCTTCTGGGGAGTCTAGAAAGCATCTTCCCTATGCACTGCACAGTGGTTTTGGCTTAGCTCTGACTGTAGACGGGGCTGCAGCAGCTGTCAGCACAGATGAAGCGATACCGGCCACAAGATGGAGATGTGACCTCGTTCATCAGCCACCGAGGGGGATGCTCTGGTGACTTATGCAGCTCTCACACTGTCACCGGAAGCCACTCAAATTAGGAATGTTGTCAGAGTCCCCTGGATGAACAGGTTGCTCTGACATGGTGCTCTCGCTGCCTCACACAGGTAGCTGGGTGCAGCTGGAAAATTCTTGAAGGTGAGAAGTGTTTAGGCTGTAGGATTGCAGGTTGGTATAAACAAGCAAAATTCCTGTTCAAAGGGTAAAGTCCTGTATTGGAGAGATCATACTCCAGAAAATTTACTTGATGAATTTTTGCCTTCTCAGCCATTAAGGCCAGTTTGACAGGAATAGGGTCTTCAGATTCCTCCAGAGGGAAACAGAGAAATGGGGTGGTCTCAGCCCAAATCTCCACAGTCAGGTGTAGACCTGGTTGCAGGAGCAATGCCTCATTCTCTCCTGAAACATTGATGTTTGCCTTCAAATCAGTCCCCCAAGCTGCATATCTGTCTCTGTTGAGCAACTTTGCTTTTGCACTAAGGGCCAGAGTTCCCCCAGCCTCCAGCATGGTTTCCTGGTAGACATATTCCTGCTCTGCCTACTTGCAGCTATGGCTGAAAAATGTGTTGAGGTTTTATCTTCTGTTTAGTTTTCAGAAATTAATACCTACAGTAGAAAACCGTGGGGCAAATTTTTGAAGGGAAAAGAGGATGGAAAATTCGCATTTTGAGCTGGTGACACTTGACGCGTCACTGAAAACGACCAGGAAATTAAATTTTTTTTTTCCTTAATTTTTTTTCTCCCAAATAGGCAAACAATGGGATCAAACAGAGATGGCTCTGAAACTTTAAACTTTCCCTGCTTAATGCACACTGTTTTCCTTGCAGGCCCCTCGAAGTGCGAGGCTGAGCGTTCCGCAGCCCTGCGCTTCCAGCACCCCTACGTGCCGTCCTGCGCCGCCGACGGGGGCTACGCGCCCGTGCAGTGCCACCAGCGGGGACAGTGCTGGTGTGTGGACACCCGGGGCCAAGAGGTCCCGGGCACAAGGAGGCGAGGACAGCCCCCAGCCTGTGGTATGTATGAGATTTGCCAAAGGAGAAATGAGCCCATCTCTCAGTGTCATTAGAAAGAAACAGAACAGACCAACTCCTTTCTCGGCTCTGACAGATTCTGGTGTTCAAAGATCACGAAACCTCCCTGTGGTTAAGAGTCACATTCTAATAAACTATTAAATATCATGCTGCTTTTATTTTCTGTTATGACCTTTCTTTAGCCTTTTAGTTTTGCATGCAGCGAGGCTTTTCTTTGCAGCTCTGATATCTGGCTCTTGACTCCAGGAACCGGGGTGTTAAGTGAAAATATCTGAGGTAATGTAAGGAAGCAAATTATGGTGATTTTGTGTTTTACCTCCTTCATTTGGTGAAATTTCATCTCCCATCCTTACTGTTTTTTTTTCCAACTCTGTCACTGCATATTTTGCCATGAAAACTGCCAAATCCTGTAAAAAACCACCCAACAAACAATTCAGAAAAGGTATATAGGTTTTGGTTTTGAGAGATTCCACAGAGAATACACCATCAAATCAGTGCCCCAAATGGAAATGACAGCAGAAATGTCCAGGGGCCGGAGGGGAGGAGGAAAGTTAAAAACCTTCGCTCTGAAGCGCACTACCTAAATATTCAGGATTGTGCTGGAGGGCTGGGGCACAGGGTCTTAATGTGGGGGCTGCCTAGGGGGAAGGCAATTGCTGTGTCTGTGAGACACAGCACAGCTTCCCACGCAGCTAAAAAAGAAGGAATCTGCCCTAGGTGCCATGGCTCCAAGTGCTCAGAGTGCTCTGGGCACACACAGGCTTTCTGTGAAATGAAAACTTCAGCGTGCCTTCGAGGCTGATCACCAAGGATATTACGAGGGAACCTCTGAGAGGCCTCACCATATGTTGGAACTGGTTGTTTTCTCTTTGAGTATGCTTTGCTGACCCCTCCTGATAATTTTTTGAGCGGGGGAAGAAAGGTGGGGCAATGACTTGAGGCTGCTTGCAGCTTTCATTGGCAGGCTCAGCAAATTTAGGCAGGGAAAAATTTCTGCAGAGGTTTCACAGATTAACTCCTGAGAAGGTACTTCATAAGGCTATAGCTGAAGTGTTTTCAGACAGCTACATGCCATGCCATGTGTGTTTCTCCTGTTCTCCTCTGTTTTATTTTGTGTTCAAAACCCATGTAGATATGTACTTAGGGACACAGTTTAGTGGTGGACCTGGGAGTGCTGGGTTAATGATTGGACTCTGTAACCTTACAGCTCTTTTCCAACCTTAATTATTCTGTGATTCTTTAATGTCTTTGGCTCTTACACTCAGCAGTGTGAACACTGGAGGAGTCAGGGCCATAGACGTGGGGTTCTCACATCACCTGGGGCACCAGGCAGTCCTGATAGGGACATGCTTCTTTTCAGACCTTTTACAGCAGATTCACCCCAGCAGTTCCTTTTGTGTTTATTCTTTCTTCCTCTGCTTTGATTTGATTCAACACTGGGTAGGAGGGGAGAGTGTTTATGGCCCATGATCCTACATTTGTTTCATATTACCTTCTTGTGGAATTGTGGCTTACACTAACTTATTGGCCCTCTGAGGAATGTTCTTCATCCCTCTAACCAAGAGCCAACATTGAAAACAGAAGGGGCCCATCCTACAGAAAGTTCTTTTATAAAGAAACTTCTGGGAAGGGACCCTGAGCTCCTGTCAGGAACTGCAGAGGAGGACAAGGGTGAAAAAGCAGGAGTGAAAAAGATGTTAATCACAGAACATCAGATTACTTGCTTATCTATTTTAGCAGCTTTTTAGGTTTCCAGCTTTTATCCTTAATGTTAACAGGATTTGTGACTGCTTTGTCATATTGCCTGGTTGTGGAATAAATGGAGATGGAGTGGGGAGCCCAAGGGAGGCTGTGCTGGAGGGTAGCTAAAGCTGTTTATCCACTATCCTGTCCCCTACAGAGACAGCAGTGGTGCTGAGGGAGAAAGTGTGAGTAACATGGAAAATGCACACAGCTTCCAAATATCCTCCTGCAGGTGGGAGATGCCCCAAACTGGAGGCTGAGTCTAGATCATTGTGTTCAGCCCTCCCCTATGGAGTTATCTTCCAGGGATTTGTCTAATTGCCCTCTAACCTTTAATCCTTCCTACCACTCTCTGACAATACATTGCATGATCATAATTATGTGCTCTACAGTTGGACTTCTCTGTACTGTGAGGAATAGTGAATATTAATTGTCTATTGTGAATGATGTGAAGAATCCTGTTTCTTAAAAATCTTTATCATATTTTTTCATCCAGGCTGAATGTTCTCCTGTACTGGAAAAGCTGTTGTGTCCTCAAAATATATTTGCCTCTCTTCTCTATAGTTCTTCTACTTTTGCATCCTTTCTCCATAATTCTGCTACTTTTCAAGGACAGGTAACTGTGTGGCACATGAGTCAAGCTGCTGTGTGCATTCCAGAGATGCAGTCAGTGCCATAACCATCCTGTCTGCCTGATTCTTGGTGTCTTTATATTTATCAAGTCTTTCCTTTTTTGGTGTCTTTGGAGCCCTAAGCTCACAGATGTGTTGCATCCTAACTTGGAGCTGTTGCTGCCTGTGTATCAGCATACAGATGGGGCTGGAAGCAGCTACACTGTGACACAGCTTAGCCCAGGATATGGGTGCTCAGGACCACTGTTGGTACCCCCAATACCCTGAAATTTGGCTATCTTTGTTGAAATTCTGTAGTTTTTTCCCTTAGAGCTCATTCGTGAATGACATCTGGTCCTTAGCACTCCATTACTGCTAATTTTAACAATTTGTTTTCAAACCTCTTGCAATGAACACCTCACTATGAAACTGAAGATCTAGTTGGGAAACCTCCATAAATTCCTCGTTAGTGGGCATTGTTTAAAATAACTTTGTGTTCTTCTGCAGTCTATTTCTCATTCTTAGGTTCACACATTTCACCTGGATCATTGGAGGTTTTCATTAGCAGCAGGCATCCTCCTAGAGAGCTAAAATATTTGGAAAATACGTTTTTCATTCTTTCAGCCAAAGGAACAGATGAAGATTTACATTGGGAAGCAACAGAACCAGTAAAAGACCACAGAGCACAGAACTCAGCCATGGGGAAGGAATGTTTCCTTTCATTTTTGGTCTTGACTGGAGAATTTTATTTGTAGACCATAAGCGCTAACATTTCGAATTTCCTTATTGATGTGCATGATGCAGAGTTGGGAAGCAGGTTCATCTATACTTTAATGTTATTTCTGCCCCTGCTGCCTTAAAGAGAGCAATAGAGTTACATGTTCTGGAGGTCCCAAGATTTGATTTTTTTTTTTTTTTACTCTTTCTGTAGGTGAAGAACAATTGTGCATCTCCAAGCGGCGACGGGCCTTGTCGAGGCTCCTTTATGGCCCTGCTGGGTACTTCAGTCAGTCCAATTTGTTTTCCATGCCAGATAAGCAGTCAGACAAAATTGATGGCTTCTCAAGACCCTGCCCTCCCTCCTTCAAGGAGCTGTTTCTGGACTCTGGGTTGTCATCCCCACTTGTGCAAAGCCCATTTGCCAGCAAGACTCCTGAGCTAGAAACCACCCTTAGTGAAGCCATCACAGGGATGTTCCCGTCAAGGGAACTGGCTCAAGTGGCACTGCAATTCACTGCCAATCCAAAGCGTTTCCAGGAAAACCTCTTTGGAGGAGGGTTCTTGAAGAATTTGATCCAGTTTAACTTCACAGGGGTACTTGGCACTAGTGGGAAATACAGCATTGGCCAGTTTTTCCAACAGGAGGATGTGTCAGAGAGGGTTAATGGCCAAGGCCCTTTGGAATCAGCTGAGGCATTTTCTCTGGAGGTATCAGAGGGGAGTTCCATTTTGAGTAAACCTCTTGTGGGCAGCTTTGGCCACACAGTAACTCTGCAGGACAATCAGAATACGATGAAATTCCTTTCTTCTGTTCTGGAACTACCAGAGTTCTTTAGTTTTCTTCAACAAGTGATTTCTGTCCCCAAAAGCATTGCTGAAGATTTGGGTGAAGTGGTGAAACTAGCACTGGGATCCAGAGACTGTGGTGAGGAGCCAAGGGACCTGTTTGTCCCAACGTGCACCAAGGAGGGGAGGTATGAGGAAGTTCAGTGCTATGCAGGAGAGTGCTGGTGTTTGGACACTTTGGGTAAGGAGGTTCCAGGCTCAAGACGTCAAGGCAAACACCCAAGGTGTCCCACTGAGTGTGAGAAGCAAAGGAGAAATCTGAAAAACCTGAAGCAAAACCTACCTGCAGGATCAGATCTCTTTATTCCCTCCTGTACTGAGGATGGAGACTTTCTGCCACTCCAGTGTTATGGGACAAATTGTTTCTGTGTCGATTTGAACGGCAAGACTGTTCCAGGAATAAGGGGGAAAGCTGGAAAGCCAATGCAATGTAAGTCTTAGGGACTGGGAATTTAAAGATGCTTTCTTTTGTATGGGAGTTCCATGATTCCTTCTCCGTATCAGATTACATCTGGAAATAAAGGGATGATGTATGCAAATGTCTCCTAACAGGAAAGCAAGTCAGCAGGGAAATACAGTGTCTCAACCTTGATATCCCAAGTCCTAAAGGTGGTCAGGGTGTAGGGTGGGCACACTCAAAGCAGAGGAGCCTGAGGTCTTGCCTGGTTAATGAATGTGTCATTGGTGTGTCTCTACCTCAGTGTGCAGCTGGAGTGTGTAACATCCATGATGCCCAGGAGACCTGGAACATCTGAGGAACTGAATGTGACCCCTGCCTAGTGAAAAAGCCCTTTTACTTCCAGGACCAAGTCACCGCGGCATGGTCACTGGCTTATCTTTTCCTAAGAACTAAAGATTTTCAGTGCCTTAAACTATGAACTTGATTTAGTGTTTTTAGCTCAAGAATATATCCTCAACTTGATAAGATATCACAGGACTCCAGACATAGGAGAGGGATTCAGTGGCTGATAGGTTTCTCATAAGGGTCACAAAGTCAGGCCAAAAAAGTGAGTTGCAAGTGACTTCTGACATCAGTTTGATAGACGATGAACTGCCTCTCCTTGCCCTTTTCTGTGTGGAATATGAAGGAAGAAGGAAGCACATAGGCTGTAAATATTTGTCTTTCAAGTTTCTGTGAACTGAAAATGGCACATCAACAGGGAGAATAGACCAAGAGGAGAGCCTACTTCTCATTTTGGGAGGAATAGCAGAGTGTCCAGCAGTTGAGAGTGGTGCATAGTGAGGGAGCTCCTTTGAATAGCAGTTTGCAGAAGTAGTGGGGAGTTCATTGTAATGATCTGAATTGAGAGAGGATTTATATGTAGCAACCCATCTGTAGTGCAATCCCAAAATAAAAAGGTTCAGAATTCTCTGGTGCTCAAAAGAAGATGGTATTTTTATATTCAGCAGCAGTATTCAGTAGAGAGAAGAAGAGACGACACACAGTCTTAAAATTCTGGTTTGGCCCAAGGGGGAATAAAATCAGTATTATTCCACTATTCAGATGGTTTCTTTTTCAGAGATTGGTTGAATCAGGAGTAACAACCAGATTGCCGAGTGTATCTGAAGATACCTGATTGGTGTAAACAGATTCAGGAAGGTGTTTAGTGGCACCTGCCCCCCCAGTAAGAACTGCAAGTACCTATTGTACTCACAAATTAAAAAAAAACTTATCTGTATTCATCTTTGAAGGCTCACATCCCTTTGAAAATCTTACCCTGGTTCACCATGTGACTCTTAGTAACAGGCCAAGAGTGTTGTTGTTATTATTGGGATGAGTGACCAAGTTTTGGTAGTGGTGTTTATTGTACTGGAGGGTAGGGCTATTGTATATCTTCAGTGCATTCAGAAGATGTGCATGTTTTTCTTTTCCCCAGGCCCAAGTGCTTGCCAACTAACAGCAGGGCAGGAGTTCCTCAAGGCTGTGAAGCTCCTGTTGTCAGATCCAAGTGCTGTGCCTCAGCTGTCCAGCATTCAGCTCCCTCAGTGTGATGCTGAGGGTGGCTGGAGACAGGTGCAGTGCAGTGGCCCTCCCGAGCCAGCCTTTGAGTGGTACGAAAGGTGGATTGCAGAGAACAATGAAGGCAACCCCCTGCCCATTGCTGAGCTATTGAACACAATAGCTGGGTATAAAGAGGCATCCTCCAGAGGCTTTTCAGCTTTTGTTAAAGCTTTGTATGAGGCTGGGCACCAGAATGTCTTCCCTGCATTTGCCATGTATTCCTCCTTCACGGATCTCCCACCCGAAGTGCTGAAAGGAAACTTGACCAGTGCATCTGAGAACATTCTACTGGACCCATATACGTTCTGGCAGCTTCTGACTGAGCAGCTGAGCTATTACCCAGGACCCTATACTGATTTCAGTACTCCATTAGGCCACTTTGAACTTCGTGATTGTTGGTGTGTTGATAGAAAAGGAAGAGAGCTGGAGGGAACAAAGGCAGGAGCGAACCAGGTTCCAGCATGTAAGTAACAATTTCTGGCATGTATGTAGTAGTGTTTCTGGTCTTTTATTTTATACCAGAAGAGAGGAAAGTCCTTTCAGTTGCTGTGAAGTAGCAGACAATAACTTGTCAGAAAGATCATCAGCACTGCCATTATCATTGGACATCAGAAGTGGGGTGACTCATTTCTGGTAAATAAGTGATTCCTGAGCTTTGGGAATAAGGAGGAATAAAGTTCCATATCAAGTTTGTGTAGATTTTGTAATTTGGAGTTTGGACATATAATGCTTTTGCAGAAGATACTTAGCCAGATGGTAAAGGATATCAGAAAGTGCGAAGAGTTGTGTGGAAAAATCAGGATTGCACTGTGATGTAAATGATGTTCAAGAATGCCTTAAAATGAAGCAAGAGGGATTTTCTTTACTGTTTCTTACTATGTGGTCAAGAGTAACAGGTATTCCCTAGAAGTCACTAGGAGGAGAGAGAGGCCAGCACTGAATTCAGTAAGCTCTCTCTCTAGACACCTCCTCCAAAGGCACTGGGCCCTCTTTAGGTTTACTCCTGCAGATCACCTATATTATCAGTGCCATCACTGAAACTGTTCTCATCACATAGAGTTTTTCCAGCTGTGAGGAAGAAACAGGACAATGAGTGGCAAACTGGTGGAGATTCCAGTTCTGTGGGCAAGTGGGGAATAAAGGGGATGAAGGAGATTAACAGAGTTATTTTGGAGGAGCAGCTTTCATGGAGCTGGTTCGGTGTGTTGAACTTCCCTTTCTGGGTCAGTAGATGTATGGAGAGGACAGACCAGGTGTCTGCTGCCACTCCAGACCCAAGGGATATATCTTCATCTTCCTTTCTGACTCTCACTTCTGATTTTCCACACTTTTTTATGGCAGCAACTGAGGGAATGTTCTGTAGAGACATATTAACTCTGTTTGTAACCAATGAGGACTTAAAATCATCAAGCCTTTGGCCCAGGACATGGAGAATGTTTGTGTGACTCCTGGCACTTTCAGACTCTTGCTGTGAAACAGCTAGGCACTGACAAGTGTCCTTTGCTTGCTTCATTATGCAATTCAAAACTGAGTGCAGAGGGAAACAGATGATGCTAATTAAAAGACCAGGTAGTTTTCACATGCAGCTCTTTACTGGATTTAGATGAAAGTTGTTAGTATACTCTTCATACATATACTTTTTAATGCAGGTCCTGGGATATGTGAAGGTGTGAAGCAGGAAGCCATAAAATTTATGGAGGAGGCAGAGCAGCTCATCCTGGCCTCAAATGGTTCCCAGTTTGCCTTTGGAGAGAGCTTCTTGCTGGCGAAGGGGATCCAGCTCACGGACAGTGACCTCCTGCGTTCTGCTGGGCCTGACGGGCTGGAGGCGGTGATCTCCCAAAAGCTGCTGTCAGGCAGTGACTCTGCTCTCCAGCTGGCTGCATGGTCAGGTGGGTGGAAGGGAGAGGAGAGCTTGATTAAATGGAGTCATGCTCAGAATCTGTGCAAGAGCACTTGATGTCAAATGCAACTTTGCTGAAAAGTAGGTGCAACTCAGAAGGTGTAAATTAATCAGAGTCATTAACCTGCCACTCCAAGAACTGATTTCAGTTGTCTCATAAGTGTGACACAGTGCAAATATAAAATCTGGGCACTTACCAGCCTTTATGTACTTAAAACATTTATTAATTTGTCTTCTGAAGTACAGGGAACATTCAGGTTTTTGCAAATATGCGCATCTAATATATCCTGTATTGTGCACTAGCAGCTTTCTTTGACTTCTCTTTTATAGTCCTGCACTTCTACTGGCAGAGTCACTTTACTTCAAAACATTCTGCTGGGGAAGCAGCACAGCTGGGATTTCTCCCTTACATCCCTCAGTGTGATGGACTGGGAAACTGGGAGCCAATTCAGTGCTATGAGAGCACAGGTGAGCAATTCTTAAGACACTCTGGGCTGTCTGAATAAAGAAAATATAAGAAGAAGTCTATTTAAAAGATAGAAAACCAGTAGTAGTCAGACTGGAGGAAAGTGATGTGGTCCACAAGATGTATGTAAACTGACTGGACTCAAGTGGAAGCTCACTGGGGCTCAAAAATCCATAGATATTCAGTTGCTTGCTGCTAGTTGTGTTCCTTGGGGGTTGGTCCAGAGGCTGATATTGCTTAATGCCTTCACTCGTGACCAGGATGATGAGGTGGAGTGCACCCTCAGCAAGTTTGTGGATGATGCCAAATTTCTGGGAGTAGGTGATAGGGTTGCAGTGGGGGTTTCTCACCAGAGCTGCTACATTTCCATTCACACCACTGCTCTCAGGTGTGATCTGCTTATCCCTGGAGAGCAGAATTAACTGTGACTTAAATTTACTGACCCCTTTCTATGGAGTTGCTGAGGGT
The DNA here is from genome assembly GCA_013399875.1 of Gymnorhina tibicen. Lineage (NCBI taxonomy): Eukaryota > Metazoa > Chordata > Aves > Passeriformes > Artamidae > Gymnorhina > Gymnorhina tibicen. The sequence continues at coordinate 683,523 of VXAZ01005369.1, read as the reverse complement.
GAAAATCTTCCTAGTATGCAACAAAGCACATTAAAGTGCAACATCTAAAATGAAGCTGCTTTTCTTCCCTGGCCAGGTCATTGCTGGTGCGTGGATGAGAAAGGACGTTATGTCGTGGATTCCTTGGTCTCACGCTCAGCAGAACTTCCCAAATGTCAGTTGGGTTCTCTTCCTAAATATTTGTCTTGACCTGTTTTTGCAAATTTTCGTATTTATTGGAAATTCTAGAATGATACGCATGAAGTAAGGCTTGCTTCTAACCATTGCAAGAAAAGGAGAAGGAATTTTATTCTTATTTTGCTAATTCATTTAATTTCGTTGTGCATGATTTTGGCTTGCGTGATTTGAGAGTGGATCCTCTACTGTTGGTGGCCCTGCCTGAGCAGGGGGATTGGACCAGTTGTCCAGCCAGGTGTCTCCAGAGGTCCCTTCCAACCGCAGCCATTCTGTGGTTTTATCAAACACGGATCAGGAATTGCCTGCCTGAGACTGTAGCAGTGCCTAATGCACTGTGTGAGGGAGCTGGTGATGTAACCCTTTCTCTTGCTTTGGTCTGAAACTTGGTTTTATTTTAAAAATGTTTTCCCTCTGACAGGCCAGACTTCATGTCAGCGATCCCGAACCAATGCCTTAATTTCCAGCTGGAGACAGAGCAGTGCAAAGCTGGACACCTCTACAGCTGATCTGTTCATCCCCAACTGCCTTGAGGTGATTTAACATGACTGAGGGAGGAAGCAGTTTTGCTTACACTGTGCCAAAGTCATGTACACTTTTAGTCCATGCTCCTTAAGCACCCCTTGTACATTTTTATTAACCTGAAAGAAAAGGGTAAGACAAAACTAACAGCAGGTGTTGCCCTGCAGAAGGGAAAATTTAAATATTTTTGAGATGGAGACTGGGAACAGGAAGCTCTGTGCCTGCCCACACTTCACTCCCACAGGCTGGCTCTGCCTGGTGCTCTTGCAGAGCTGTGCTTAAAAGGCACATCTTAATTGACTGACATTTGGGGGTCTCTTTCTTCCGGAGCTGTGAGAGAAATACAGTGTGAGAGGGAGCTGGGTGCAGATATCCCAAAAAACAGGGTCTGTGATGCTCTCAAATTGTGGAAGTGAGCAGGATGGAGACAGGCAAGGAATAGACATTTTGTGTAATAGAATCATTATCTTATGGAATCACATAATCATTTAGGTTGGAAAAGCTTGCAAAGATCAAGTCCAACTATTACCCCAGCATTGCTGAATCCACCACTAGATCATATCTTTAAGCACCACATCTACACATTTTTTGAACACATTGCAAACTAGGATTTTATCAGAACTTCATCTCAATGGACTTTCAGTCTACACCCTGCCTTAATGGTTGGACTCAATGATCTTAGAGGTCTTTTCCAACCTAAATGATTTTTGATTCTCTCAGGGACTGGTCTGTCTATGAAATTAGTTAGACTGTATTTTGTGTTTCTTTTCAACATGTTGTATTAATGGACAAGTGTAAATATAATAAAGCATTTTAAGCAATCTTTGGGGTATGGGTTTTGGTGTGTCTGTATTAAAATACATTGCTCTGTGATGACATGCCCTTGATTCTTTGTAGACAGGAGAATACACTGTGCTGCAGAGATCTGACACAGATATTTGGTGTGTGGATCCTGTGTCAGGAGAAATATTCCAGCGTGGCAGCAAAGACTTGGATGGCAATCCTGAGTGTGAGTAATGCTTTGCCCCTGCCTGTGATGCCTCATGCTTTGCAGCATGGGTACTTTCCTTTCCAGAATACTGCCTGTGAAACATGGGAGGCTCATAGTTTAATTCCTCAGTGATAGGGTACATACAAGCACAGCAACATAGAAAGGGTATCTGAAAATAGTTACCCTTTACTTTCATAACACCACAGATAATCCGGTCTAGACAAACTGATGAACAGGCTTCTGTGCATTTTTTAATCTTTGATTTCTTCCCACCATTTTAACTATTTTAAAATGTAAATGATCATATAATTATATTTAAAATTACCTTTATCAAATTTATTTACTAAAAACGTTGACTTGATTTCTTTTTGCCTTTTAAATATCAGCATCTAAATTATACACTATCACATTTGTAAAAAAAATAGATATAAGTGAAAAATAAAGAACAGTATTTTTTCAACTATTTTTCTAAAATTATATCACTTGCACTTTAATCTTTGGAAAAAATGTGGTATGTTCTAGTAGAAGTAAAATTCCCTGTTTCTATAATGATTCAAATTATTTATGTTTTCATGGTCACTCATCTTTCTTCCTGCCAACAAAACAGGCTGGAGGCATTGCTGGTAAAATCTTTAGGTCAATTTGTTGTCTTCTATTCTGTATCTTGCAAAGAATTTCTCTCTTTGCAGGTCCCAGTTTCTGTAACATGCTGAAGTCCAAAACTGTTTCGCGAGAGGCTGCCAAAGGCTACATCCCCCAGTGTGAAGGGGACAAGGGGAGTTTCTCCCCCGTGCAGTGCAGCCAGGACCAGGACAGCTGCTGGTGTGTCTTTGGCAATGGAGAAGAGGTGCCAGGGACACGAGTAAGTGGAGGAAGACCAGAATGTGCAAGTGAGTTCCTGCTTCAGGCGTTTTACTTGTGAGCAAATCCAGGCCTGGAGTTTAACCCAGATCCTAAGTTTTTCCGTTCCCTAGTTGAATTTAATCTTATTTCTTCAGACCTTTAGAGACTTTTGCTCAAGCAACATGCTTATCTTTGTGTTGTAGCAGATTTCAGACCTGCCTGGGCATGATGTCCAGTTTTCTTCAAGTGCTTTGTCAGGGAAAAAGGAGAAGGGAATGGATCCTCCACTTTTACTTTTTCATAAAATTGGTTGAATCAAACCAGTTGAGCTACGAAACCCAGCTATAAAGCCAATCTGAACATCTTGCTGCAAACTTGAACCTGCTCCAGTCTGAGCTGGCTCTGGGATTAAAAACCATTCAGCTGACTAAAATAAAATTTGAAAAATGTATGCTTCTGCCATTCTGACTCTTGGCTTGTGACCAGAATTGTGAAAAGGATGTGCCAAAACATTGCATATTCACAGAGTATTTCCTGCATGACCAGAGTTGGGAAGCACTGGAATTCACTCATGGTTTCCAGTGAGGTATCCAAATGGCAGACATTTGGATAAATTTAATTTTCAATGGCCTTTATGCATATTCCCATCACTGAAGTGAAGAAAAATTAATTAAACTTTCTACAAGGCTATGCTCCAAAATGTAATGATTAGTGTGGAAGTAACGATGTAAAAAGAAAACCTTCAACTGGTGTCTGCAGAACACTGCTGTTTTCATAGTTCTTTTGTTGGTATTTGTTTGTTTGTTTGTTTGTTTGTTTGTTTTGGGGGGAAGGGTTGAAAAAAATTTAGGGTAACAAGACCACACAATTTGCTTCAGTTTCTTTTTGTGATTCTGCCATAAAAAGAGCAACACAGGCTTGTGCTCACCATCCAAGCAGTAAATGTGACACTTGGGGACATGGTTTAGTGGTGGAGCTGACAGTGCTGGGTCATTAGCTGGACTCAATAATCATACAGGTCTTTTCCAAACTTGATGATTCCACAATTCTATTATAAAATATCTGAATGTGTCAACCCTGCCTGCAAGGTTTTTATCAACTAGGTAACTGCTCAGCCAGCTTGGAAATAATTTTCTTTGAACTCTCTTGTATCAATAGAGAGTTCTGAGGATGGGATTTTATGAGAAACCAGAAGGAGACCCCATGGTTGTATCTGCCCCATGCTTATGGTGTTTTATGGAGATGCCAAGTGAGCTCTGAGGAGATGAGCTCCAAAGTAGGGTGGTGTAGTCACCTGAACGAAGCCATCCAGGGCAGGTTTTTAGCTCTTCAGAGAATCAGAGCTGACCACAAGTACAGTGCTGCCCCATCCTGTACTTTTCCTAGAGAAAATAGCAACTAATGTAGTGACTAATGACCTTTCTTTTTTAAAATACTGAGCTGAGAAGGAGAATTGTTTTGGAAGTGTAGTGGAAACCTGGCTTTACTGAAAACTGTTTTCTAATTTTCTGCATAGAGATTGAAATAATCTTTAATGATTTCTCTGGATTTTGAAAGAGCAATGGAATTTTTCATGATAAACAACTTATTTATAGTGTAAAAATAAAGAATCAAAAGTTAGTTTTCTCCTCAGTCTACCCAGTCTTATGCCTCTAGTCTTGGGAATTACTAATAATTATTCAGGAAAAAGGAGTACTATACTGCTACCTTGGAGATCTTGTCTATCAGCAAAATAAGCTGTTGTGGTGGGAAAATATGATAATTTTCTCCTCCAGCATGAGAACAGACAGCTGTAAACAGAAAGTAATAACTCAGAGTGCCCAGTGCATGCCAGGAGGTTTTCATTAGTTTAATCACTTCCATTGGAGGTAGAATCCAACTTCCAGTTGACATGCACTGGAGAGGTGATGCCAAGTACCCTAGCAGTCCTCACATGCATCTCCCATCCTCATGCCCACTTCCCAAAACTTGGAGTACAGACAGAGGAAAGATTTCCAGAGAAGGTCCCGGAGATGTTAATTTCCTTGTGGAAATCTTTGGAAACACCTATGAAGGAAGTGCCAGTATTCTGATTCACTCCTACAGGACAAAGAAACAGGACAGTGACAAAATGGTGAAGGTTTGACAAAAATAGTAAATGAAGTGGCATCTCTAGAGGGATAAATGACCAAATTACTGGTGGTGAACTGAAACCTCTGAACCACACCAGGAAACCTCTGATCACTTCTGTTTTGGGGGCTGGTTATTTCCCTGACATAATACACCAAATCTCATTGGAACAGGCAGTAAGAGATTGTAGCAGCATTCAGCTGAGACTGGATGTGACTTGCTGGGTATAGAAATGTGTTAGAGCAATTAAGAAACCACAGACTGATTTTTACATACTCTGTATAAAGATATATTAATGTAATTTAATGGCCAGGATAAGTATTACTATCTCTTTTACAGAGATGCCTTTTGTTCCTAAAACCTTGGGAGATTTATTAGAAGTTTGTTAAGCAAGGATGCCAGGTTTCCACCTTTACTGAGAAAGAGTCTGGCTACAAGAGTCAATGAGTGAAGAGAAGGAATGTAGTGGCCCCATTTACTGAGTTGTTGCAAAAAAGTTGCTATAAAGGAGACTTGGACAAAAATAGGCATTTGGCAATTCAGAGAGGCAGATATGAAAGCCTTTTTTGTTGGCGTTGAAATGCTCAGAGTTGGAAAACAAAGATGTACTGCACACACTGGATCCCAGATTCATCCTGCAATGTTTTAATACTTTAACTGAAAGTTTAATACAAGGTTTTTAGTACTTTAACTGAAGTGGCTGCTTGGTTTTGGAATTAATCTTCATATCTCCATCAGAAGTGGAGAGAGAGGGTGCTCAGACCTGAACCATCATCAGTGTTTGCCTCCTTCCAGTGATCAGCAAGTTTGGGACTGATCTGAACATTGCAATTTGGAAAATGATCTATATATACACCAAGCAAGTGAATTGTATGATATGATAACATTTTTTCTTTATATTTATTTATAAGTGAGGAAGTTATTTTTTCTTCCTATGTTTTGTAGCTCTGGAACTCATAAGTGTTTAATTATTAATGAAAATATTTAGCAATTAAGTTGGGATTTGACTAATATTGAGTGAAGCTATTGGTTTGTACTGATTAGTAGAAATTAATTATCATTGTAATTAGCCTGCTGTAATAGTCTGTTACAGTGGGCTAGCAGGGTTTGAATGACTGTACTCATACAGAGTGAGTTGATAGGGAAAACTGCTCCAATTCCAAAGCTCTATACTACTGTTTATATATATAATGTATAGATTGACCTGCTGGTCGCTAGAAACATCTTTGTGCTGCTGAAGACACCACAGTTATGAGCTCCTGATCTCAAACCTTTCAAACTTCAGTCTAAAGGGAATTGAGATGAGGTTTACTTGGCCCTGCCGGTTTCCACTAGATATTTTTTGTAAAGGTTTGTTCTGCTGTTGGTTAGAAATCTCCTTCTCATTTCCTGCTTAAATTTATTCATGACTGTTCAAAATGTATCTGTTCCTAGAAAACATGCATGTCCCTTTCTGGACCTGATGCATTGCCCATCACAGTCAATACGTGTCTTTCCATCAGCTTCAGCAATCTGAACCAAACTGACCTCAAACCAGATCAAAACTGATGAGTGGGAAAGGCACAGGCTGCTCTCTAGGTTTGAATCTGTGGGTATGAGGGGTTTATGGACTTTTTCCTAGAAGTCATCATAGCACACCTCTAACACATATCCTCTTTCTCCTATGCCTGCAGGTCCGCAGTGTGCTCTGCCATTTGGTGCCTCAGCAGTTGCCAACGGGGCTGTACTTTGTGAAAACGTCCCTGGGCAAGCTCCAGGCATCCAGCAGTGCCAGCTCGTGTGTCGCCAGGGCTTCCACAGTGCCACCCCCAACACCTCATCCCAGTGTGACGTGCGGCAGCGGCGCTGGGTCTCGGCTGCCCCTCTGCTCCAGGCCTGCCAGAGTATGTCTGATCTGGTCTGATCTGATCATCTGCTGGGGCTTGGGAAGGGCTCAGAGCAGTATAAACAGTACAAAAATCAGCTTTTATCACAGAACTACTGTGTGAATAACAACCACAGTTGCAGGGGAGTTGCTAAGGTGAGGTGCAGGAGATGAGTCCTGTCTTCTGCCATCTTCACCTCTGGCTCTTGGCTGGCCCCTGTGCCAGAAACTGCCCCTCTTGCCTGTAATAATAGAGCTATAAATAGCTATTCAATCTATATGCAGATTTTTCTTGTTAGTTAAAAGATGCTGGCACCATAAGTGATTCTGATGGAACTACTTAGTCCTGGAAGAACAGATGAGCGCCAGATGTTTGAATTTGGCAGAGCTTGACTATTTATTTGCATAATAAAGTCACTGTTAGTTCTGCATCTTTTTTGCAGCAGTCTGTTCTTAAGGATTATTGTCGTATTTGTTGGCTGACTTCTGATATTTTTCAAACCATTTTGCTTTCAAGAAAAAAATGGCACTTTAAATCTTGGAACAATTGGATGTCCATTCAGAGCTCATGTAATTGGATATTAAAGTTGGCCTTTTCAATTATTTTAAAAGAGAGATACATTCTGACCAATATGGCAATTTGTAGCAGTGCTGAACTTTGAGAAATGCAGGTCTTCCTGCCAAGTCTGGAGCTACTTTTCATTTCCAGAACAGGTTATACACATTAATCAATCTTCAGGATGGGTTAAACTCTTCTGTTCCAAATACAAATATTTTTAAACTTTAAATTTCAGACTGAAGCTTTTGTCCATCTGTGATTGTGCTTGTTAGGTTTTTGTAGCATGTTGTGAAATAACTTCCATGTCTGCCTGATGGCAGTGGAATAACTTTGTAAGGAGAGAGGGGAGTGTGTGTCAATCTGCTATAAAATTTACTGTAAGCCAAGGACTTCCCCCAGTAATTTCTGTTTGGAATATAGCATGGTTTTAAGGAGAGAGAAAAAATTCCCAACACATCAGAAGGCAATTGAATAAACTTCACAGCAATGGAGAATTCACCAAAACAGTTAGTAATTTGTTCCAATGGATAATTACCCTCACTCTCAAAAATCATATTTCCTGTTCTTTATGTATACATCTAGAAACTGTGGTTAAATCAGCTCTTTAAATACACTCTGAAAAACTAAGCAGAGAGAGGGCTTTGTGCCTTGCAGGAAGAAGCAGATTTCTGTATCCTCTGGTCCTTTCCACCATTCTGTTTGGAATCCTTCCAGCATTGTCCAGGCTTTCCCATGCTTGTTTTTGGGGTGAGGGATGAGGAATTGTGCTCCAGCAGTGACACTTGTATGTGATGGAGGGAGGGTCTGCAGAGGAGCTGAATGAGGGAGAGTTCTGCTGCTTGTCCAGGCTGGTGGGATAAGAGCCAGCTCCATTTGAAGCTGGAATGACAGCACGACTGTTGTGCTGAACCTGAGATAAACTCTCCACGAAGCCTGGGATCAGAGTTACTCCAGGGGAGACAATAAATTTACATCTCTTTTTTTCTTACTAAAAACTGATTAAATGGATTTTTATTTTGTGACTGAAAGGCTCACAGATTTGTCATCAATTTGCGTGATTAGCATCACTTAGGTTTGCTATCAAAAATTCAGAAAACTCTTGTAGACATCCATGGCAATGCCATTATTCTGCACATTTGTTCTCTCCTAAAGCTTATTACCAGTTAGTTTGACAAGCTGGGTTTCCAAAAGCCCCTTTACATTAGTATTAATTACTTTCACCATTTAATTCCTTTTTTAATAGAAGTGCTTTCATGACTGCATGTAAGAAAAGTGAAATCGACAGGTCAACAGTTCTTGTCTTTCTGTTTCTTTTCTAAGTATTGGCATAATGTCATGGCTTTCATGTAGTTCTCTGGAAGTTCCTATTTGCTAAAGCTTATGAAAAATCATCAGTAATGATCTAGATAGTCCTTATCCTTCTGTGAGTTAGTGTTCCAGTGTAAAGTATCTCTTCATTATTATCTTAAGTGCATTACTTGGCTTTTTCTCTAATGCACAACATTATATATATCTCAAGCTTGCGTCTTGCTGCTTATTATTTACTACTGACAGCTCTACTGCTTTCCCCTAAAATTGGGAAGATGTTATTGATGCAACATGAGAACCTCAAATCAATGTTGTCTTTTCTCAAAGTAACTCTGAAAGTTGGGTTCCTCATTAGTGAGGCTACTAAATTCCCTTTCTACTTCATTTTTAGAGCTCCAGTTATTTCAGACAGTCCAAGCTCAAGCACACTTTCAACTACTCCTGCCTCCTGAGAAGACATGTAGTTCTGACTACTCTGGATTACTCCAGGCATTCCAGATATTTATTTCAGATGAGTTGAAGGCTCGTGGTTTATGTCACCTCCAGGTAACTGAAATTCCTTATCCTCCATTGTTGGTGGATTTAGTTTGTTTTGTTTGTTTTTGTTTTCTTTGGTTGGATTTTGTTTTGCATTAAAAATAAAAAAAAGTGAAACACAGCATAGACCTTTGCCTGTTTGAGAGAGGTGGAAGAATGGAATATGCCATGAAATCTGTCGGGATTGGCAGCACTCTCATATGCGCAAGTGGGAAAATAGGAGGTTTAGTCTCACTTACACCACATCAGCAGATCAGCTTAGTTCCAGCCATAAAAATCATATCACACCAGCCCAATATTTATTAAAAATTTGTCTCAGTGGAAGAGAATATTTTGACTATTCTTACAGTGAGTATATGACTTACTAAAATTGTATTTCCTCGCTTCTGTTTTTACAGCCCCTTTTGACAGTGTTACTTTTGAGCATAGTACAGTGCAAATGAATAGGACAAGGCAAGAACCAGAAAGTGCTCAGGTTGACTAACTGTGGTTTCACTTAATTCTGAATTTGAGGTAAATGCATTTGGAAAAGCTGGGTCAGTTTCTGTCTGTGATGATTCCACTGTCTATGTCGAATGCCTGAGTGTGGATCGCCTGGGAGTGAACATCACGTGGAGGACTCAGCTGGAAAACATCCCGACAGCTTATCTCCCTGACTTACATGATATTGGTAAGTTTTCCTTCCTCTGATATTTCTCTGATAAATGTTTTGCTTCTCTGTCTTTATAACACTGGTGTGGTATATTTGAGCTTCTGCTGTTGATGTATTTCCCTTTTCAGGCTGTGACTGCACAGTGGAAAGAAGCTATAATTGAATGTTTCTTTCAGATAGGACTGCCTCTCCCAGCTGCCTTACCTGGGATTGAAACTTACTTTATTGGCCATGAGCTGAACTGTCCCAGATGTTAATTTCCATTGGGCAAGTCCTTGGTGGTGGAAAAATATTTCTATTTATTGTACTCAGAGAAACACAATTCACACGTTGTCAAAAATTTAACTAATTTCTTCCAAGCTATTTTTTTCTTTTTTTTTCTTTTCTCTCTTTTTCTAGTAGTTGCTTTACCTTTGACACTAAAGAATGATCCTTACCTCTGAAGTCCTTAAAGCAACTATGTGGAGACCACTGACTGGCAGATCTTTGCTGTGGTTTCCACAGGAGTTAGGGGTGGTATAAGGAACTTCTTTCAAAGACGTCAATGTTTTCCTTCTTCTTCCAAGCTATTTTTTTCTTTTTTTTTCTTTTCTCTCTTTTTCTAGTAGTTGCTTTACCTTTGACACTAAAGAATGATCCTTACCTCTGAAGTCCTTAAAGCAACTATGTGGAGACCACTGACTGGCAGATCTTTGCTGTGGTTTCCACAGGAGTTAGGGGTGGTATAAGGAACTTCTTTCAAAGACGTCAATGTTTTCCTTCAAAATAAAAGATATTAAAAATATCCCAAGTTCAAATGCCCTCTGTGGGCATATCAAGAATTGTGACCTGTATCAAGAGTAATGTGGCCAGCAGGACCAGGGCAGTCACTGTCCCCCATACTCAGCACTGGTGAGGCCAAACCTCGAATCCTGTGTTCATTTTTGGATCCCTCACTTCAAAAACTTCTAGAACCTCACATTGAGGTTCTAGAGCATGTCCAGAGAAGGGCAGTGGAGCTGGGGAAGGGTCTGGAGCTCAAGTCTGATGAGGTGCAGCTGAGGGAGCTGGGGCTGTTTAGCCTGGAGAAAAGGGAAGACCTGTCCACAGCTGCCTGAAAGGAGGTGGGGGTCATCTCTTCTCTTCGGTCTCAAGAGACAGGACAAGGGGAAATAGGCTCAAGCTTTTCCAGGGGAGGTTCAGATTAGAAATCAGAAAATTTTTCACTGAGAGCGTGGTCAGGCATTAGAATAAGCTGGCCAGGGAAGCGGGGGGGGTCACTGTTTCTGGAAATGTTCAAGAGGTATCTGGCTGTGTCACTTAAGGACATCATTTAGGGGTGAATATGGTGCTGCTGGGTTGGTGGTTGGACTAGACTGTCTTGAAGGTCTCCCCCAACCCTGGTGATTCTGTGTGACCTTTTCTCCAGTTTTCCTGCTTTGGAATTGTGTTCCCAGCACTAAACAGAAATAGTTCTATCTTCATGTGTCCTTCCTTCTTACTTTGGGGCTTGAAGATGTGTCCTACAGCAATTTTTGCTTGATCAGAACTGAATTCAAAATTTTTCAGGACATAGATGGCAGCTGCAGTGGTCCTGCAGTGGCTGGCTCTACAGTCTGATATTGTTCACATCCACCCAGTTGTTCCATATTCCCAGGGAAACACAAAACACAGAGTGATAGAATGGTTTGGCTTGGAAGGGACCTTTAAAGGTCATCTAGTCCAACACCCCTGCCACTGGCAGGGACATCTTCAACTCGATCAGGTTCCTCAGAGTCCTCTCCAATTTGACCTTGAACATTTCCAGGGGTGGGGCATTTACTGCCTCTCTGGGCAACTCAGTCAAGTGTTTCACCACCCTCACTGTAAAAAACTTCTTCCTTTTATCTAACCTAAATTATATTTAATCTGAATTATATCTAACATTCTTTTGCCCCTGTGAATATTTGAGCAGTTTGCAGAAAATGAATCAAAGTATAATTGTGTTTGGTTTTATATTCAACTTTTCTTTTGAGAGTGTTCCTCTTTGAAGACATTACGTCTTTGACTCTCTCCACACTGTAAATTCCCTGTAGTACAAAACCAGCTTTTTGAGGGAATGATTGTATGGTTTCAGAAGAGACAGAGGAGAATCTGCTTTCTGTATACTCACAGCACCATCACTTCCCATTATGTTCCAAGTTCCATTACCTTCTAAGGCAGATTTGGGTCTTTCTGTTTTCGGTATTTTTGGGTGTATTTAAACAGAGTGAGCAAAGTAATACTATAATTTGATAGATGCTGTATGGATTCATTATGGTCTGCTGTTTGTTAACATGATTGTATGTCTGCATCTGCCTCTGTTTTTAACTTCAAGTTCATCAGTGTCTGTGTGGTTTCTGTGTTCCATTCCCGTATTGGAAAGGTCTTTCATGCTATTTTGTTGTATTTTTTTTCCTCTTTAGAAAATGCAATTGTTGGGGAAAATCTCATTGGAGCATTTATAAAAGAGATTAAGGATGGTGGTTTTCTGCTGCATTTGGATTCCAAGCAGTTCCTAGCAGATTCTGTCACTGACTTTCCCCGGGATGAAGAGTTTGATCTGTCTCCACGTGTGCAGCTTGGATGTACAAGCGGGTTTCGAAGAATTTCATCTCCTGGGAAGGCAGGCCCTAATTCACAAGGATGTGGTATGTCTCATTTTTAGCTTTCCATTCTTAGATGTTGTCAGGAATCAGTATAAATCTGAAATTAGAAAATCATCAGTGAACTTGTGTTTAAGGTTCATATTTGAAAAGTGTGAGGCATCAATGTGAATGGGAGAGATGGGAATTAGTGCTTTGCTTACTGTTCCTTCCTTGTGTTGAACCAATGATTTGGAAATAGGCATCATGGCACTGACATGGTAAAGAAAGTTTTGTAAACATTTTTGGGGATCATTTTAGATCTGTCTGGCAATAGAAAGTCATTCTGTAATGTACAGGATCCTTAATAAGAGGATTTCACATTAAAGCCAGAGCTTCAGATAATGATATATTACCTGGAATAGAAACCTAGACGCAGAAATGACGAAAGTCCTGAGACCGTGAATTCCTGGGCCAAGTCCAGCCAGCTCAGATGGAAGCTTTTTTGATGCTGGCCAACACCCAGACCTAACTGCACTTCTGCCCTCTTTTCTTCTTCTTTCTTTCTGTTTAGTCTGCTTCCCTGGAACAGGCTGCCTTTCTGCCTGCATCCTGCTTAGGGCTGCCAAACCTGCAAACAGCTCCCCGTGGCTGTGCCAACCTGTCCTTGGTACCAGGTCATGCTGCCAAAGTGCCTTTGCCTTAACAGCCCCACTCCTGTTTCCATCAACACCAACCTTCCTTCAGTTCCTGGTTGTTCTTGTTGGCCCAGTTGTCCTTAATGAATCCATGTCTCATTTATGCCAGTTTGTGATGTATTCATTATATGTAGCCTTTTTTTATCTAGGGAACAGAGGAGACATGTACCACTTGTAGGTATAAGATAACAGAAGCAGGTATTGGATAAATTTTCCAACATTGGAAATATTTTAAGATAATTATCACTTTATCACTATGAAGCAACCAGAATATGTGGAAAAAAATTATCTCCCTGCTTGGTGTCGTGTTTCTCTTTAAGTTCAGAGAGTTTCCTAATGCCTGGCTAAGGTAATCAAGTGATGAACCACTTTTGAACTGCTGCAGTTTCCAGCCTGGACCTTTAAGGGTAAACTGACTGCAGGTTCAGTTCATCTCCACAGACTGAAACACTTCAGGGTTATTTAAATACACGCAGAAAAAATACTAATTCCTCGTGAGTCCATAGTCCATAACAACTTGCAGCTACTTAAAAAGATGTAGCGTTGTACTGCTTAAAGGTATCATTATTTTTTAAGTAGAATCCATTACTTAGAGCAGAACTTACAAAGAATTGGGTCTTTCTGCCAAGTACTGCCTGCCAGGCATAAAGGCCCCTAGGAAGCAGTGAATTAACTTGCCTTGTGAGTTAATTCATACATATTTGAACCAGCTAGCTGTGGAAAATGTCACTCAGTAAAGCAGACATCATAGAGATGTGGAAAGGAGATGGTTTCTCCTCCAGCTTTTGACAGAGATTTCATACTCTAAGCTGTCATGGTGTGTCTGCTGCTGGACACTGGTTTGTGTAGCAGGTCTGCATATTTTGTTCTGAACGGGGAACTTAGGAATTCAGGTTCTGGTTCCTCTAATATATACCTATATATATATGGATATGTCCTGGTCATTCTTCCTGTCCGGGTCTGTTTCTCTACTAATAATAGGGACTATTAGTAAGAAGTATTACCTGTGACTACAGAAACCAAAGCTGTGTGAGGGTGCCAGAGATTCTTTATTCTCTCCTCTTTCCTGTCACAACTTGTTCTTGAAATGCAAATTGTGTTTTCAGATCCTGACATTTTTGATTTATTTGGTTTTATTTCACGGTCAATGTAATTTGCTTTTCCTTTAGGAAGTGTGGTCAGCTCAGTAGTGACAGGTTTCTGGTGCTCTCAATAAGCTTAATATTTCCATTTAGAAACATGAAACTTACATGAATCTGCATCTTCAATTCTTGTACTTTCCTTACAGTCATCTGCTTATTTAGGTTTGCATCTATTGTAGATTTGTTTCATGTTTTCCTGCCTGTAAGATGGGTAACATTTATCATGTGTTAGTTTTTCTTATGTGACATTTTTTCTTAGTCTCAGTGTTACACTGAGATATGTTATGTCACAGGTATCTATGAATATAATTCCTTAAGAGTTGGGGGTAACAGTTTTATTTTATCTAAATTTTAATAGGAAAAAAGGCACTTTCTTTGCTAAGGTATGAGTCAAAATGAAGAGAGTTGGAAACTACCAAGGAGGACTTTGGGAACATAACCCTTCTCCCCCATTTATTTCAGGAGAAAACCTGAAGCCTGTTTGTAAATTAGCTTTGTTTTATTATAAATTTTTATGCTGGTTCTTTTTATTGTTTAAAATGCTTGACAGTTCTGTCAGAGTTGCTTTGAGCATAACAAAACCCAGAGGAAAGGGTGGGCTAGATTTATAGCTGACTGGCAGCTAAAGACTTCATTTCTAATAATCTGTATCTAGAATCTGAAATCCAAAAATTTTCCAGTATCCTTGGAGGGAAAAAGGAGCAGTGCAAGCATTGGGCAATGTTGAGTTGGGACAGTTTTTGAACTTGCTCAGTGTAGTGAGAGCTGAGGCTCCTGCAGAGGGTGGTATCCTTGTGGAATCACTTCAGTGAGTTGCTCCTTAGCCTGGATTTTGCAATTTGTTCCCCTGGTACACAGAAGCCAGAGTCAGGTTGGAAGTGAGAGCAGGTTCCAGATTTCATGTGCAGGAGCAAGGGATTAAATTTGAGGGTTTTAAAAAATATTTTAATTTATTTTTTCCTGTTTTAGGGTTACAAAGTTTGGTCCCAGTGGTAACACTTAGCTCTGAGATTTTGGTTGAAAGCTGTTCTCTAGATTCTTATGTTGTTAAAATGTATTAATGTTAATGCTTGGAAGAAGTACAATATAGTGATTTGTCTCACTTGTAGGATCAAACTGAACCTCTATGTGATTGTGTCAGTGTGGCCTGTACCTGAAGTGATGGGTCCCTCCAAGAGTTATAGAGTCTAAAAACCATGATTCTGCACCAACATTTTTTACTGTTCTTTGTGCCCTTTTGTCAATCCAATGTGTGAAACAAAAGGCAATTTTTCTTGCTTAAAATATGATAGGAGACACAGATGTTTCTTTCACATTGTGACTAAAACTAAAAAAACAGGAGAATGCTTTGAAAAGCTTAATTTGTTTCTTTTTAAACTTTAATTGCTTAATTAGTCTCCTCATTCATTGCATTTTGTCTTCAATTTAGGCATGGATTGCTCCTTTCACTTTAATTTCTGCTGTTGTTCAATGAGTATTATGCTTTTTGCATGTGTTGGAAACTGTTTTTAAAATGTATCAGACACTCTTGTTTATTAAATAATGTGCTTTTGAAAGGAGAATTCTGACTGATTCAGGATCTTTTACACTCTGTAATTGATTTTAGATATGTGTTTTACCCAGAGTAATTGCCTTGATGCGTACTTGGAGGAAAATTTCAGTCTCAGAGTTGTATTATCCCAGACCTTCCCACTGGACT
Organism: Gymnorhina tibicen; assembly: GCA_013399875.1. Taxonomy (NCBI): domain Eukaryota; kingdom Metazoa; phylum Chordata; class Aves; order Passeriformes; family Artamidae; genus Gymnorhina; species Gymnorhina tibicen. The sequence continues at coordinate 667,843 of VXAZ01005369.1, read as the reverse complement.
ATTTACAGTAGATGAAGGAAGATATGATAATTTTTCTACTAGCTGTCTCTTGAGTCTATTATAATTTAGGTGCTCCCATGAGTTAAATTAATTTACATTAGAGTGTTTTGGCCAGAACAGCAATTCATCATATGGGTTGTAGTGAGAATGGCCAATATTCCATTACTGTTCCTCTCTCGTGAAAGCTTAAATTTCTGTTAAGATGAACAGAAATAAAGTTTTGCACCTTGTCAAAGTCCCAAAATATACATTTGATAGTGTTTTGAAGGAAATCTACATCTGGAAAGCAGCTGTGAAATAACAAGCAGAGGTATTGTCCTGCAAATATGTCTGTGACTCTTCTGTTTTAATGTTCATTTGAATGCTCTGGAGGGAAAGACAGTATTCCATGACATCCCAGAAGACAAAGAATTTTCTTTGTAAAATGCAACAGGTCAGCTGGAAATATTGCTCCTGATTGTTTTGAAAATGATATATATACTTACTAAGAACATCACTAAGAACATCTTTTTGTTTTGTTTGGGTTGTCATGTGCACAACTAGTGACTTTTAATCCAGCCATTACTGTTTAGTTTGGAAGTGCTTAACAAAAATTTCTTTACCAGGAATTCTAAATGAAACTGTTACCGTATGGTGGATTTCTGTTTTGGAGTTTCTGCTATGTTTTGGAGTTTCTGCTCCTCACAGCCTTCCTGTTTCTGTTTGTAGTGTTAGAAGTTACTCTTTTTCTAGCTTGTGTTCCTTTGCTTTCTTTCACAACTTATCCACCTGCATTATCTCATTACAAATGGATTTGACAGTTGGAAATCAGGCCTGGACTTGGCCTTTCCAAAGAGCTTCATGTGCACTAAATCAGGAATAGGTTTAGGGTGATCTGAGAAAACAGATCACAGCCTGTATTCCTGTCATTGATGAGTTTAATGATCACTTAAGGAGTGTTTACTTTGTTATACCACTTAGAAAGACATATATTAAGAGCTGGAAGCCTACAGGAAATCTATCAGCATCATAAATACACACACACACACACACACACACACAAACACACACATGTATACCCACATGTATGTGTGCAAATGCCAGAAGTGGTTGAATTCCAAACGAGTAATAAGGTGATTGTTCTCTTTGCAGTTGTTTGTCCTCCGGGCAGTTATTTCCAGCAGGATGAATGCATTCCCTGCCCTCTTGGCTACTATCAGTATCAGACAGGACATTCCTTCTGTATCAAGTGTCCTGTGGGCAAAACTACCAACTCCTATGGGGCAATCAGTGCTGATCACTGTAAGTTGAACATTTTTTTTCCATATCCTTTATATTCTGGCTTCAAATAACTAATGATTTTTTTTATTCATCTCTAAGTTAAAAAAAAAAAAGTAATCCTCCCTCTGGGGGTTTTTGGATGGATATGATCCCTTCTGCATGCATTCAAAAGCATTTTACAAAGTACAAACTGTCTGGTGTTTTGACCAAAAATGCATGAGAAACAAGTGGTCAGTCTCATCCAGGACCTTGTGGTTCCTCCAGACATGTTCATTGTCCTCAGGAATGATATCTGGGTGTTCAGTATCAGCAAGAAACTTCTTATGCAAGCAATTTATTGTCACTTTCATGAACACTAAAATAGTCTTGTTTTGTGCAGCTCTTCCCCCTGCAAATACAAACAGTTCTCACAAAGCAACTATTGAAATGCTCACTAAAACTGGTGAATTCAGCTTAAATGATTTGGTTTTTTCATGCAGTTCTATACAGAAAATCAGTTATTAGGTCCAAATTCAGTTTTTTCTACAGAATTATCTTATATAAAAATAAGATAAAAAGTAAGAGTACGAAGAATTGGCTTCTTGGGAAGTGTCATTGAGTATATGGTCTACTTTGTTCTCTTTTGACCTATTTTTTCTCTTAGGTGGGATAAACCCCCCATTTTTATTGTAATATATCCCCACATCAATTAACTTTTGCCTACAGTTGTCATTTTTCTTTCCCATGTGTGTTCCCTGGCTAGGTATTGGACTTGTGTCCTTAAAAGTTTGCTCCTTAGGGTTTAAAACCTTGCACTTGCAATTTTCTTTACTGAACCTGCTCCCTGCCTGGTTTCACTTTACCTTTGTGCTGCTCCTCAGCGCCAGCCCTCTCCAAAAGGCCAGGTTACGCATTACCTTCCTACTTTCTTTCATTCCCTGATGTTTCCTTGCAGAGTCTGAAGAGTTTTTCTGAATTAATTGGTGTGATAGCTCTTCTCATTGCTCACAACATCCCACAGATCCACTGCAGCAGGCATTGCATGTAAATAGAATTCCTTCTCTGTACTTCGCTTTACAGTACTGGAAATGCATCAACAGAGATTTGATGCGTGACAGAGAATCCAAAAAATGTTTGAAACACAAACTGAAGTAGCAACAAAGCAGTGAGACTACCATGCTTTAGAGCATGAAACACCATGCAAATCATAGCTTAATTTTCAGTGAAGTCTCTGCTGTGCTAAGGGGACTTTTGTACAGCATTGAAACATTGTCTTACTGTATTGACAGGACCAGTGGCTGCGCAGGAGGTTCCCTCTAAACATCAGAAAATGTTTTTACTGTGAGGACAACCAAGCACTGGCTCAGGTTGCCCAGGGAGGTTGTGGAGATGAGTAAGACCCATCTGGAGATGGTCCTGGGTAGACCAGGTGGCCCTGCCTGAGCAGGGGGCTGTGACCTTACAACCTCCAGAGGTCCTGTCCAGCCTCTGCCATTCTGTGAAACCCAGTGGCAGCATTATGAAAGTGCCTTTTCTCCTTCCCTTGCTCACTTGTAACAGGTGTCACATCCTGCCAGAGCAGTGACCAGGGCCTGCAGTGTGATGAAAGTGGCCAGTATAGACCTTCCCAGCAAGACCCTGACACCAAGAAATCCTTCTGTGTCAACAGCTTTGGAGCAGCACTGGACTGGACCGAAACAGAAGATCTCCTTACAGATGAGCAGTGCTTGGGTAAGTGGCAGAAGGATATTTTGGATTTGTTTTGACCTCACATAGGTGAAACCTCCTTATGAAGAGAGTAATCACTCCAGGGCTATGGGGATTCACTGTGTCATAGTTACTCACTTTCCTATACTTGTGCCCTCTGCCTTAAGCCACATTCTTCCTTAGTTTTGCATTTCTTGACTATACTGGAGAAGTTATTTCTGGTAAGGGGAGAGAGAGAAGCGGGTATCCTGCACTCTCAGATGGCTGCCATCTTTTGACGTGTGCTGACCTCGTGCTCTCTGCTTGGAAACCCAAAAGAATAATGAGAGGGCTAATGAGAAAGAAGCAGAATTATTAATTTCTTTGTAAAATTATCGCTCATCAGCGTATTCATGGGAAATAGACTATTTTCAGCAATGACATCACAGCCACAACATAACATCACCCTCTGGGCTCCCGCTGTAAGATATCTGACTTGGGGAATACATCCTGGCAGGCTGGGGGAGGTTACTTCTGCTTGAACACAGCTGTGAAATGCTGGTTCTCAAGGATGAAAAACTTGAAAAAACAAAGTAAGTCATCTATCAAACAGTCCCCAGACTGCCTGCAGTAAGGTCTAATTACTCCTCTCAGCCTCTAAGCTTTTGCTTTTTCCCAGAAGTTTTTATATGTTCATCATATGATCGGTATTGAATTTAATGTAATAGTCTGTTTAGAAATGATGTCATGGTGTGCTTTGAATGTGACTTGTCTTATGACAAGTGTGATCAGTGGAAGGAGTTTGAAATGAAAGTCCTCGTTTGTGAAGAGGTTGCAAAACTATCTTCTCTTAAAATAGCTTTTTTTTTTCCCACTGAGCAAACTCATGGACTAATCATAGTTATGAACCTCAGGTGAAAGCCTCTGTTGCCCTCAATCACAGGATAGCTGAGATGTTTCTCTGGGGAGAAGACTCAGGATCTCAATTCTGTTACCATGAATCTTTCTGTTTGGGCATTTCTGCCTCTGTGCAGGGGGGGCAGCTGTAGATATCTGTACTTCTTTTTGTGGATCATGCTGGAGATATCACTACAAATATTTATGACTGTTGAAAATTCAAGGTTTAAAAAACCAGCAACAATGTATCAGAGAATCATGGAATAGTTTGTGTGGGAGGGACCCTTAAAGACCATTTCATTCCAGCACCCTTGCCGTGGGCAGGGATGCCACCTAAAAATCAGGTAACTCAGGGCCCCATGACCACCTAAGAAATCTGTTTAATTTCTTGGGTTTTTTTAATAATAATTTGCTGAATAATTTATTTCTTTTTTAAAGATTGTGCTGCATTTTCAGAAATCATAATGTGAAGTGAAACTGTTTATCTCTATTTTTATTTTTCCCCCTGCCTCTACTATTTCCCTTAACTGAATTCAGCACCCAGCAAGACAGTAGGGGCTGAAGGCTGATCTTGCTTTGACAAGAGGCAGGCACTTGGGAAGGGTCACCAAAACCCAGCTGGTCTTTGGTTTTTGAGTCTTCTATCAGAAGAGGAATTGCCTTGTATGAATGCACAGGAATAAGCTGTAACAATCATTGCTCATTATTATCATTCTCCCTCTTGTTACATTTTAGGCCACTTAACATTTGCACTTAACATTTATTACTTAACATTTATTATATGGGGGTTGGGACTAGGTGATCTTTCCAACCTAAACCATTCTATGATTCTGTGATTACAGCAACAGAAGGACCTGGAGCTTTACTCTAGTAATAAGTGAGATAGAGAATTTCTGCTCTGCACTAAGCCTGTGAAATGATTTTATGACTGCAATTTTTTAAGCTTTCTTCGTAATAAAAAACAAAACAAGAATTTTTTAAAAAGGCAGCTTTTCTATTATTTATTCAATGTTTTCAGTTTATTGTTTCATAATACTTTCTATCTTCTCTCTACTTTTCTCCCATATTATTGTATTCAATACATACTGTATTCAATAATATTGTATTCAATAATATGGGAAAAAAATAGAGAAAAAATATTTTCTCTTGAAAATGGAGAGATGGGATGAAACCAGAATTAGGGGGGGGGATCAGAAGAAAATAAAAACATTTGAGAGTGTAATTTTTAAAATTTGAATATTGGAATAGAAATGAAGGCAGGTTTTAACGAGGCATCACTGCAAGCTGCAGATGCAGAAGGGATTCAGTTTCATGCAGAAGTCAGCTAATGGTATTTTGGTGCCCTGTATTTCTAGGAAGGAAAAAACGTTCACTTCTGCTTGCACCACATTTCTTCCCTGTCCCCACCCAAGCTGGAGTGCAAGGATTTTCTTGTGCTAAGCATTTGACAAACCCATGTGGGTTTCTTTCTGAGCAGAAATGATGGTTTTATCAAAAGCACCTGCTGACTCAACCCTGACAGCAGTGGACATTTGCTTCTGATTTAGCCCTGACTGTTTTGCTGTAAGAGTACAAATGATTATTTTAAGAACTTATCCCTGACTTTTATTTTGTGGTTTATCCAGACCTTTCAGGGAGAGAGGGCTGTGATCCTCCAGCTAGACCTCTGCACCCGTGAGCCCAGGGCAAAGAGGGGCTGAGCTGCCAGCTCTTCCATGTGCAGACGTCTGCCAAAGCTGGGATCACACCAGGGCTCCTGCTTTTACCCTCTTTTAGGTCCCTGCCAGGTACTGGCTGCAAGGAGCCTGAGGCTTGCCTTCACTTGGGGCCTTTAGAGAAGTTTGGTCACCAATGGATGATGCTAAGTCACCACATTCTTCTCTTAATCACAGAATGGCTTGGATTGGAAGGGATCTTAAAGATGCTCTACTTCCAGCTCCCCTGCCACGAGAAGGGATAATGTGCTGTGCTCACTCAAACGTACTGGTGTATCAACCTGTGGACACACTGTGCCCAACCCCTTGGTAATACAGGTAGTAACAACCTCAGCAGGGTGGTGGTGGCACTGTGAGTGCCTTCACCAGTCTGTAATCCTCTTCAGGGCACAGCCAGGGCCGAACCCTGTGGAGCCTGGATTAGATTCCTCACCCCATGCAGTGACCTTTGGGGTTTGCATCTCTAGACCCCATGAGCTTTTCCCAGTGTGTGAACAGTGCTGCTTGTCAGACTCCTCACACACAGGTGCAGTGGGTCCAGTGCAGAGTGAGCAGATAAAAGGGTTTGGTCAGTAAAGTGACAGTCAGGTGTTAAAAGTCGAATATAGGAGTAGTAAAAGCAGCATGTAGGATGTACTACCTTGGGTATAGCCCTGGGCCTGAAGCCAGTGGAGATCAGGCTGCTGTGTTTCTGGGAACAAGTGATAAGGCTCCTGGATTTTCCATCTAACCAAGTGCTGCTGGAGCTGGCTCTTGTTTCTGGGACTGTTTTGTAGAAAATTGGTTCCCCCTTTGAGTCAATATTTGGTTCAATGCCATGAACAAGTAATGAGAGATGGCAGGTCTGCTGCTGGAAGAGAAGCCTCACTGGAGAGTAAAATCCCAGCCCACTCCCGGTTTTTAAAACATCTTGTGACACTTTTTTTTTCAAAGCAGAAATTTTACCCTCATGCCAGCTGTCTCCTGCATTATCTGTGAGGTTATGGTACATCATTTAATAAGCAGACCTCTCTCCCCACAGAAGTCTTCAACTTCTACCTAAAGTCTTTGTCTGTTTCCAGCATGGGAACTGATGATACTGCCTGGGTCTTTTTTGTCTCTTTTTAGTGCTCAGAAAGTTTGAAAGAGTTCCTGCCTCCAGCCTGATTTATGGATCAGAAGAAGCTCAAATTCTTCAGTCTCAGTCATTTGGGGGAGACCTGCAAAGTACATATTTTCAGTGCATTTCAGGTGAGAAAACTGAGAAAATCTGCAGAGAAAACACTGACCATTGTGGAAAATAATAATCTTTTTGTATGATGAGTTTATAGTTAAGTTCATAGGTGAGCTATATGTTCTTCAATTTGGCACCAATTCACTGCAAGATATTTACAGCTTTTGGTGACTTTGGTTCAGGGAAGAGAGTGATATTTCTTCCAGAAAGAAGTCTCCTGACTTTACATACCACTTCAGACAAGTCATCTGACTTTAAAGCCAGTTAGTGTATTTTGCAATACAGATGAAAACTGAGATTTAAACCAGGAAACATTCATCAGACTCTGCAGATGTGCAGACAAAAGAAGGATTAGGTGTTCAGGACATATGAAAACCAAGCTTTTACCTCTTCAGAAATTAGCTGATTGGCACATAAAATAGGAATAATCATCCTTGCTTACGTCAGAAGGGTATTATAAAGAGTGCAGAGATATTCTTCTGCCAAGTCTTACAGTCTATACAATATGTTGTATCTTGTTTACGTTGGTTCAGAATCATCTCAAACCAAGAGGAATCACCACACTGCTTTCAGGGTGCTTTGAGTCAGTCTCACCTCATATCTCCTAAGGCTCAGGCCGTGAAGGGAGGCAGAGGGGATATGTTCAAAGTAAAAACACCCTGGCAATAATAACACAGATGTCCTGTTTTAATTTAATCAAAATTCTGACAGATCAGTGGCTTTGTGTCACATGTCATGGTCTAGCTGGAGCAATCACCTCCCCTGCTAAGAACTGAATACGTGAAGCCTTTTATGTGTTACTAGAATGATCTTCCTACACCAGCTCATCCTAGCTGAATACTGTGAGATTTCTTGCACCTTTCCGTGCAAATGGAGACCTTCAAAAGCAAGACACTGAACTGAGAGAGCCTGAGAATGAACCTGGGGAGGAATCCATGCCCCTTTGCCAACCAATCTGATTCCATGCTCATAGCTGTATTTTCTGTATAAGTTATGTAAATAGCAGCACTACTGCTGGAGTGCTCATTGTGCGGTAAGGGTTAATCTTTCCCTCTCTTAGTCCCTGTAAGGTCAGATAGCTCAGCTTGCATTTTTGCGGATGTTTTGATCTAAGTTGGTTGATTTTATACTAAAGACATTTGGAAAGTATTTCACTCGTGCTAGGAGCAAAGCTGAGGGAGCAAGTTAATAGTGAGTGTGTCAGGGCAGAAGGATCTTCAGCCACTCCTAAATCTGGAGGGGATGGCTGTTTCTCCCTTACAATGGCCAGGGGATTGCTGCAGGGGCAGCCAGCATAATTGAAGCATAATTTGATGCTTCCCTCCTTCCTATCACTCCAATATCTGGCACAACCTCTTTGCCATGGTGTTACTGTATCAGGCAGATTGATGCGCTGGCAAAGTGGTTCATGAGAGTCCTGCCTCGGGCAAAATTATCCAGCAGACTTTAAATATTTGGGTGGGTGTTTAGAACTGTCTCAGCTGTTTATATTATCAGGTGATGAGCAACTTTTTGCATGAGTTTATTTCAATTTAAAATCCTTAACCCTCTACTAAAATAGTTGAGTACTAAAGTTCATTTGGCTAATTAAATTCATGTGCTTGGGGCCTGATAGACATATGGAAATCTAGGTAAATGGCAGTAAGCAGTGGAATTTGTAGCAAACATTTTGCATGTGAATTGCTAAGAAACCTAATATTTTTTCCTGTTTTTCAGGCTGTGAGAGAGAAGATGCCTGTGGCTTTGCAACTGTAGCTCCTGCTGGTTCTGAAGTTCTCTGTGAATTATACAGTGCTGCTGAAGTCAACTTCAACTGCACCACCTCTGGATTGGTAACAATTATCACATTTAAAAATAAATGTTTGTCATAGTGCTGTGTGTTCAATGTAAGTAGACAAGATCACTTGTATTTGAAGAAAGGCAGGCTGTTACCTGACCCCTGGGACAGTGCTCTTCCCTATGGCAGTAATAAATCCCTGCAAGTTGGTAAAGAAACCACACCCAGATGTTTCCAAAAATGACATCTGAATACCTCAGTGTTTGGTTAAAACATCACACAGCACTGTTATTCCTAAAACATGCTGAGCTCTGGCAGATAGGATATCAGGTTGATTTAAAAAGAGGGTTAATCTGGATAGTCCAAACTAGAAGTAGTCAGGTTGGTAATCAGGTCACCTGAAACAATCATACTTTTTGAGTCCCTTTCTCCAGCCCAGGGTTTGAACTGTGTGCTCTTTGTCACTGTACTATTTTCCTATTCACTACTTTTAGACAGCAATGTGGCGTTGAGGAGCTGAGATCTCGGTTTGATGGAGTAAAAAATGTCTGTATGAGACAGAATAAAAAATGTCCACATGGAGTTGTGCTGTGACAACCTTTGTGTGTGCTTATTCCTCCCCATGAGTTTCTTAATAAAGAAAATTCATTTAAGGAGAGGAAATCAATTAGGTTGTATTTATTTTGCTTGCCTGTTTTCTCTCTCAGGTGCAAGGTGTCTTGGGGAACCCTGCTGCCACTAGCATTGGTGGCCTCAGCTGCCTGCTGCATGTCAGGAACCCAGAGGGAGCTGCACTGATGGTCTATTTGAAGAGAGGTACCAGATGTGAATCACTCACCTAAATCTGACTCTGTCCCCAAGCTGGTAGTTGCTTCTGTAGAGGATCATGACTAAATGTGGGGAGCATCTTTATTTAAGAAGACACAACACTTTTTAAAGCTCAACATTTAGTGACAGTCCAGAAACTTCAGCAAGTCTTCCCTTCATATTTTTTTCCCTAGAAATTAGGAATACAGCTTTTGTAAGCCATTTTGATGGCTTTTGCCAGCAATAGTCCCATAAAACCTCAAATTCTATCCAATATATTTTCGTATTCTGTTCTGTTGTGTTATGATTTCTCTTTATTAAGCAGTTTATTTGAATATAGAAGGCATTATTAATGACCAGCTTGTACATAATTTAACAGTTCACTTTACTTTTGACCATGAATCATTCTAGTAATATACCAGCCAACAAATAAACCGCTCTCCATGAATCCCAAAACATTTCAGCTGAACTAATGAATGCATGAGATAAATGTTATTGATTGATTGATTGATTGATTGATTGATTTATGATCTGAGTGTGGCTGAGCACCACATCCACTATGTGTCCAGCTTTAAGCCTCCTGCCAAACTGGAAGCAAGATAACCAAATGCAGAATGCTGCGCGGTTTGAGTCAAAACTCTCTGTTGTCACTGTTGTCTTTGTACTTCTATCCAAACCTCTGAGTCATTATTTATTAATATTAATAAAAATAAGGATCTAAGTCTCACCTGAAAAAAAGACAAGTCCCCAAAGCTTGTTGCAATCAGTGTAATCTTGTTGATACCAGATCTGCTCTAGTTTTCTACATCCAAAATTCTATGACTCATGCCCTCTTAGTCAGCAGAAGCCTTAAGTGCAGATGCAGTTATGCTGGCCACGTTACCCATTTTACTTTTTAAATGAGATAAATTTGTTTCATTTTTATCTGGGAGTTACTAACAGTGCTTGAAGGTAGAATATTTCCAAACTTAGTGCATGCATCAATTTAGGAGCTGTTTGCTGGCCATACATTATGACCAGCTACTCAAGAACAATGGCACCAAACCATTTGATGATCTTATCTTGCTTCTGAAACTCAAAGTCTAGAAAAGGACTTTTAAAACTGAGTTTTGATCATAAAACTTTCAACCAGCTCCAGTCTGCAGGCAGTTCAGAAGCATACCTTGAGTTCCTCTTGAGCTTCTTTCCCATTTTGTCTACCCAGGACAGGAATTTACCTCCTCTGGGCTCAAGGCCTTTGAGAGGACTGGCTTCCAGAATGTGCTGTCCGGCGTGTACCGCTCCGTGATGCTCCCGGCAGCCAGCACATCCCAGACTGACGCTCAGCTGCTCTGCAGACAGGAGTGCAGCCGGGACTCCTGCTGTGATGGATTCATCCTGAGCCAGCTCCCGCTGGATGGAGGTACTGCCTGACTGCACAGGAAAGAGTTCTGCTGTAGGAAACCAATGCTAAATGAGTAGAAGTTGTTGCTGGACCCAATACACCCACCTTTGCATCATACCAGTGTCAGCAGCCTGTCTCTACATCACTGACATTTTTTTGGTGTTGTCAAGGTTTGGGTGATGCCCAAGACTTGATCTGTAGCAGTAAAGACCTGAGGTAGCAACCTGCTCTTGGAACAAAATGGACATTTTGAAGGGATAAACCCAACAGAGTCCCAGCAGTGTTTAGGCAATGCTCTTTGGAACATGGTGTGACTCTTGGGGCTGTTCTGTGCAGGGCCAGGAACTGGACTCAGTGATCCCTGTGGGTCCCTTTCAACTCAGCCTGTTCTCTCTCATCCTGGTGAGATAAATCATTCTGAAAACACCTCTCTCTGTACTCAGCACAGCTTGATGGCCAGCAGTTGATGCCTTTCAGCTGATGCAGGAACTAAGAAGGTGCCTCCATGACAAGACAGAGTTCTTGTCATGCAAATGAAAATCAGCTCCCTTTTAAGAGCAGGAAAAAAGGATGCTAAATAGAATTATGTTATATTAGTGCATGCAGGAATGCTGAAATCTCCCAGGTCCAGGTGTCTAGCTAGGACAGCAAGTCGGGGTGGGATGGATGGAGCCTGGCAGAGGTGGGACTTTGGCAGAACCAGATTTTTGCCAGCAAATTTAAGCACTTTATGTCAGTGCTCACTTTTTGTAGTTCAAAGTTCACATAGTACTGACTTTTCCCTTGGAGATGCATTTCCTGTAGGAAATGTGAAGTTCTAAATGACATGCCTCAAGTATTTAAGACGAGCTCTATCAACAGCCAGGAGTTGGACGTAATGATTTTTGTGGGTCCCTTCCAATTCAGGATATTCTATGATTCTGTGAAATCCAGGCATGTGCTAGTGGCTGCTATGTGACAAGCAATTCTCCAGTTTGGAGTGGAAATTGATCCTAGATTTATGAAAATCTGTGAAAATCTGTCACAAATTATCTGTGAAAATTGTCAAGCAAATATTTCCAGAAAATTTTTTTGTTTTGGCATCTCATTTTTTTTTACATCAAAATATTCTAGATGATCTTGTAAATTCCATTTCTCTATATATTTACTATCAGATTTTGTGAGTGAAGAAGATGAATGTTGTAGAGCTCTCTGTTTAGTTGGTGTGACCTATTTGGATTAGTACTACAGTTCAGTACTACAGATCAGTACTAAATGCATTACTTGGACTTAAGCATTAATAAAAAGAAAAAAGAAGGAAAAGATAGCATATTCAATATCTCATGTACCCAGTCCATAAAAACAAACTAGAGAGGGCATTGTAAAACCTTAGAAATGCCTGAGCTGTGACAGCAAGTGCAAAGCAAGAGCTGAGTATTCCCTAGAAGTCATGGGAACAGATACCAGAACATGTGGCCTTTAACACACTGTTCCCCCAACTCACATCATGGTACTGGGGGAGACTCAGGCCTGGGATGACTGAAATCAGGCACCAGTTCAGGAAACCATTGCAGTAAAAATATATAAGTGCTTTCTTAGGTTCAGAACCTGAGACTGTAAGACCATCAAAGGATTGGGTGTGTCTCTGTGGTGCTAAAGTACTGAGAACGTTTGGGTATTATCAGATAATACTAATATTTTATTAGGTGATAATAGTATGTGCTTGAAATCGCTGAAAAACAGACTACAAATGTTTCGTTTGGGTATGAGTAGCTAACCTTAGCACTCCAATTTGAACATATGGCTCTGATTTGCTTATTTGGGTTTTTTTTTTGGTACAGAAGGGTGTCTCTCTCAGTGACACAGGTTCAGTTGGCACTTAGAGAAATTACTGGGGGTCTTGGGTGAAAAGCTCTGTGTAGGTGCAGAGCATTAGTGGAGTGATGCAGCTGTGTCTTTGCCTGTCCCTAGGTACCATTCTGTGCAGTTTGCTGAGCTCCCCAGACGTACTGATCTGCAATGCCAAAGGCTGGAATCCAACACCAACCTCAGCCATGGGTGGGATGTGTAACGGTGTGAGCTATGATGAGAAGGAGAAAAGGTTTTCCTTCACCCTGGGAGGACAAGTGTTCAGTGGAAGTACGTCAATGAATTACCTCAATTTACATTAGTTCTCTTTCATTGTTGTATGGACTCTGCCTTATTCACCAGACTGCTCTTGTACTCCAGTGCTTTTTTCAAGTTAATCTATATCACAAAGTAATAGGAATTCTCTGACTAGATGCATTGTTAAGTAGTTGGACCTCTCACATTTTGCCACGTGAACATTAATGAAAGTTGAGACTGTGTTCAGTATGTCACTCTGTAATACTTCCAGCATTTAATTCAGGCAGATCCAAGCCAATAACCTGAGAGAGCTGCACAGTAAAAGTGATGATAGGAAATTGAGTAAAGTTTGGCACCTTGGACCCAGACTAGCCCCATGACACCTGGGACCTTTTCCCTTAGACTTTTATATTGTAATGAAGATGATGCATTTTCTAGTGATGTGTTTTCCAAGCAATTTCTGAGCATTTTTAAAATATCTGTTTAATTTAAACAGCAATTCTAATATTTTTTTTTTTAATTAGCTTCTCAGTTGGTGGAAGAGGCAGAAAGAAATTTCACTACCTTTCAGGAAGTTTACCTGTGGAGAGGTGAGTTATCTCACAAAATTTCTTACAAAAACTTATGATGAACTGTAGGGAGTAGCAGCTCTCTATTCTATAATGGAAGTGTCGTTGTCACTTCATTTTATGCTGCCCAAATTAAGACACAACTCAGAAGTCTATTTTGGCAGGGACGTATAAACTGGAGTTTATTGTCAGTTTCATGAAATTTGAGTATATTCTTGTGTCTGAGAACATAATTTATAACTTTTAATACCCTTGATATCATGAAGACACCTGCCTTTGCCTCATCAGTGTCCAAGTACCATAATAATTTGGCACTTTATACATAATCACGTGGGTTATGTTTATTAGCAGGACAACCCTGTTTTTTCTTTCTGAACATCGCTGTGAGCATGGCAGGACCTGCACAAATGATTTGTGATACTGCTTTATGAGTGCACACAGCCTCCAGACCACTGATGCTGAATGCAGAGTGACTGTGGATATGGCATTTACTTTTGTCATCCAGAAAATGCATTTTGGTTTAGTTTTTCCCCAGAGCTATACAGAGATGGTTTTACTCATTCTTGATTCAACATTTGGTGGAACTACCAAAGGAGTTTTCCTAAGTGATGCGCTTCATATAGTTGTTAAATTTTGGGAACTAAGGATTATCTTGTCTTGTGAAAGAAAGATAAAGGGAATTACTCTGCTCTTTGATCCTGTTTCATTTCAGATTCCAGTATGGTCACCCGGAATAAAACCCCTGTGTGTGGGGCTGCTGCTTTGAAGACAGAAAACGATCTTGTGTTATCAGGTATTATAGCAAGAGCAGACAGAGAAGGCAGCAGAAGAGAGCTGAGAGGGGGTGCAGAATTTAACCAGAAAATACTATATATGGCTATATATATGTTCATTATAGTATAGGTATTGTAAAGGCCAGAGGATTTCTCTTAAGTTGGAAGCCTGATATAGATTTTGAGAAAGATGTTCAAAATGTAGGTCTGGTTTTATGATTTTTACCTTCCCAGGCCAAGCTGGAAAGGAAAGTGTTAAAATGTTCTATGAAACTTGTTCTTTCAGTCTTGCTGAACTGAAGAGACACTGGAAATATTATTTGGCTGAAAAAAAATTTTACATAAGCCCAGGAATGAAATCCTTGGCTTGGGTACCTGGGCATCTTTACTGCTACTGCCAGTATGGCTGTAAATATGATACTTAGAGAAACCCAGGAGGAAACTGCAATCATAAGACTTTCTTCCATGCATGAAGACAGTGAGGGACCTGTGAACTTCTCTTAGCTCCTTTGTTATTCCAGGGTTTGCTCTTGGTAATATTCAGTCATGTATAGGTCCAAAATAATTTGTAGGGAGTTACTGGAGTTCATTTGGGCCTTCAGCACCATAATCCTAAGAGAAAGTGAGCAATGGAGTTTGCTGAGAGCACCTTGGTTCATCTTTAATGAACTGTAATCTTTGCTGAGGAGTCATGATGAATGTCTGAGTACATGATTTAATATGTACAAAATCCTAAAAGGAAGTGAATTGCTGATTTTGCTTATGGAATTTGAAAGGAAGGTAAACTAAACTAATTAAAAAACCTAAAAATGCCCATTTACCTAGCAGAGCTCCCATACAACTAGGGGTATTTTAAAGACTAGACTTAAAAAGAGAGACAAAAAAATTCACTTAATATGGTGGGTGAAACTCTCTTGCATTTACCTGCTAAGGCATGAGTGCAGCCCTCAGGGTCCTTCATTTACCTTGCTGGGGCTGATAATACCATTAAAACCTGCAGTTATGCAAGGAATGCAGTTTTTGCCTCCATCCCTAAGTCTCAGTCTTGACACCAGCTGTTTAAGAGAAACTGAAGGTTGAAGTTATGACTTGAGAGGTAACAGGAATTATAGGTTACCATTTTTAGAAAGTCATGAAAATATCTGGGAAAATAGCTACAGAGCTATTATGACTTGATAATCATTTATAAAACACAAGGTAACATGTATTTTCTATTTTTTGATAGAAAATTCAAAGCTAGAGGGCATTTCCAGCTTGTCAGTAGGTGCTTCTGCACTTCAACAGCAGTTGTCAGCATGTCTTTACTTTCCCTTGTTTTCATTATTGTCTGGTTGTTTCACTGCATGTAAGATTAAGTAACACAATGTCTCACGATGTTGGAACTGGGGATGACACCTGCTGATGGCATTTGATAAATAAGAAAGTATCTATGAAGAAATCTGGAAGAGATCAGTGAAGAGTGTCCATCTCTTTTAATACTGGACCCTTATAGAAAAGGGATAAATTTGGGAACTGAACAAAACAGCTGTGATTGATTGTTTCAGGGGGAGCTCAGGACATATAAATAATTTCATACATGTCTAAAGGTCACAGGCAGGTGACAGAAAGGAGTTATTTAATGTGGTCTGTGGGAGCATAAATTAGGGGAAATGAGGCTAAATGACTGAAATAGGTATTAAGCTTGTCAAGAAAACTTTTAACACTAAGATGTGTAAAAGATCCTGAAGGGAATGTAAGGAAACTGCTGCATTTTGGATTTACAAAACTAGATCGATTAAGGAATTGCAAACATCTTCTGAATCATCATGCTTCGCTGTTGGGATATTGTGTTGCATGACAGAGTAGAGAGAACCCTCTAATTTCAGGAAGCTGGGATTTTCATCTAGTTTTTGGATGCTGGAAATAGTCTGGCGGTGCAGCTTGGCGAGGAGGCATTGCCTACAGGAGAGTCACTGTGGGTGGACAGTTCTGTTATTAAAAGCAGCCTTTGGTGTATTCTAGTCCTACAAAATGATTGCAGCTGTTTTACTGTGAAAGGCAGAATTTCATATATAAATAAATTTAATTCATTCCAGATCATACTTAATTTTTTGTGGGATTCTTTGTTTGTTTGTTTGTATCTCAGATTCCACAAAGGATCTTTTCTACCTAATGGACAACAGCCAGATACGAAGTGACCAGAACAATTCTCTCCCTTACCAGCAGTACTGGGTCTTCAGGCAGAAGTACTCAGCTGAGGAAGCTCTGCTTTGGTGTCTGACACGTAAGACATCTTAGAGACTGTTATTCTGTAGGGAATAATAATTAACTAAAATCTTTTAATAGGTGTTATAATAATGATGAGTAGAAATTTTGGACTTTGAGATTTTATGTAGAAAACACCTAAAATTTTCATGGAAATTGCCAATGGGGCACCTGTTTCTTCCTTACAGTCTTTGCCAGCTGTGGCAGAAAGGGTGCCCATAATTCACCATCAAGGTCCCCCTGTCATGGGCAAGAGAAGTCAAAGGTACAGCTTGGGCTGTTCTTGAAATACACCCCTCCAAACAGGGACATGGCATAGTGGTAAAAGAAGGTAAAATGCAGATACTTGGGGTTAATGATAAAGTATATTTTAATGCAGTAAATGGAGAAGATTTTCTAGCTCTACCAGGAACTCAGAACTAAGAGTACCAAACAGTGCACAAACATCACTGTAAGAGGTCAGTAGAGCTATTTCTGTTTAAAATTCAGCATTAACATACGTGTTTACAGGAGCCATTGCCATGGTAATTGAGAAATGGGCTTGACAGCTTTGGTTCTTTTCTGAAGGTGCTCTATTACCCTGGGGCAAACTTCAGGACAAATTGCTACAAGCAAATGTCTTGAACAGTTGATTCTAGGAAAGTTATGTTTAATTTTGTGTGATGCTTGAATGCTTCAGAAATATTTTTTGTAAAACCTTCCTAAGAGATCGTAGACATTATTGTCCTTTTTATTTGTTGGAGACCATGACTGGTGCAGAGTTCTTTCATGATTAAACATTTATATGTCAGGTTTACTAAAAGAGAAAGAGATCTTTATGAATTAAAATATTAAAGAGAGACCAATACACTGGAGTAATGCTTGTCACAGCTGGGGAATTTATCTTCTGTATAGATGTGCTGTAACTCTTTTACTGTGCTCTCCAAGTAAACCTGCTCTTCAGTGCCACTACAGCCAGAATGTGTCCCTCTTTCTCTTGCACTTTTAATTAATTAAATTAAATAATTTGCACAGTTAGTAGGATAATATTGAATCTCACTTTTAGTTGTTTGCTACTGGATAGCTTTAAGTGCTCTGAAAACATGAAGAGGAGCAGAGAGGGAAAGAAACCCTCATGTGTGTAACTGTTCATGACTTTGCTTCCTAGGTTGTGCCCAAGAGGAAGAGTTTTGTCGAATGGCAGATCTGCAAAATGCCACAGACAAATACTTTGTGTGTACCCTCTATCCAGAGGCACAGATTTGTGACAGCAGCATCGACCAAATACCAGGAAACTGTGCAACTGTGCTACCCCGGCAACCACAGACACTGTACCATAAAATAGGCAAGTTTTGATATTTGTGTGTATCATGTCTGCTCTAACCCTGGTAATGCAAGTCAGTGTTTTGGCTCTTGATTCTGAGATAAAAACTCTACATGAATGAATGAGTCCTGAGATGTGATGGTGCAAGGGCAGGTCAGGCTGTCCGGAGTATGGTTTTTTTCATTTTCAGTTCAGAATGGAAAGATATTAACCATGAATTTCACTGTCTCCAACTCAGCTATTCCCACACCAGAGAGTCCAAGTGGATCTCAAATTTTTATACCAGTTTTTAGCCCTTTTTATAATATGGGTGAAATAGGAATGTCATTGGAATGTCACAATCTACCATTAAAATTTCTATGGTAGCTAAATAATGCAAAAATTGAAAGCACTAAGTGTAATTCTTAAATTTTAAAAATTATTTTTTAGCAAATGCAGAGCTATAGACACGGATTTTAACCTTTGCTCTTTGAGTACTTGTGAAGTTCAGTGTTTTTCGCATAGGGCACATGTAAGGAAGCTGGACAAACAAGCCTGTTATCACTGGATACAGTACAGGAACATGTAATTTTGCTGTGACAAGTGTAAAGGTCCACTGAACTGCACTATTCAATCATGTCATTTTGGGGAGCCCAAAGGGCAGCTTGGATTGAATAATGCATGAGCACACTGGAGTGTTCCAATCTGGAGCTGTACCCCAGTTTAAGGCCTTGTGGAAGAAGTAGCATCAATACAAATCTCACAAACAAAAGGCCTGGCTGGAAGTCTTGCCTTGGCCATGTACTTTGCTCAGCTTTCAGAGCCTTCACTTAGTGAATTTTTATTCATCTTCAGGCTTAACAATCAAAATTTTGCTATGATAACATAAAACTCTCATTTAATTGACCAGAGCCCAGCAGAGAAATATACACTGGACCCCTACTATTTGATTACTTGAGCAGTATTTGTATACAACAAAGTTAAACTGATTTTTTGTTTTTCCTTTTCCTTCCAGTCACTCTTAAAAGTTCTGTGAAGAGCTTCTACACACGTGTACCATTCCAGAAAGTAACAGAAATCTCAGTGAGGAATAAGACTGACATGAGCAGAAAAGCTGTTTCAGATGGGTAGGACATGACCATTCGTTTGTTTTCCCTGGAATTTTAACCATGTCTGGAATTCCAAGGCCTTGTTATGCAGATAAAGGTGCTCAGAAGTATTGATCCAAGAACTGCATTATTTGGTAGTTTAATGAAGAGAAAAAAGCATATGGTTTAAAGGAGATTTGTAATTGAGTTACTATATAATAATTATGGACATGAAAATTGTTACTTATAATGCTACTAATTACTAGCTGGCCAGTTAAATCTCTTAGCAATGATACACCAAATCAATTTAGGCTGATATTTTTAGGGCAGAAATCAAAATAATCATCTAAATTATTGGATGTATTCTGGTAGATGTACTCTGATCAAGCATAATTTCATCTACATATGGAAAATGTATGGAAGTGTGTATGAAGTACCACACTGGTTCTTCAGCGTTATTGTGAAAGGCATCTCTATAGGTTCCCAGTGTCTAATTTGTCTAATGGTACTAAGGGCAATGTTTTTCCTTTCCTAGGTTTTTTGAGTGTGAGCGTTGGTGTGATGCTGACCCCTGTTGCACAGGATTTGGCTTTTTCAATGACTCCCAGCTGTCAGGTATTTTCCCCTTGTTTTTACTTTTAAAATAACTTCAACTCTTTCTTCATTATCCAAATTTTACAATTCTTTTGCTCTGAAGAGGACTTTAAAAGCCCTTTCAGATCTCATGCATCTCTCTTTAGCACCTTTTCAAGTAACCATATCCATTTCTAGGAGCTCAGACCAATGACACATTCCACATTTCAGAAATTGTTAAGAAAACTTCACGAGGATGAGTCATTAAGAGGCCGCAGTCCAACATCATAAAATTCAAACTGATCAAACTCCAGTTACTTCTCATTCATCAGCTTCTCTTCAAAAGTGTTGCTTGACTTCTTTTAGCGATTTTTTTCCCCTTTTATTTTGTTTCATTTTTAAAAGCCTAAAGGGCTCTGAAACCTAAATATTACTGAAATTAGGTGCATGCAAGCACATAATATTTGTAGATACTCTGGGGCAGTTTAGCCTTTTGGCTTTCTTGGTTGTCTGACCTTCTCTGCTCCCAAATTTTAGACTTCTGCTTGAGGACGAAAGTCTTCAGCTGGTGTTTAAAATTGAATAACACCCAGGTCAAAGTCAATGAAAAAGATTTTAATATTTTATTCCAAATTCAGATTAGACTACTGAAATATGTAACTTCATTTTTGGAAGAGTCACGTGCTAATCAACTCTCCCTGTGGTCATTAGGATGTGCTGTTTTTATAATTCATTTTGGAATTTGAAACCCTTCAGAAATATATATTTTTAATTCCTTTTTTTTGTTGAGCAGACAAAATTTTCACTTGGTCAAAAAACGAGTACCTTAGAAAATTAATCCAGTGTAGTTTAGATAAGAATTAATGTGCAAATAAAAAATAGCTGACAGTTTTCATACCTCCTTATGATCATATGAAATATGAAGTCTTAACTGAATATGTCTGGGAGTTTCTCTAAATAGTTCTAAAAAAAATGATAAATTTTAAGGCACCCAACATGCAAAATGGACACATTTTTAGTTTATCTGATTTATATTTAATATCTGTGGCATTTCAGACATCCAGTCTTGGCACTCATATAGTCAAGAGAATTTTCAGTAGCGATTTTAACATGAGCTAAAATCTTCAATGAAACTGTGTTTCAAACCCTCCATATTCTTCAGGAACAAAATTATTTACACTAGGACTTTGAAAGAATTTTTGTCTTGATGTAAGTAGGGGACATGTTTTAACATACACGCAGATTTTTAATTGCATTAACCTGAAAGGGCTGCTTGCTCAAACATCCTGATCTTTGTTCAGTGGAAATGCTCTGTGACCTTGGATTATAATGGATTGTAATGCTGGTAACCCACTTTCCTCACACTGAATTCATTGGGATTTTCCAAAACTAGTTTCAATAACTTGGCAGATTTCAGGTATTTCCTTCCTTTGATTTCTAAGTCAGTTTAATTTCATTTAACACTCAGTGGAACCATGCTGTGTTGTCTTTCCTCACAACACTATCTAGAAAAGGAAAGTTTTCCTCCTTATTTCTATAACCATGTATGTCCTTGGCAGGTGGAAGGATCGTGTGCGTGACTCTGAACAGCCTTGGAATCCAGATGTGTGCTGAGGAAACAAGAAGTGCTTGGCACATCTCAAATTGCAGTTCACCAGATGCTGAAGTCAAAGTACACCCATTTGGCTGGTATCAAAAGCCTGGTAAGTGATGTAGGACACATGACCTTTCTAATGGGTTTCTGCACATTGAAGTTTATTATTTAGCTTCAGTGCATAAAAATTCCAGCTTCCAGCTGTAGGACCCATTTGCAAGGACCACAAATAGACAAGGGAAACAAGTACGTGCAAAGGAAAGAAAGATGCAATTTAATATCCATTTTAATAGAAAAGGAATAGAAGTACCTCAAAGATGTATAATTTAATTTCTTAGATTGTATGGGGGACTTGTGGCCAGTGTTGGAATTCAAATATATTTTGCCTCACTGGGCAGTCCTGGTCAGGAAACCATTCTTTGTTTCTCACTCCTGGGCTTATGGTTTTATCATCCGTGTGGATGCATAACCTCAAAAGGTCTGGGTTTGCTAAAATTCACTTTTGGCTGTTTTGGTAAAGAAAGGGCCAACACCAAATCCCAAAGTAGCTCTGTATTTTTCAAGCAGTAAGAAGCCATCATGTGTTTAAACAGAAGAGCAGTTATGAGAGGTTGGGTTATTTCTGCAGGAGAAATCAAAACCACTCCTAGTCAAGGTGGATTTTGTTTTCCGTGGAGAAAAAAATGTTCATTGCTTTGTTGAAAACTTTAAATGGATTTGCCATTTCTCAAACTCCTTTTGGGCAGGTCTAGTTCTACTTTGTTAAGCTTTGATTTCTCATAACTGAAACAATAACCAAAACAGTTGTCTGCCTGGCCTTTTCCCCCTTTATGGGAGGACAGCTGTTACTTGGTCACATAGACAGCTCCAGAGTGGAGAGGCCCCATGGGGGCAGGTCTGGGGATGTTGACGGAATCAGGGAAAAAATCTGAATAAGAAGTACTTTTTCCTGCTTTTACACTCCCTTAGATCTTGCAGAGTAAAGAAGGGCTGATAGGTGAGAGGAGAGGAGAGCACAAAGCCTGGATATATATTGTCCAGGGAATGTGATAGAAACATAATCCAGTTAAAGCTGTGTAGAGATTGATCAGATATTGTGGCAATGCATTGTATTTTACAGTGTTGATAAAGAAAACCTTCATTCACACTCCAAGTATCAGAAATATGAGCTGTGTTGAGCTTTTCAGGTCCTGCACTAGCCCTGTGCCCACAGAACCATCCATGTCCTCCTCTTGTGGGACAGCCACAAAGGGTAAAGGGTAGAGACAGCATGGACACATTATGAAAGCTGGGAAGGGGTGGGCTGAGGGTCTAGCACTGAGAGGAAGGGAATGACAGCCCTGATAAAGCAATGGCAGCTTCCTGATGTCAGGGGGAGTTGAGAGGCAGACAGGGGTAAGAGTGAAGAACAGAAGAAAGGTGGGGCGAAGAGGAGACAGCAGAGGTGTAGATACACTTCCCTTGCTTGGAATTGTTTTCCCCTTGTTGGCAAAGAACCAACAAAAAATGAAGGCTGTTTCTCACGTGATGGACAAAGGGATGATGAAGAGGAGCCTGGGGTGTATGCAAAGTAGGGAGTGTTAGGAGAGATGGTGACATTTCCTTATGCATCAAGGGAGCTACAGATGTGTTTCCACCGTAACACACAACAAGGCACAGATGTTTATGCAAATTAAGATATTTACAGACAAAAATTTGTATCGGTTGTGCTGGTGAGTTGAAGGTCTGGCAATGAGGAAAAGGAACAAAAAGGTTCTGAGGCTAGAAAGGAAAATGAGTGAAGTCTGAAGGCGTGATTCACTGTAGGCAGTGGGACGTTAGCATGAAGCAGGGTCTTTGGTTTTATTCCACAGTCTTGTTTGCAGAAGGTGCTTCTGTCTCCGTGTTTCATAGCAGGCTACGTTGATGTGTGAGCTGTTTGCTGCACAGCTCTGCTCATGAGCAATTTGGTTTTGTACAGTCAGAGCTGCAGCTCAGCCAACAAGGAGCAGAGAGTAGCATTTGAAAGAGTTATGGATAGCCTCAATTCTTCACTGCTGTGAACGGGAAAAGCTCTGAGTCTTAGAAACATCTCTTGGTTACATGCATGGGAAATACAAAGTGGAAGAAATTAACAGAAAATCTGCTCTGTCTTCAGCTTCTGTAGGGATTATCATTTATTATGTCTTAGCAGAAAATTTATAACTGATTTGACTAGCCAAAGCGTTTTACAAAATATGAAGGCACGGGGGAAACTTCATTTTTATTATTTGTGATTACAAAATATTTATGGGAAGTATTAGCAAATGAGAAGTTTTGTGTATGGAAATGAATATGAAGTTTTGTGTATGATGAATTCTTATTTGAACTTTAATTTGGAAAGTGTTCTGCTGAGAAAGGCCTTGTTTACAATTCGTATTTTTGAGAAATTCCAGTTTGCTGGAAGCAGAGTCTCATGTCTCTCCTAATGCAGAACCCCAAATACAAAGAGGGGCATAGAAAAAACCACAGAACTACTGAATGAGTTGTTCATAACTGCATGTCAAAAGGTGTTTGTAGGAATGTTTATAAATACAGAAATTTAGGGAAGTCTGGCTCCTTGTATGAGTTCAGAAGGTTTTGATAGCAAAGCAGCCCTTGCATCCTTACTCTTGGTGTGGACAACATGCAACATTACCCAGAAGTAAAGCTGGAAATATTGAGTATCAACTGCATTTTAAACCTTCAAGTATAATTGTTTTCAGATGTGTTGGTTTTTTTCTGCTTTTAGCTGACTTGAAGAGCACCATTCCTAGCCTGTGTCCACCTGTTAGTTTACCTCTCAGGCTGGAAAATGGTAAGTGTATTTATGTATTAAGCAAAAAAAAAACCAAACAAAAAACCCAACCCCCCCCAAAATTGCAGTAAAAATCCCCCATCCTCTATTTTGTACATATTGCTGAAGGATCACACTATAATGACATGTTTGTGTTCCCCATGAGGCTATTCATTTAGGTGTTTACTCATTTTCATTAACTGTGTATAATTTAAATGAAAGAACTGTCGTATCCATGATGCTGACCTAATTTCTCACACTCAACTGCCACATGAGATCAGTGAGACAACATATTTGGCAGGATTGCTGAAGAAATTTATTTAAAAGTGTGGATGTCATATCACTTTCCAGATACAATGAATCTTATGGTACTCGCATGTGTTATTTTAAAAGTGGGTGGGTCCTTCTAGTAAATGAAACTTAGCTGCTGTCTTTCAGGGCTTTGTGTCTATAGCCCCCTAAAAATATGCAAATTGTCAGCAGCTACAGGCTGCCCTGGTGTGTCCTTTCCAGAAATACACGGCATAGCTGTGAAATGCTGTGTATAACGGAAAGGAAGAGGGTGGACTGGTTATTAGAAAACTCAATTTAACCCTGCAGTTATACTGAAATTAAGAAGTCGCTTCCATCTCTGCCCTTGATTTTCTGTTTGATCTGAACAAATATTTAATCTTTTTGCATCTGTTTTTCCTTAAACCATATGCAACTGAGCATGCAGGAGACTTGATATTTGCAAAGATTTTCAATATTGAGTTCAGAATTTACTATGATCTGTTTTATCATCATATCTATAACCACCAGTCATGATAAAGTTTGGTCTACTTTTTAGTAGACTTTGTACTTTTTAAACGATCATTTTAATGTAATAGAAGGAAAACTCCTATCTTCATAGGTAAGCAGAGATAATTTTTGTGTGAAACACTTTGAGGAGCTGGTGGGGTAGGCCTGGTGTGCAGGTTGGGCAATTCAATTCCTTTGCAAACTGTTTTTCCCATGGGATGTGGAAAACAATTTCACTAAAGCCTTCTTCCTCCCATATTGAAGCTTGGTGGTAATTTTGTCATTTTCCTTTTAGATTTTTCTTGCTTGCCTGAATCTAGGAAAACAGTGACCTAAGCAGCACTTAAGAGAATCAGGAAATTAGGTCTTTCTATAATTTGCTTTCCACTCTAAAGTCTGCCCAGAACAGTAGCTCCAGCAAGTGAAATGCTCATCTTTAGTAACAACCGTGATCCGTCACACCCTTTTCCAGGTCATCTTTCCAAAGGCGGAGCAACCAGGGATGTTTCTGGTTTGCAGAGATCTGGTTAAGCAACCCCAGCAAGCTGAGCCTCCCACAAGGATACAGGATTCTGGATTAGAGCGGTTGTCCTGGGGACTGATAGCAATCAGAAGTCACTGAATTACAAAAAGCACATCTAGGCTGGAAGTCAAATTAGCACTGGTTTCCTGGACACTTTAGGGCTCTGACACCAATGGGTGGAGCAGCACATTCAAAATGCAACTGGACACCCTTAGTCCTTCCTATGTTCTGCCTCATTTTGATAGTAAAATTCCAGCCTGATTATTTAGGTCAGATTGTTATCTGGGCTGTATTGTCAGAGGTTCTAGAAAATTTTCAAAAACATTGATTCCAAACACTCTATGATTGTATGTTATATTAATATATGTGCTCTAGAACATTAATTGTTTTAGAGTTGGGCATCACAGAAAAGCTAGCATTTACTGAATTTTGTACATTGTGGTAATGCTTCTACATGGGGATAAAAAATTACTGTAGCTGCTCTGTGGTAGCCAGATGGTGAGTGTGAGAAAATGTCACTATTTAAAGGGCACTGCCATGAGTAGATATGTATGTGTGTGCCTGTAAGCGTATCTATATATATAAAAAATATAAATCTTTCCATCGAAAGATCAGAAAAATACTTACATTTGCATACTTTGCCAGAAGGCTCTGTGAAATCGTGAAGTGGATGTTGTGTCCGATCTAGAGCCTGAGTTAACCAAAGCACTATTAAGGCCCACATTTCACTGACAGTTAATGCACTGACTGGCTTATTTCCTATGCAGCCAGTTTGCAACGCTCAGGACAAAGTGCCCAGCACTTGGCTTTCTCCCATTTGCGGTCAGGATGCTGCTCCATTCAAAATCTGTGGTGTTTGCAGCCCCACTGTGTTGTGAAGAAACCCAGATGAGCAGACTTATTTTCAGCTTGGTGGGAAGTTTTGCCTGTTTTACTCATTGTTCTTCTCAACAGAGAGGGTAGAGGCATTGTAGGACCATAAAACAACAGAAAGATCTCAACAAGAAGCCTTTCTACAGGAACACGGATAGCAAAAGCAAGGGCAGGGAAAACATGGGTCTGCTGCTGCATGGGGCAGGAGACCTGATGACAAAGCAGCTGGAAAGGGACAAGTTGCCTTCTTCACCTCAGTTTTTCCTGGCAAGTCCAGCCTTAAGGGTCTTCAGACCAGGGAGAAGACTGCAGCAGGGAAGATTTAGCCTTAGAGAAGGAGGATCAGGTCAGGGACGAAGCTGGACATACAAATCCAGGAATGCAGAGGGAGCTGGTTAATGTCTTTCTGAGGCCACTCTCAAATAACTTTGAAGATGATGGGGGAGATATCTGTTTTCCTTCTGTTCCTGGTCTGGGCTTTTGAAGAAGCTCATCAGCAATAATCATCATAAAATGTCTAGACCTTTGAATCTGCAATGACAAAAATAATTTTCAAGAATGACTTCTTTTCATGCCTTGTCATAGAGCAGGCTGCAACCACCAAGGAGACACAAAAAAAGACCCTTCCCTGTGTAAGGCTAATCTTGGGAAAGACACAGCAAGAGGGGAGGGTTGAGGTTCTTCTTGTTCTTTGCCTTGTACCAGATAGTTCATCCAGCAGCCCAGTGCAGACCTGTGATTTCTCTCAAAACCCTGAGGTTCCAGTGGGCTTTTCCCAAATTACTGCCCCCTCAAACAGCACTGCTGTGTGGTTCTAACACTCACTAGATATCCCACTAGCCTGTGAAAAAGGGGAATTAAATGCTCTGTAGTGCCTGCAGGCCACTATTCTCTAGCAGGAGGGAGGTGAAGTGCACAAGGTCTTCCACCTGAATTCTTGTTGATTTGTTGTTACTTCAGCAAGTTTTGCCTACTTGTAAAAGCCTTTCTGATACAAGACTAAAGTCTCCAAGTCATCTCATCACCAGGCTGTAGTGTGTTTAACTGCATATGTGATTTTCATTTTTAACTGGATGAATACTTCTGTTTACTTCTGTACCTCTATTGCATGGAGCAGAGCATGCTCCTGCTGGTCTGTTGTGATTTCCACGTGGTTTCTGTGATCTGAGAAATGGTGCTTGAAAAGTTGTCAGCCAGAACTGACTGGGAAAGTCCAACTTGTAACATTTGGAGCACTTTTTTCCCCTGAAGAAGTTCATTTGCTGTGATGACACTGAGTATGGAACCATCTCTAGTGAGTTTCAGGTATGATCTGTGACCTTTAACAGTGGGAGAACATCTGTTATTTTAAGACTGCCCATGCTGAAAATGCTCATATGTCATCCTGCAGTCTTGGTTTACTGAGGCTGGTATTTAAATAACAACTCTGCTCAGTTGTGTGAACATGATGGAATGTTTTATAAAGAGAAAACAGCCAGCTCTCATAATTAGTTTTGAGATGGAAATTCCTGCAGCCGGCTGTAAGCTAGGGGGGATAAGAAAATGATTTTAAAAATGATGTATTTTGTATTGTTATTTTCCAAATATGCAATGCTGTTATTCAAAGAGCTTATGCACAAGATTTTGAGTTAGGGTAATTTTTATGTGTTTACAAATTAGTCTAAAAGAAGCAAAACAATCCATGAGACATATTACCTGAATTTATAGAAGGAATACTTGTGCTTAAAGCAGACTGGAGACCCTGAAAATACTCCTGTGAATGAGGGGGGGGGTGACCCTGACGACTTTTAACTTTGTTGTGAGATTTATGAATTGTGTACAGTAATTATCCAAATTTTAATGAGCATTTGTGTCTTCAGTTCTAACTAGGACACATCTATCTATCTTAGATTTGGCAACTGTTAGAAGACAGTGGCCCTTAAAGGGTGGTCCCTTCATGGCACTGTGGACTGCAGACAGATCATGTGGGCTCTGTTCCCACTCCATGCAAATCGAATAATTAATTGAGGAACCACCGAGGCATGTGGATGTAATGATCTGTTAGGCCCTTCCTGTTCCTGCCTCCTGTGATCCCCTAATGATTTATAGTCATTCCCTTGAGGCAGAGCTGAGCAGAGCAGTGGTTACAGGATATTCCAACATGGGAATAGATTTCCCACAGGGCTATGTCTGCACATGGGGTATTTCCATTCCCAAGAGGGATGCTGGTGGTAGTACAAGTGCTGATGTAGCTGACTTTGGTGATTAATAGTATCATTTATCTTCCTGTTTTCCCACAATGTTGAGTATTTGTCAGAGACATCCTTGGTGTGAAACAAAGACAGCCTTTTTTTATCCATTTTTGGGAACTGATTTACCATGCTCCCACATAGCAAAATGGATCTCTGATGTGGAATTATTCTATCTTTGGTCTTAAGTTTGATTTTCATTGTTTGTAAATAAGAAGATTTTAGCCTTCTGAAAGCAGCTTATTTTAAACCTGGGTAAATATCTAGTATATTTTTAATATCCCCTACTATATCATTTGCTATAGTTGGCACCCCTAAAGGAGGCAGAAAGCTTGTATTTAACAGGAACATAGTGAGATTACTCCCTGCTAAAGGCCATAAATACATAACTGTTATTTTTGAGACTTGTCTGAGGTGTGATTACAGTTATTATGCAGCAGTTTAAAGAAAATACTCATTTTGAATTATACAAATCTCAATGGATCAATGAAAATGAGAAGTATGTATATTTTAGGGAGAGTATATTTTCTGCAGGTCCGCTGTGAGTTGATGATTTTCTAGCTTTGAAGATTGTTAGTGTACAGACAGGTTAGCAGTCTTTGTTGAAAAAAATCTCTGAACACTGGGAATATAAAGCACCAAGTTCAGTCTCTAAGCATGTTTTGGGCTTGAGTCAGGGCTATTAATATGGCTCACAGATTTCAGAATTAATATCAGAATTTGTCTTTCAAACGTAAATCAGGCATACTGAACCCAGAGGTCTGATTTATGTACCTCCTTAACCTCATATTGACTTCCTCAACTTCACAAGTTTTCTTCTAAGTTTAACTTGTTATTTTACTGCACTCCTCTATCTCTTCTTCCTTGTATCAAGTGTTAAATTTTGCAGCAGACTCAGAACTGATGCCTCTTTTCTTCCACTGAAGTCAGCGATGAAACTTTTGTTGACTTTATGACAAAGATTTTATAATCTCATTGCCTGTGAAAGTGGGAGGCTTAATTCTGTCTCCAGGAAATCTATTCCAATCTTGTGATCTTGTGACTGGAGAGGGAACAGAGTAAGGCGAGCGTGAGTCTTTTTGCAAATCCAGTCTTAAGCCTCACCTACCCAAACAAGAACATCTGGAAGAGAGAGGCTCTATGTATAGGACATCTGTAATTTTGCAATAAGAGTTACAGAGATGGCTGGATGCAGAGGGCTGTAATTATCCAATGAAAGCCTTTGCCAAAATGTGGGTTGGAAGGTCAGAGCTTAACCTAAATATAAATCGGAAATGTCTTCCAGCCCATCAGGTGCACTGTGCATTGCCAGTAGCAGAGGGCCAGGCTGTAGCTCTGCCTCGTGAGAGCAGTTTCTATATGAGACAAGTTTAGATCAGCCATGGAAAGTTGTGTTTTGCTCATGGAATGAAGTGGGTGTGCATGGCTGTGGGTGTTGCTGGAGAAGGGAAGAAGCAACTAATATCCAAAATCTCTTTAGCAGCTCACAGCTGGCTGTCAATGTCCACAGTGGTGTCATGCACGGCTCTGGCTTAAAGAGTTTTGCTCTGTTGTTAAAATAAGCATTAATGTTTCTGCATCTCTCTGCATCTGAGGTCAGCTCGGCAGAAGAAAGGAAATGAAAAAACTGGGAGTCTCAGAATTTAAATCTGATCTGAGATTATGAATGCTTCATCCAGGACTAAGAATGAAAAAAAACCAACCTAAACCCCAACCCAAAGAACAACCCCATGTAGGAGGTGGCAAGGGTCACTTCTGTGAGATTTGGGGCAATGAATAATCAGGTTAGGTAGGAATGTATGATCTGTGGATGTTTGCATCATGAGTGGTCACTCTTCCGTGCCTCGCATGGGCTGCAAAGTGCCCAGTGTGCCTCATGTGTATGTAAAATAAATGCTCCTGATTTGACTCTATCCCACATAAAGGGATAAAATAAATATCTTCTAATGTAGAAGTAGAAAGTTTAGCTTATGAAATTGGTATAGGAGGCAAAATGCAAGTGTCAGAGGTATAAATCCAAAAAGTTTATTTTGCTTTTGTGGATTTGTTTTGAATTTCCTTCCTGAGAGAGTAAGGACCCCTCTGAATGTTTGGCCTGTGGGGACTGGGGGCATATGAGGATGATGAGACTTGCCCAGGGTCACTCAGTGAGTCAGGGAAGCTATGGGAAAAGAGTCTGGGGAGATATCTTCCAAAACCACTGGTGCACCCAGACTTTTTATGTTACAGTGGAATCCAGACAAGGCTCCCTTTTGAAAGAACCACAGCTGGTAATTTGAAGCTTTGTCTTAACCTAGAAATTTTGCTTGTTCCAGTAGTAGGACCTCAGCTGCTGGTACTGTACACAGCACAGGATGGCAATATTGCTCTTAGGTAAAAACAAACTTTGAGTCATATTGATAAAAGAAGTCTTTTCGTGTTCATGTCTTCCGGAAAAAAGACCCCAAACTGAAAATGTAAATTGGTAAGATTCAATCTGGGAAAGAAAGACCTGGGGCATCTAGTAATACAGGCAGAAAATCTCAGGAGAGGATGTAATATTTAATTCCCCATCACTTAAAATTTATGTCTATTTTTTAAGTATCTTTCTAAATAAGTGCCACAAATTGTCACCCTAGATGTAGAGGCTGGAATTTTCTTACATAGGTCATGCAATAGCTCATAGTATATGTTTTTTAAAAAGAGAAACCACTGACAATATGAAAAATAGTCACTTCCACATGATTAAGATCACTCTGTTCCTCTAAAATAATTGAATAGTTAGTACTTAAGGGGAAGAAAAAATCCAGCGCAGTCAGTCTGTTACACAAGTCAAGCAGTGGCTGCAGGGCCATTGCTTCTGACTAATTCAGATCCCCTCTGAATGCAGTGATGGTGGTGACTGTGCCTCTCTGTGACTCAAGTAAGCTTGTGGTGTTAACATAAAACAGTGCAACACCAAATTAACTTTCATTTCTACTTAGCTGGGGACCTTCAGCTTCCTTCTTTTAGGAGAGTTGCTCACAAGTATAACAGGAATGGAATGATTTTGAGGTGGCTGTAAAGGACCCACGGGACCCAGTCCTGCTTCTTGCCTGAAGTTCAAAACCTGAACCTTGGGAAGCTCTATGGAATACAGTAGGTCAGTTCATCACTCCATCAGATGTTTTCTTCAGCAAGGGGGGTGGCAAAGGAACCAAGCCCTAAGGCAATAGCCTTGGCAATGGTGGTAGCACATCAGGATTTTCAGCTTGTCCTTCGCGAGATAACTCGTGCTTGAGGTTTACATTTCCTGGTGAAGGATTTACCTTGCAAAAGCAAAAACTTTTTGCATCATTGTGATGTATCTGTATCCCCATCCCTGCCTGCCCTCTCCACGTGGCTTCCCCCGTCCCTAGTTCTAACCACTCCTTCAGGTTCTCCCAATTGGTTTTGTTACCCCAACTCTGCCCTTGTACCGCCCCTATGCCCTGAGACCATTCGTCCATGTGCTCTCTCCGCCCCCCTCTTCCCCAGGATAAGGGGTTTCAAGTCACCTGCCCTCTCTCTCTGCCTTGGGGACCAGCGAGCCACCAGCCCCTCTCCCTCTGCCTTGAGCACCATGCCATGTGCTGGCCCTCTGCCTCAGGGGCCAGCACATGTGCTGGTCCTAGACCTTGGGGAGTTAGCGTGGAATAAAGACCTTGTGCAATCTCCATGCAAGAGAGCCTTCTCTCCTCCTTTACCGCCACCAGATTGCTGTGGGCCGACAGCCGACCGGGATAGCTGGGACTGCCTGAAAGGCTGCGGGAAGCGGAACGGCCGCTCTCCCTAGGATGGCTCTGCGGCGCTCCCTGGAAGGTTGCGGCGTGCCATACCAACGCAGGAAACTACACACAGCAACACATCATTGTAGAGCCCTGAACTGTGGCAATTACTCTGTGTTGTCATGAATTATACAATAATTATGAAATCTAATTTAGTCATTGCTATTCCCTGCCTATTTGCTCAAGGAAGGATGCAACCAGCCTTGCCTGTGGTGTGTTTTGGGTCTTGGGTTCTCATCAACTGGACAAATGTGTCAACACCAGGAGTTTCAAGTTGATTGTATGGACTCCAGACCTCAGCCTCAGGTCTGATGTTGAGTGCTGTGGTCAAACTGTCTTTCTGTGAGAGGGGGAGAAAGGAAACTTTGGCCATCTTTGCCAGTCACTGATATCTCAGTAGACTAAAAGAAACGTTTAATGAAATGACAGGTCACGACTTTTGCATCTGTGTGGGTCAATGAACTCAAGGTCAAGACCTGCTCACTAGGAATAGCAAAGGAGCAGCTGACTTTGCTTTGTCCTCACCCTATAATTACATGAAGAGGGTAACACCAACCTGCTGTTTAGGACTCAATGGCCACAGCAGGGCCTTTTGCTTTTGAAACATGTTGAACTGCTGAAAGGAACTAAAATAATTAAAGGCTCATTCTGTACCAAACCTTCTTTTTTTGCTTCTGTGTGCAAAGTTGAGAGTTCTCAGATATTTTTATCTGTTTGTGTATGAGAAAAGAACGTTTGCGGTATTTTTTAAAATATATTGTGAGACAGAAGGACAATTCTTGAGGAATACCAGAGTTAGTACATATGTGTATATGCATGCTCACACAAGTACATGCATGTAAAATGTATGTATGGAATATACATACATGTAACAGACATGATTATATTTATACATATGTACATACTTGTTTATATATGCATATGAAATTAAATGAAATCTCAATTATGTAGAAGTTACATGACATTAAAACTGTTCATAGAATTGAAATATAATTCCATCCACCAAATCAAATTAAAATGATCAAATTAACCTCCATTTGCTTTCCAAGAAGTTAGTGGCTGTACCCGTTCAGGAACTTGTGTGCAAGCATTATAACCCATGACCTTTAATGCAATTAGGCCTGTTCAGTAATCTTTTGTTTAAATCAGTTGGATTTACATTCAAATCTGGATAAAACTGCTCTGGATTTGCCTATTTCTTTACTAAATACCCTTGTAAACCAAGTATTATGTGACCTCTGAATATGGGAATGGATATTCAATCAGGGGCCTTTGAATATTTAATTTATTCTCAGTTGATGCAGAGTGAGATGACATTTGTTCACTGGGGGACTCCCCAATGCTTTTAACTCTATATTAGCTTCCTCTGAAGTTTTTACTGCTCCTTCTAGCCATATTATTTTTTTTATGGTTCATTTTACAGAATATTTGGATGCATGGCAACCCTTAAATGTGTCATCTGTTCTCATGGATTCATCCATCTCAAACTTTGAAGTTGTGCATGTTAGTAGAGATATATCCAATGACTTCTCTACTGCCAGAGATTTCTGCCTGTCTGGTAAGAAATGGTCATTCACAGCTTTACAGAAAATACTGACTTGTGAGCCTGTAAACCAAGAACAGCTTTCCCACTTCTGACATAGACACACAGATTTTACTTGTTTTTAAAGACTATCCCACTATTTCTTAGTCTGAGAGATGGGACCTGAAGCAGTTTAGCTAAAGAAAGATACAATAGATATAAAATGCTGTACAGTGATTAGGTAATTTTGACACCTGTTGGGCACAGAGATCTCTTACTTCTCCAGGCATTGTACAGTATTGTGGCAAATAATTAAAGCAATGATGTCTAGTTTTTCTAAAGAACAGTTAAGGGAAGCTCATTGAATGGGACAGATGAGGAACCCACCTGCCGTTACCTAAAGCAGCCTGTGGCAGGGGTGTGTGAGGGAGGGTTAACTGAGAGCTGGGAGGAAGCAGGGCTTCAGCTGTAGTAACAGCAAAGAGAAGTGCTTTTATCTACAGCCTGACTAGACAGCAAAGAGTCTTTTAATTTCACATGACTGGGAAATCCTCAATGCCACAGAGTGGTAGAAATAAGGGAAAGTTCCCGCTTACTCACTGGGGACTGTTGGAACTCAGAGGAGGTTATCAGCACTTTACTAGATGATGTTTCTCTCCTTCTGAAACCTGTGATAGTAGTTCTTTGGCTGTATTGTTCCATTTTAAAACAAATATAACCTTCTGTCCTTTGGCTATTTTGGAGACTGTTCTGGGAATTTGAGGACATTTATGTCCCATTATTCTGCTTTAGAACTACGTCATATCCTTGTGGCTTCACCTGTTGTAAAACCTTTATTTTAAGAACAGTATAACAATGTCACACAAAATACTGTGAAAATACATTTTACCTGCTCTTTTTCTTCATGTTTCACTTCACAGCTTGTTCAAAGAACCAGTCATGTACAGTGGTTACACTGGAAATCCAGCCTTCAGCCATAAGGTGCATTTTCTACTCTGACACACAGATATGCACTCATGGCCTGCAAGGGCACAGCTGCTGGGTTTTACTCAAAGAACCTGCTACCTATATCTATAGGAGACAAGGTAAGAACAGGTTAAGGCTGTGGAGGAAGGACCTCAACTCTGGTGGCCTGTGCACAATTCTTGTGCATGGAGGAGCGAGGAATTCCTCACTAGACATAAAGCAATATGGATGTCTCCTAGACACTCGTCCATGGCTGTTTCAGTGGAGTTACAGCCAGGATGATGGGAAAAATGTCCCCAAATACTGTTTTAAAAATGCATGAAATCATAATGTCACCCTCTAGTGTTGAAGCAGGCACAACAGAGGAAGTCTAGTTTATGAAAGATGTTTTGGAAAGTGCAGAGTAGTAAAACCAAACAACAACAGTAATGAAAGCCCAACTCCTTCCTTTTCATCTGCAGAATATGCTTCGATATGGTCTTCCTTTTAAACTCAGACAATAACACTAGGAGTGTTGAAAAGCCACTGTCAATTGAAAGTATTAAGGACAATCTCTTGAGAAAACAAAAAAACCAGACATCTCTGCTCCCTAAACAGCAGGAAATAATATTTTAAAGAAGTGAAAATTATTTAAGAGAGAAAAACAAGTCATGTAGACTGTATAGATAAGTAAAAATTCTGTTGTTTGGTTACATACTTATTTGAAATTGTAAGTTTTGTTGGGTTTATTCCCCTTGATTTTTAAAGAGACTGCTTTCATTATATGTAATACTGATTATTTCATTTATTAAACATAATTAGAACCCAGGTAACAATATGGGAGAAGGGAAGAAAATTTTCCTTTTCTTTTCACTGAAATTCTGTGAAGTCAGTGAGAACTTTCTAGGTTCTAGAAACTCAACCTTCTAGAAACTCAACAACAAAAAAGGGGTTTATCATTGCCAAGTGAAATAAAATCACAAAGTGAGACATAAAAGCTAGACTTGTGTGTTTATTGTTCTGTACAGGTTTGGTTTTAGTCCCATGACTTAGAATTTTGTTCTTGCCTATCACATACATTGTTTTAGGAGAGAAATAGCAGGAGGTATCACTTAGTTGTTTTTTAATGAACCTTTTAATAGGAAAACTAACACAAATTTATCTATGTTTCATTTAAAGAAGTGGACACTTAACAGTTTAAAACTATGGGAAATTGGTCTAATTTTCATTTCTGAAATGGTACTAACTTGAAAAAACAAATTATTTTTCCTCTGTTCCCCTTTATGACAGATTTACTCCTGCCCATTTCTGAATCAGATTCAACCCCAACCGTGTACATCCCGTCCCACGGATTTCTGATGGGCAAATCCCAGGTGATCCACATGGGCTCAGAATGGAGAAACATCAGCCAGTTCCTGGGGATCCCTTACGCTGCCCCTCCCCTTGGAGAGAGGCGCTTCAGTCCCCCAGAGCCCTTTGTTTGGGTGGAAACCTGGAATGCCACAGTGGCTCGGTAAGGAACCCCCGTGATCATCTGCAGGACTGCTTGTCCATCCAGGGGTATGAAAGCTGCTGGAGTGATGACCACAATATTCATGTCCTTTCTTGCAAAGCAACCTACAGAGTACAGATAGATACAAGTTTGAGACTTAGATTAGCGAAGAGAGTGATTTCTCCATCTATATGTTAAAGCATGCAAGTACCTCAAGAGAAAAGGCAAATTTCAGTACACTCCATTGCCTTGAATCTCTGCATAACTCCCCACCAGCTGTCTGCTGCCAGTCCATTTTCATTCTGAGTAGTATTTATACAGGTATTTATTATATTTATACAAATACATTTTCCTCCTGCTGAACCATAAATCTGTAGACATTTAATCCAACAGGGACACTTAAACACTGATGTAACCAGAAGCTGTGGGCCTCATATGGAAATTCTCTGCCTAGTAGTGTCCAGGAGCTTGGGCTGAAGGACGCAGAAGATCAATCTCTTCTGTCCAAAACCTATTGAAAGGGAAATACCTGGGGAGTTGAAAGTGTATTTGACCTTTGGTGATCCCGTCCTTCGGGCTGCACGTGAGCTGTGGAGGTGTGAACAGCATAACCACAGTAGCCACAACCTCGTGTACACTGAAGGGATCTGGTGGGACGTGTCTTTTTGTTTCCTCAGGTGTATAGAGATGTTAGTTTAGCACACACAGCACCAGTTCTTGCTGTCTGAGCAACAGTGTAGTGTCTCGTAGGGCTTAGTTAGACCCACCTGCCTCTGTGGTGTCCCCTTGAAGACCTGGGGTTTCAATGAGAATCCTGGCTGAGATTTTCAAAACAATTTAGGGACCTTAGTTAATCTGTTCCTGTCTTTTGAATCCACAGTGCTTCCTATCCACAGTGCCATTATCTTCTATTATTAATATAAGGTTAAAAACCAATTATTTGAGTTTACACTTGGGAACTTGGAGAGACCTCACTTTATGTATAGAAACTGTTGATTTTTTTAGGATTCTATATTGATGCTGCTCAATATTTGTATATAAGAAATTCACATTAGCACAGTGCCATTATGGACGGAAGAGAAATATTTATTTTTCAGTTTGGACTTGATAAAAGACTTAAAAAACTTAAAAACCCCAACCAAAACCAACCCAAATCAACCCAAGCCAAAATCCCAGTCAGCTATTGAAGTCTCCAGCTGCTGGAAGAGCTGTGGACTTGCTTCAGCAGGTGGCAGCCTTTCTCCTGGGAGCTGGAGAGAAAAAGTCATGATCATGGGTGATGATCCCTGCTGCCCTGTGGAAAGCTTTATAATTAATAGTGTAAGACCTATTGTCCTGGAAGTCTTCCTGCCTGGGATTTTGTATTTTGTCTGGCTAAAATTGCTTTAACAGTTTTGGTTGGAGATGATGTGCTTCACTATGTCAGTGTGAAAGTTGCTGAGTGACATCACCATCCTAGAAATCTCCCTTATGGAAAAAAAAAATTGTAGAATTCCATTAAGTCTGGTCCTTTTTCTTATAGTTTTCTCATAATTTCTTCACACCTTTAGGACAATATTTTACAAGGGCATTAAAAATGGTAATTTAAAAATAATTCTCTGAGATATTATAATCTTTTCCAAAGCCTCTTTTGGCTTCTTCACTAATAAATTGTGAGCTTTTTCCGTAACTCATTGTGTGGTATGGATATAGCTGTGAAATAGAAGGAACTGGCTTAAAAGTATCTTGTCACTGAACAGCAAAAATCATCCACTTGATTCAAGCTTGATATGCTTGAGCAAGTGAATCTCATTCAGATGATGGCCAGAAAATTATTTTCTCTACATGGCTGGCTGCTGAATTCCTATTGAAAGGGTACTTTTACATTAATTGACACTGTTAATGGTCTGCTACGATGCTTAGAGCAAAGAGATTTTAAAAAAAGCATTAAAATTTTGAACTTACCAAATATTCCCACAGACCATTAGACATTAAATTAAACACAAAGAAATGTAGCCCACAGACCACTAGGAAATAAATCAAAATGTATGTAGCCCACAGATTATTAGAAATTTAAGTATATAGCCAGCATTTCAGCAAAAGAGTGGATTTTGTAGTGTGCTGCCAATAGAAGGTGACACCGTGCCTGAGACCCCCAGTCCTGCTCCCCTTGCAGTTGGTGCTAATTTTGTGCAGTTTATGTAAGTGTGGGTTTTTTGAAAGCATATTTTCAAGTTTTAAGCTTTTTAAAATTAGGCAGGGTTTCTGAAGAAGGGTTTTAGACACACAAGTACAGCTCATTATGTGTGTGCATACAGACCCACACACCTGCTACTAACCTATAGGTGGGCACAGTTTTAAATGCGATCAAGATCTACAGATTTAAAGATTTTATTAACCTAATGCATCAAAATATAAAGAAGTAGCAGCAGTGGAAGAAGAGTAAAAGCCTTTTTTATTGTAACTTTCTCAATCTGTGTCTGTAGGGCAGCGTGTTGGCAGCCAGGAGATGGAGAGGCCCCGTCACAGTCTGTCAGTGAAGACTGTCTGTATCTGCACATCTTTGTTCCTGCCACCACTGTAAGTAAGATATGTGATTAAAGTCGATTTTTTTTTGGTAGCTGAGCATTGTCTCTTTCCACACTACTTTTAATTGGCTTGAATGGATGTTTTTTCTGTGTTGTTCACAAAGCTGCAAAAGTTAAATTAGGCACTCTGGTGTTTTTACTGGTACAAGAGTATTCCCTACAGGCTTTGCTTGAGCTGTGTTGGGTAACTAGGAGGACAGCACATTAAAAGGCTAGAAATAAGAGAGAGACAGGGAAACAAAACATGAGAAGAAGGTGGCAGCAAAGGAGGAGAAATTAAGGACAGAGATGGCAGTGTTCCTGCAAGGAGACCATCTGTCCAGGAGACAATAATGCAATACAATACATCAACACTTACCACCAGTCAGGGAGCTGCTGATGGGTTTTTTTTCACCCTCATCTTTACTGTTTTCCTGTTGACATCTGTGGGAGGTCTGTTGGGAAATGAGAGTGGTAAGCAATGCTACATTTGTGGCCAGCTCACAGAGCTTAAAAACAGACATTTCAGAAATGACTGGGCCACTGGTATAATATGAGGAATTGTCATTGGAAAGTTCTTGATTTTCTCATTGTGAACAGATATAAAAGAAAGCTTCTAGTTAAAGCCAAGTAAAATGATTAGCCAACCCCTGGGGGGCTGGGGATAAAGATGCTAAATAACATGTGAATCCCATTGAAAAGTGGGCCCAGAGACAGGAACTTTTTCTTTCCACAGTACTGGCAATTATCAGAAGGTGATGGTAGTTGTAAGAGAAATTTATGAATCTGTCAGACATACTGCATGTCTGGAAAGAGCTGGTTTAGCAATCTGACAGCAGCACAGAGAGTCCCTTGCAGGCCCATTTTAATCATCAGAGAGACCAGCAGTCTGTCTTCTCCCTGCAGCATGAGACTGTCATTTTGCCTTGAGTGCAGTCACCACTTATTGAAAACATCAGGTCACTGTCCCAGGCAGTTTGCCATCTATGCTTAAGAGCTGCTTTCAAGATAGTTTATTTGAAAGCATTGTATTTTCCACCAGACTAAATAGGTTGTCTCTTCTCCTTGTCAGTCCTGTGAACTGAATCTGTCCTGTCTTTTGTAGATGTGTAAGGTAGAAGTAGATCCAATCAAGAAAATCAGTTTCACATGCATAAGTCTAGTCCAGGAGAGAACTAAAACTTCTGGTTTTGCAGAAGTAGCTGGGAACAGAAGGCATTGCATTTTCCTGTCTCTTTTTGTGGTGAGCTCTATTTTTCACTCACATACAGAGAGATAGTTAAAAATTTTCAGCCCATGGAAAGTTAAATTAGCTAGTAAATATGGAATATAAAATCTCCCAAAGAGCAACAAATTCAGAGGTCATTCAGGAGCATTTTGAGCCTCAAAAAGAGCACTGTGCAGGGGCTGCTGCCTGTCAGTGAAGGACTCTCAAAGTGTCAAGCAGTGAAGAAGGTGAATGACATCATTTTGCTTCCATAGCTACATGTACCACAGTTAAACTGGCAATTCTGACTTTTTTCCACCTATTATCATCACCACCTGTCACATTAGCAAAGCAAAGCTGTGCTTTGCCTTTATTTAGAAAGGGTAATATTGTAAGATCAAGACTTTAAAATCTCCATTAAATAGGAATAAAAACCTTCTCTCTTCTTACTCCATTTTCTGCACATTCCCATCCTTAGTGCATCATCCCCATTGCACTCAATTCTTTACAGAGCAATTTTGTACAGTAGTAAAAGCACTGGAGGTTGCCCATCTTGTTTGAGTTAAATCTATTCCTGCCAAGTAGCTCATCAAGTGTTTTACAGAAGGATGAGCAGGGAGGTTGGACCAGATGGCCCCAACAGTGTTCCCTTCCAAGGTTAACCATTCTGTCATTCTGTGATGGAGAAGGTGGATGTGAATATTATGAAGCCTTTCAGACTTCCAGCTGACTTGCAGCTTCCTGGTGGCTGCTGAAATTCATTCCCCTGCTTGGGTTTGCACGTGGGACCTAAGCCCCCGCAGTCATGAGACCATGATTGAGCTGCTGGGCTTCCCATTGCTTGATGCAGACCAGAAATGGGAATGCTGTGTCCAGACACTTGGCTCTGTGCACAGTCCCAGTGTTAAATCTTCCCCTGAATTACTCCATATCTGTTGCAGCTGTTGTAAATGGCTTTGGTTTGCCTTTTCCAAATTTTACTGCCCATCTTTGCCCTTAAGCTTTTTATTGTGTAAAGTCACTCAGAATAATGTAATATGCAAATTACGGGGCAGCTGGAGATCATGGTGCTATGGAGGCTGTGGACACATGGGAAATGCTTAGTGTGAGCCTCAGGCTTAACCACGCTGAGCTGAGGGGATGGAGCAGGCTCAAAATAATGGTTAATATCATTTTAGCTGAAACAACTCGATGTGCTTGTATTTCAGAATGTATTTCCATGTGAAAACAGATTATTTCATTTTTTTCTTCACCACCGTCTTTCTCTGTCTTGCACGCAGTGCAGAAATGGGAGCCAGGGACAAGGCACTGCAAGTTAGGCAGCTCCAATTCAAGAGAAGTTCATGAGAAAAACAACTGTCTCAGTGCTTGTAATTTTTTGTGTTTTCCTGGCAACATTGGCATGTTCACAAGAAGCCCCTGAACTGATTCATCAGAGAGATAAGAGAGGAGTGCACACAACTATGTGCAAATTAAGGGCAGTTGAGGGTGGTTTGCCTGCTAACCTGTAATTTTGCAGCATGCTGCAGCCATCACTGCTCTGCTGCTTCCCCCATACAGCCATTTGTGTTTTTGCTGGAGACATTCTTTGCCAAAACAGATGGGACTGCTGTGTTTAACTAGGCTCCATCCAGAAAAGAACAGCAACAGAGCCCATTGCCCTCTAGGTGTGGGGAAAACCAACCCCAGATGTACTTTGATGCTGCTACAGGAAAGAAAAAAAAAAAAAAAGGAAAAAACCAAACCAAGCTCCCCCCTTATGTTCACTGAAGGATATTTCTTATGAGTGTCATTTTGGCAGACCTGTAACCTGCTGGTAAGTGCTGAGGTGTCCTGGGGCTGTTCTGCCTTTTTGCTGCTCACACAGCAGCAGCCTGGCTGCAGCCCTGCTGTGTGTGCAGAGAGGGTCCACACCTGGTGCTGCTTTGGGAAAAAGCTTCTGTTTCTGTGCAAAATCAGGTGGGTCTGCCAGGAGTGATAACATGGGTGCAGACCAGGACTCCTTGCCTGGAATTCCAGGAATCCTGCTGGGCTCTTTTGTGGCAGAGTCCCTCTATGCTTTGTGAGATGTGAGTCTCTCCTCTGCAGAGACAAGATTCTCTCTGAAGGATCCCTCTATATATCAGGTAGGGGAAAATTTCTGTGGGGATTGAAGGAGCACAGAATGTTATCAATATCAATGTCAAGTGACATTTTTGAGACTAGGCGGTGTTTGAGTGCTGAAGACTTGAGAGCAGGAAGCAGCTGTGCACAACTATTGACTTAGTCTTACTCAAGATGGAGCAACCCAACAGGCCTTTTCCTTCTCCTGTTTCTGACTTGTTTGACCTTTTCCTGCATGTTTGTGTAAAGCAGATGTCGTCTAGCAAAGACAAGCACACCACATGCTCAGTGGCCAAAGCAGCAGGAGCTGGCCTGGAGGAGATGTTGGCTGGTGGAACAAAGTGGTGCTGTTAGATTTACTTTATACTGGAGATGGTGCCCTCTTTAATGATATATAGGTCATTGTGAACAATTTGTGGACAATTGTGGACGACACTCCTTAAATTCCAGACAGATAGGCAGATATCCCCTCTTTATGGTCACTGTGAAAGAGCTATAAAAGGCTTAGATAATATTCACAAAGAAGCTGCTTGTGCTCTCATCAGTGACCTACTAAAGCTGGCTACAGGAATATTGATCTGGTCGTTGTCATGGCAGGTCAAAAACATGTCAGTGTTGCTGTTCTTCCACAATGGGGGGAGTTACAATGCTGAGGATGGAAAGACAGCCCTAGATGGATCATACCTGGCTGCCGTCGGTAACGTCATTGTCGTGACGGCAAACTACCGGGTCGGTGTCTTTGGCTTCCTGAGCACTGGTAAGTCATAGATTTCCAGAGCAAACACAATTATGCTTTCTGTAACAGTTCTGTTTCTGATTTTTATTTTTAAAAGTTATTTTTAACTTGAAAAATCTATATCTTTCACTGGGTTTTTTTTAATTTTTGAAAAAGTATGACTGAGAAATGGTGGAGACTTGATCAGAAGAGAAAGGGGAGAGGCTGGGGGAACAGGGACAGCAGCAAACCAAACCCAAGTATCTATATCAAAGCACTGGCTAGATTTTTGATTGCAGATGAGATTCTGGATATTGAGTTTTTCAGACACAAGTGAAGATAGGTTAGTCATCAAAATTCGTGCTAATTCCAGTAGTCTGCCATTGTGGGTATGGTTTTCAATGGGTCCAACTTCCAAGCTGTTCCATCCGTGAAATTTTGCTGAGGCTCTCTTGTGCCCATGTCAGAGTGGGGAAGAGGCAGAGACAGATAACTTCAGATTCATGGAAAGAGGGATGTGAAAAGATGAAAAGTACGGCACAAAGATAGCTGGCTGGTGCCTCAGCAGTTCAGCCTGACTTCTCTGAGGGACTTGCAACATTTAATCTGAATCTGTACTGTCCTGGATGTGACTGTGTATTTGCATGTTCTGCTTGCAACCCTTCCCCATGCTCCAGCGTAAAGGACTTTTGCTTCCCTCTTGCCTCCTAATAGTAACTGCCATTAAAAATTATACAAATGCCCATTGCAAAAAGGATTTTGTCTTGTACAAAGAGGCATTTACACATGAAAACGTATGTTCAATCTCCTTAAACCTTTTTGGTTGTGCCATCTGGTCTTGGGGATTGTTTTTTTTCATTTTGCCATTTTTTAGCCTTGCCTTTTTAAGCAAGTAGGGAACACTTTTCTTTCTACTGTCTTTCACTTCTGCCTGGGGCAGGGGAACTTAAGGTAGAGACTCATGGAAAGAAAATGCAACAATTGCAAGTGGAGCTCTTTCAATCTGGTGGCAATCCTCAGTCTCTTCAGTGAGCATTTTAATACATTTATGACCTTTAGGAGGTCATATTTGCCATTTTTGCAAATACATGGCCTACATACTTTTCCTCAAGATTCTTTTGAGTGCTCACTGCTAGTGACGTTGATTTTGCCTAATTTGGGGTTGGAGCTGCAACTATTGGTTACTGTTGCACTTCTCTGCTTACTGTTTTGTTCAAAGCTCACTTCCAGCAAAGCCTGTCTTTCATTCTGTAAACAGAGAGATGGCACTACAAGCTCCTTGGTTATTTAGGTAAGAAGCTGGTTATGGTGTATCTGGGGAAAAAAATCACTGTTTTAATCATTGCAAACCCGATGTTTGTGAAAGTGATACCATCATTCGTTTTGTCTAGAGCCAAATGCAGTGTGGATATGTGCTGTGGGAGCTTCCATTACATAGTACTGCCCACACGTTACCCACCCCCCTCCTTCAGCCCTGTGAAACTCACCTAGGTTTCTTCCTAAGTGGAAACTGCTGGCTGGGCTGAATATGAGGTAGCAGTATTTATATGATAGTCCATAATTTAGGGATCAGGGAAATTATTCAGTCTCTTTCACAGAGTTCTGCCTGCATGTCTCAAAATGTCAGCACGTGGGCTTGGTGTACGTGGTTGGCATTCCTGCAAACCTTCAGATAGAGGTGATGCATTACAAGCAGGGCCTTTTTGGGGATCTTCTCCTGCTCCTCTACACTGTGGAGCTGTGGCCAAGGAAAACTGCAGTCTTTCCTGGCCTCTTCCTCTTTGGGAAGTCCTTGATGTGTATTTGGGAAAACCGTACAGTCCTAGACTCATAAAATAACTTGAGTTGAAAGGGATTCACAAGAAT
This sequence comes from Gymnorhina tibicen, assembly GCA_013399875.1. Taxonomy (NCBI): domain Eukaryota; kingdom Metazoa; phylum Chordata; class Aves; order Passeriformes; family Artamidae; genus Gymnorhina; species Gymnorhina tibicen. The sequence goes on along the minus strand of VXAZ01005369.1, from coordinate 623,538 downwards.
CATCGAAGTCCAACTCCTGGCCCTTCACAGGACACCCCACCATGTGCCTGAGAGAGGTGTCCAAACACATCTTGAGCTCTGTCAGGCTTGGTGCTGTGACAACAAGTGGGTGATTATTTAAGTCATTAACCATTAACATTCTGGTCGCTTGCCTGGTCCTTTGGAACTTTTGCTGTTGGGTTCAAAGGGGGCAGGAGTTCACCCTTAGGACCTAGAAGCAGGACTGTTAGAAGGCCCTATAGTTAGAAATAAAAGTTATGAACTTGTGAATAATATCAATTTCATTGTCCAAAGTGCTGAATCCTCTCAAGTTGAGTTGTTATAAACTACAAAACTAGAAAGGAAGGAGTTAAATGGATTTTTAGGGAATTGAAGGGTTGTGAAAACAACAGATTTTCTTTTGTTTGGGTGGAGTTTTTGTTAGTTCTACTGTTGTTCTGGTCTTCCAGTGGTAGGGTTTTTGCAAAAAGTGAAAGAGCTTTTTTCTTCTAAGCATAAAAGATGTTTAATTTAATTTTCTATCACCCATTAATGTGGCAAAAAGTGATGCACATTCTTACTAGTGCCTTCACCTCTTGCTTTGCATTCAGAAAAATTAAAGTGAATTGCCAGTGATATGGATGGTAAGAATATGGAGAAGACAGTCATGTTTTATGTTTTATTCTTTTAAGTTTCCATGAACTCATATAAACTAGAATGATTTTCATGCTTTCATTTAGAACTATTGTTCTTCTCCTATTTAGTAATAACAGAAGGAAGCACAAAAGGACTCTGGTTTCTTTTCAGTTTCCTGTGGTCCTCGGGAATGTGATCTTTTCCTACAAAAAGGCAGTGGAAAAGATTCCTGGCAGACATGTTTCTTTCAGTCTAACTCCTATGAATGTCCATGCATGCCTCTGTTCTCCAGTGTGGTATATTTCACAACCTGGCTGTGGTTTTTTCTGTGGAGAAAGGAACTGGTTATGTTTCCCTCTTAGGTCTTTTTGTTTAGTATACTGGTAGCAAGGCAGTTTGTGTGGTTAAAATATTTACATGGATCTGCACATAAAAATTTCGTCACCAAAGGGATTGTAAAGTGTTGGAACAGGCTGCCCAGGGCAGTGGTGGAGTCACCATCCCTGGAAATATTTCAGAACATGTAAATGTGGTACTTGGGGACATGGCTTAGTGGTGGGCTTGGCAGTGCTGGGTTAACAGTTGGACTTGATGATCTTAAAGGTCTCTTCCAACCTGAAGGATTCTATGATTTCACTTCCTTTGGAGTGGTCTCAATAGGGATGGAGCAAGCCCTTAAAATGACATTTCCTTTTTAAAGAGTAGGTTTATTGCTGGATTGAGAACTCTGGGAACTGGTCATGGTGTGCAGAACAAACTAAAAAACCCCAAAAAAACAACTACAAAACCAAAAAAACTGAGCAGAGAAAGCTTTTCCTCCATTGCTTCACTGGTGTGGTTTGAAACCAGTGACTGATCATCTGAAACAATGGCTATAGGTCATAGTTTTTTGGGCCATTCAGTTTTTGGCTGCCCTGCTGAAAGGCTGTTTCTAACAATAGCTGTTGTGGTGTGGGCATCTCTAAGCCCTGCAAGGTTACCAGTAATCTGTTCTGCTCTATATTTATTCTGCTGGGTAAACTGGTGTGTTTGATACCTCAGTAATTCATTACAGCAGTGTAAAGGATGTACTCTTTACCTGCTCTTTACCCAAGACCTGCCCAAGAAGTGGCAGCTTTTTATTCCACACTCTGTTAACTTTGATTCACTAGTTTCTGAACCTACCCTTATTTTAAACTTGTACTATTTGGTCTTGGCGACGGAAGAAACAAATAGTTTCAGCTGTTTTTCTAATTATGGCTTTTCTGTTTTATCCTGTGGGTTTTTGGTTTTTCCCAAGTTTTAAATGTGAAGAATTTTAAAACTTTGAAAATAAATGCCTCATTGTGGATTAAAAAGAAGTAGACAGTGAATAATCATTTTCTATTCCTTTTTTACAGACTATGGAGGAATTACTTATTTCTGCTTTTGTTGACATAAAATCAAGCTTACCTACAGGGTTGCATGATTAGATGCTTTCAGCATTAGTTTCTTATTAATCAGAGTATCCGGTTACCACTTTCTGGTGTTGAAAAGGAAGTGGTCATACTCAGGCATGAAAAGCACATGATTATGTGCTTATTTGTTTGTTTTTATGTTTATGAAAATATGAATATATATATATCAGATTTCTATCAGATAGACATAGGACAATCTCAAAGGATATAGGCAGAAATATTATAAGTTTTAAAATAATATCTGGGAGACTGTAAGAAGTTCAAATTAAAGAAATTCAAGATGCTGTGATTTATAATGGTTGGTCAGGCAGCCCAAGTGTAAAAGGTATGTAGGAAGGAAACATACAATCCAGGGAAACAGTCAGTAATTCTTACAGGTCCCTTCCAACTTGAGAACTTGACAAACACACAGATTTTTTTTTGCTTTTAATTCATTTTAAGATTGAGCTACTTATGTAGAAAAAGAATCTTATGGCTGAATCTATGGATACTTGAGCCTGGATTCAAGTCTCCAGCCATGATGTGTCCTAATGAAGCTTAGAAGTTGGAGTATTATTTTTCTATCAATGGGACAAAGAGGCACCTCCAGGGCTACCCCGTGGAGTGGTAAAAGCTGAAGTGGAGTCAGTGTGTAAAGTGATTACCTTGGAAGAGACAACATCAGACTTTTAAACTCTGATATTGGTTTTGTCAAGTTTCAGCTGCAAGAGCTGCTAAAAATGTAACATTTACTCAAAACTTCAAAGTTTATAATTTTCTTTTCAGCCATATTTTGTTTTCTACACCAGGTTCTGCTGAGGCGAGTGGAAACGCTGGCCTTTTGGATCAGCTGGCAGCTTTGAGGTGGGTGCAGCAGAACATCGCCAGCTTTGGGGGAGATCCCAGCCGTGTTTCTCTGGGAGCCGACCGCGGCGGGGCGGATGTCACCAGCATCCACCTGCTCACCGAGACAGCGGATACGGACCTTTTCAGGAGAGTGCTGCTGATGGTAAGTTCCATTCCTGCTTCAGCTTCACCTGCATTGTGAAAGGATGTTGTTACAGAGATGAGGATGCTGCAGTGTGTGGGTGCTGGTTTTATTTCCGCCATACCTTGACAGCACTGACAGGACTGTTATTGCTGCAGTTATTTTTCATCTCACCTGTGACTGTTATCTCCAGGAGCTGGATGCTTCACCAGGATGTACAAGAGATGCACTTTGGTGTTTGATTTACTCATAGTAAGAATCCAGTTTTCGTCACTGTGGTTTTTTGTGTATTATATAAATAACCTTGTTTCGTAACCTGTAGGTACAACAGCTTAGTTTCCATTCCATAAATACGGTTGCTGGTCAGCACCTTTTAGACTCTGAAACTGATGAGCCAAACTCCCACATGTGAAAGTATCCAGTCTTTTTATCGGATCTTATGACAGATTTCATTTAAAAGAAAAACCAAGTTTCAGAGAGTAAAAATCGGTTTACAGATGGGGTTGTTTCCTGTCAGCTTAGACCATTTTCTCAGTCACTCCAAGTGATCCATATTCTTATAGCCTCCCCTGTGTTGAATCTTAGGACTTTGAGATCAGTTTTGTCAGCATCAATACTGCCATTTATCTTCATAGCCTCAGATAAGCTCAGTGTGCTCTGAAATGAAGCTTAACAACCAGAGGAAGTTTATACATCCAGCAGAAATGGTACTTGGACAAAATGATCTCTGCTAGCAGTGTTGCCTTGGAACAGTGAGCAGCGGGATAGAATTCTTGGTTCAGGAAGCTGAGGGCCCAATTAAATAAAATCTTGCCCTGAAAATAATGACATCTTAATTCAGTACTTAATTTTTCTTCACTATTCCCTTGCTTCAGGAAACATAACTTGCCTTTTGCATCCCCATGGCTCAATGAGTTTATTTTAATTGCATCACTCCAGTGGGGACAGCAAGGGAAGTTTTTGAAAATTGCTGCTCATTAACTGGGCTTTTTGTGTAATTCTCAGATAATTCCTCACACAGTTCCTAGATTTTTAATCAGCTCTTGGAATAGAATTTAATTTGCTAGAAGACCCAGAGTCCTTTTCTCTCAGTTTCATCCTACTTTGAAGTCACAAATCCTTTACTGACACAGCTGAGGATGGATTTTCAATTTAACGGCTGAGCCACTTATGGAAGGGACATGCAAGGACCTCTTTGCTTATTGTTGCTTCTGGAGAGTAATTCCACATTATATCTTTTTGTTCATTAAGAAAAAGTTTAAACTCATTCTTTCTCCTACAGCAGAACACTGAATAATGGAAAGCAGTGGCAAGTGCAATGAGCAGACAGGTGCACCAATTCTTCCCACTTTTCTAGTGTTTATAACAATTTTCTTCCTGCGACTGTGCAAATCACTGTCTTGGCAAAAGCAGCATCTCCACTGAGTTCAGAATAGTGTTAATTTCAGATTTCAGAGTAGTGTTAATTATTTATCCTGACAGCCTCACAGTGGATTTAGTCTTCTTGTGAAATACACTGACAAGATAAAAAGCAAGCAACAATAGCAGTACCTTGTAGCTTAAAAATATACTTGATCTCTTTTTTTTTTTCTTTAAAGTGGTGCTGGAGTTGGTTTTTCACTCACATCTCCTGTAAAAGGATGTGTCTTGCTTTTGTTCCAAGACACCAAAATCATTCAGTACTTTTAATTTTGCTTTAAAGAAGGAGGTGCACACAGACTAAGAATAATGAAACTGAGAGTGTATACCAGATATAGCTTTCCTGAAGGAAAATCTCATGAAGCAATACAGCTTTTCTGCAAAAGTCAGCTTTGTGGTCCTTGTTTCTGTCTTTGTTATGCATGATAAAACCATGCTGTTCCTGAGCATGCAGAGAGGTGTGGTGTACGAAACTTTCTTTACTAGAAAATGTGCAAATGAAATAGAAAAATGCTTTTGAGTTTCCTGTGTCTGCCCTGTAATAGTTTTTATTTGGAACAAATCTGAAAACAGGTTGTACAAATCAGTGCAAAGCTATCATGGGGACTTTTTAGAATTAATTTAATCTTTCAGTGGTATGATTAGAAGTAAGTGGTATCGGTGATTATGATCTTGTTTTAAATGGTTTAAGAGCTTTAGCCTGGCATTTGACTTCATCTTTCGATTAATTGATTGATTTACCAGTGCAGTTTTGATGTAGAAGGCTGGATCAATGGTATGGGTTGCAGGAGGCTGCAGAGGGCAGCTGTGTTAGGTGTCCTCTCCTGGCATTCCTGGTGGATCTCAAGGGCAGCTCCCAGCCTTTTCCCACCCAGTGCAAGGGAAGACACCGGGTCCCTCCTGGCCATGGAAGCAGATCAGATCATAGTGGAAAGAGGTTTATTTCCCTTCTGGAACTACTACACTCAGGTGCAGGGCTGTCTGACATGGACCCTAAATATCCCTGATTCTGGTAATTAGCTACTCTTTAGATCCCCTTTCTTCCCTCTTTTCCCATCTCCTTTCCCCCGCCTTCACCAGTCTCATTCCCTTGCAAACAAACCAGCCACCTCTGGTTACTTTTTTTTCCAATGACCCCAATTTTGCTACATCTCTACCAAAATTTTGTATTTCTGATACTGTTTCCTAGGTACTGTCATTTTTGTATAAAATCACCTGGAGGCTGTCATCCCTTGCAAGCTCATGTTTCCCAAAAGGTTCCCGATAAAGTCTTTCTGTTAAGTGTAAAGATGGCCGGACCTCACAGAATTTCCCCATAACCATCTGTGAAACCCAGCCATCCCTATGGCACATTTAATTAGTTTTTGTCACTTTCTCATGTCATTACCGTGAAGATGACAGAGCGTCTGCACAGGTCACCCAGGGAGGTTGTGGAGTCTCCATCCCTGGAGATATTCCAAAGCCATCTAGACATGATCCTGGGCAAATGGCCCAAGGTGGCCCTGGTGGAACAGGGCAGGTTGGACCAGAGGATGCCTGGGGGTCCTCTCCAAGCTGAACTGGTCTGTGATTGTTGAACCTGTCAACATGAGAACATGTCTTATCCCCTTCTCACAGAGTGTGTCCAAGTGCTGCCAATTGTGTGGGCTCGGGGATTCTTTTGTCACCTTCCATCAAAGATATGTTCTGGCGCTGGCATTGCAAGGCTGGGTGCTTGTACCAGTTGCACACTAGGTTTTCCATTTTCTAAAAGCAACACAAAGTAACTACTGAATATTATTTTAATGAATAAATACAAGTCATGACTTAGAAATCTGTAATGCTCCCCATATACATTTCATGGATAAAATGCGGTCACTGTAACATATTAATTATCAGTAACAGTAATTAGAATATACAAATTCCTGAGTTCCTGAGTTTCTTTTCCTTTTGGGAGTTCAATGTTTACCAGCCAAATTACATTCATCCTTTAAGTTTTGAAATATGTTTAAATAGACTGTGAAATATTTTGATCTCTGAACCTTTCTTGCCAGTGCAAATGACTTGATACAAGATCTAAAGAGCACACAGATTTGTTCTAAGAGGTGTTTACAGATGAAATATATATATATATATATATCTCCCCCCCCATTCTCTGTTTCTCCAAACCTTCCTTATTCATATCTGTGCAAAAAGGTACAAGAGAATATTGGATTAAAACCAACTCAGCTCAAGAACATAGGTTGCAGCATTTTACACCCTCAGACGTAAGCAATTGCTTGGTTTAGAAAGCAATCACAAGGCAGGTTCAAAGGAACATGCTACCTGCTCTTTTATCACTTAGAAAAGGGTACAAACCTGTAAAAAAATAAATGAAATTTCAGAAAACCTTCTAATCCTTAAGTGGTTTGATGGAAAGTGTAATTAGTATTTCACAGAACTCTCTTCAGACAAGAAGTTAGGAAAAATCTCTAACATCCACTGTTACTGATTTGTTCTCTTAGTTTAATTATTTAAAATGCTATTAATATAAATATTATACATAAATATGTGGCTGACTTTAGAAGTTGAAGTTAAAATATCTTCCTGTACACATAAAAGGTCACACCTTTGCAAGCCAACCTTTGCAGTTAGGCACAATATTATCACATTTTACTTTTCACTTAACCCCCTCTTTGTTCCCTGTTTTATCTGCTTTACTGTGAGCAGCTGAGTTACACGTTTGGGTATGCCTGAACTCCCATCTCAGGAAATAAGCAGAAACCGTTTTTCTCAGTGAATTAAACCTGTTCTTAATTTCATGACTATTTTACGACACTGCAGGCCATTGCCAGCAGATTAATTAAATGCTACTTGTAAAGTCAGTGATTTTAATTTTTTCTCCTAAATGGTAAGTATAGAGTCACTATAATCAGGTGTTTCTTGGATGCCAGATGTTAGATACTTTCTTGGGATTATTGGGTCTTTCTGACCCATTCTTGATGACAATGGATAAGTCTATATTGAGAAGAAAAAGGCTGCTTTTTCCAATGTAGATAGGTTCTGTAAAGAAGGTTTTCAGCCTTGTGGAGAATACCAGAGTAAGACTTAATATAAGTTCTTGAGCTGTAGTTTGTCCTTCCCTATGCAGTCACTCTGTACAATGCTGGGCATTGCCCCTGCTGAAGAGTCACCTGCACCACTTGGCTTTTGACTGAGAGTCTATCTCAGTTTATCCTACTTGTGAGCCAGTTCTGGTGCACTGGGGATGTTCCCAGCATATGCCATGGCTGAAATAGCACCCTTGAGAAGGTCTCTGGTTAACATTCAGAAGAGGAAATGCAGAAACACTGCTGGGGTTTGGTCACCAGCTGGGCTGATTGTATTTCTCAGCTGTTGAAGGACTGCAGGACCACAGGATGCTCTGGTTTCTCTTCTAAATCATCAGTTTGTGTTTTTTTCCTGTTTTTTCTTATATTTAGTCTTCATAGTATGTAGGTGGCAAGTGAAGGGCACTCTTACGTTTGCTCCCTGTGTATATGAGAGATTGGGATTTCTTCTTTCTGGCACTTGCAAAAGAAGCGTTGTCATCCTCTGTTAGGGAGAGGTAGGAAGCGATGCTTTCCCTCAGGCCGTAGCTGAGGCAAGAGTCATCCATTGCTGCCAGGGTGCTTTTGGTATCTTCAGTCACCTCCAGCCTTTAAAAGAACAAAATTTTGTTACCATTTCAGCTACTTGGACTGAACCTCTTGGGATAATATTAACAGTTGTTAAACCTAATAATGTTATTTTTGTTGTATAAAAACATTCCTGCCTCATAAATCACCGAGCATTTCTGTCACTTAGCATTTCTCAAAAAAACAGTAAAAGAGTGATATCTCAACATTTTTTGGCACTTGAAAAGGAAGTATTGTCCATATTCTCTTCTTAATCTGTAGGAAAAATTACCTCAATACTGCACAAAATTTTCTTGCCTTCGTAAGCTCGTGAATGTTTTGTGAAGGAAGAGTAATGGAGAGAAATTTACACTTCAAAAGTAAAAGCTACTTTTGTTTCTTAGGGTGGTTGTTTCCCCAGCTTCTGAAACCTGACCTACTTTCTCTTGTGGCAGTTGTGATATTAGAAATCTCATTAACTGGGCTGTGTGTTGAGAGAGACACAACAGGAAAGGTTTATTCTGGGATAATGTGTTCATTGCACCCGTGCTGCTTCCTGGGTGTGTGAACAGGGGGGAGCCACTTCTGCCTGCCAGGGCTCACCTGTGAGCCACTGCACATCAGTGGGGAGGGGTCAGCACTGGTGGATGTCTCTGGGCTTTGTGACCTGGCTCTTTCTCCTGCCCCACGGTGAAAGGACTCAGGAGTCCCAAAGGGAATGAATACATGGATAGCTGGATAGGAGAAATGATTGAATGCTAACTGTACTTTCTTTCAAAGTTAAAACTAGATTATCAGTTAGAGCTGGGCATTCAGTTTTCATGGGTTAGCTTGATATCAAAAGATTGTCCAAGCTTTAAAGCCGCTTTCAGGAGAAGGAAATAAATAGCTATGTCTTCTGTGTTGCAAGTACAAGTATATACAAGGCTGGGAAACACCCCTGTTGTTGCTGGCAACCTGTGCTGTTTGTGGTACCTGTGAATGTTTCTCCAGTTGAAATTTTTATTCCGCATCACCACAGGAGGAACTGGATTCGTCACGGTGTTGTTGTTAGTGCACTGGGTAAGACAAGGTGTTGTAAGGACACAGCAGAGACCATCAGCAACTTCTGAACAGGGAAATAAATACACAGACAGTCAATACTTGCATGCTTAAATAAACAGTTTTGGACTCAGCAGTAGTAGTCAAAAAATTGTGTGTTCTCAGCAAGGACACAGTAACACAGGCCTAATTTTTTCCTTTCCTCATACCTTTGCTTTTTAGTTTATCCTTGAGGATATTTCATGCAGTACAAATGAGCAACTGAGACACAGAAAGACAAAGTGACTTGCTCAAAAACTAGAAGGAAGTTTGTGACAGAGCAGAAACTTAAACCCAGTTTTGCTGAGCCCTCAGTGAGTTCTGCTTTTGCCTCTTATTGTCTCAGCCATGAGTGCAAAAAAGGTCATATTGGATTGTGTGTGCACCTATTCTTCTGTGGAACATGACTGTGGAATGAATCAAGGTTCACATGTTACTTTCATCAGTGTTTCTGCTCTCTACCCTCTTCTTGCTCCACTAGGGACATCACAGATTTTCTTCTGCCCAAGAAGGGAACATCATGGCTGAATGCTGGTGTTCTACATCTCTGAACCTTATTTCTGGGTGAGATTCTGTATCATCTCATGGTGGGGGAAGGAGGAGAGCTAAATCTAACTATGTGTCCTCTTACACCTGTAACTCAAGCAAAAATGTTAATTGTTACAAGTTTTGGGTTCTGCCCCACTCCTGATTTTAGGCTTCGATTTTTTGCTTATTTCTAAATGCTGAAATATGTCAACTAGCTAACATGTAAATACATATATCTCTCCTGTCCAAATTCTTACTCCTCTCTTTATATCATTGGACTTGAAAGTTTCATTTACTTCTTTTGAATGTGAATATGACTTTTGTCCTCAGTTTATCAGTGTAGTCTTTGGCCAGCATACTTTTTGTTTTATGTATGAAATACTCAGATACAGTAACTTCACACTTTTAAAATTACACAGTACCCATTGCTTGTTAAAGCACAGAACCTATTGTTCTCTTGTAACATTTAGGCAATTAGTTTTTTGCAATTTCCTTCCTCATTTTAGAATGTTCTCATTATGATGCATGGTAACTGCAGCCACTTAATTGTGTCATTTGTCAAGTTACCTCTCTGACACAGGTTAAATTGCCATAAATCTGGAAAACTGTCATTGAAAAAGGTGTCATCCACTGGACTGATATTAATAACAGTGACAGCTGAGTCTACAATTGAGCTAACAGCATGACCCCCTTGATATAAGCTCTGCTGATAAATTCCAGCCATACACTTTTTCTAAAGTGATAGGGAAGAAGCTTAAAACATTTCTGAAAATTTTCTGCATTTAAGGTTGTGTGATGTAGTGGTTCTTAAGAGAAATGTGCATAGAGAAGCTGGTGTTGGATGCCCTGGTGTTATCTGCCTGTCTATATGGCAAGTAAATGAATGGCAAACATGCTCATGTTGGCAAACAGAGTCTGGAACCCAGAGCTATGGATACATGGCATCTGTACAGCTGAGCATTTTTGTATGCTCACACTTTGACTTTAGGTGTGCTCTGAGAGGGGCTGGGCATCCCTGAGCTGTGTTGACCTCCAAAGTGCATTTGAAAGTTCTCTAGGGAAGTGCTAGACCCTGGCATTTGGCCCAAACAGTGTTATTTACATGGCCAATACAGGCAGAGCCTATCTGGCTTTATTTAGCTGAGTTCTTGTATTTATTTCAGTTATTCTGTTAAGGACAGCATACTTTTATTTAGGATGGAAAATAAAGTAAAAGACATAAACCAAAACTTTTTCCATTGCTTGTCCTGTGGCAGTATTTGCAAGTCTTGGACATAGGCAAAACTTCTTGTTCTGGACCTTTGATAGATAGTTTTACAGTTGCCAGTGGAAAATATGTTTGTTCTGCAATTGTTTTTACCTGAATAGTGATTGACAAGGTCTTCAAGGCACTGGAAGGTTTGCCGTGGAGAGATGTAATACCAGTTATTTGGAAGGCGGAAGATCCTGTAATGTTTCACTTGCCTGTGCCTCACTGACAAGGAATATAACCCTGGAGAGAGAGAAGAGCTAATTACACCAGAGTAGGGCTGCAGTTTTGTTTGGGTATCTGTAGCAGAATAGAGTATCTGTGAGATGTGGTGCCATTACCGAAAACATCTCAGGAAGAGCTGAAAAAACCTGAGTGGCCATCCTAGTTCATACTTATATAGTATACTTTATATATATACTTAAGTATAATAAAGGGCATAACATGGCCTGAGATTTTGGTTGAATTTAAATTTCTGGTGTGCTTTTCCTTTATTTTTGCTGGTATGGGATCTTTTGAAATGGCATAAAGGAAATAGGCCTTTACAGAAGTTGTTTGCCTTCCACTGAATAGGGAGATCAGACTCGCAGGCTGGTATTCTGATTTAGTCAGCTTCGAGTAATGCAGTAGCTGAGACCTGATAATGCAGACCTGGCAGGAAGTCGCCACTTGGATTTTTCTGTTCCTTTGTTTAGAATGGTTTTGCAGCATTTATTGGCAAGAACTGAATGCTAATCCTAAATTTCTTTGAATTTAGTATAGATATTAAGAAACTATTGGCCTGTGGTATGCAAGAGGTCAGAATAGATGGTGTATTATTCCCTTGCATCTGTAGTATTATGATATTAGAATGTGTTCTGCTGCTTCAGAAAAAGAAGACAGCACGTTGCACATGCGAGATTTGTTCAGCCTGGAGAAGAGGAGACTAAGGAGAGACTTCATAGATGTACTCAGCTTCCTCATGAGGGGAAAGTGGAGGGGCAGGCATTGATCTCTTGTCGCTGGTGACCAGTGGCAGGACCCGAGAATGGCCTGGAATTGTGTCAGGGGAGGTTTAAGTTGGATATCAGGAAAAGGTTCTTCACCCGGAGGGTTGCTGGGCACTAGAACAGGCTCCCCCGGGAAGTGGTCACAGCACCAAGCTGGACAGAGCTCCAGAAGTGTTTGGACAATGCTCTCAGGGACTTGGTGGGATCCTTGGGATGGTCCTGTGCAGGGCCAGGAGTTGGACTCAGTGATCCCTGTGGGTCCTTTACAACTCAAGATATTCTAAGATTCTGTTTCTATGTCCCCACTGAAGAAAAGGAAAGTATAATACTGGTACAGTATAATTCCCATGTAGCAAAAGAAAGAAAATAAAATTGAGGGCCTGTAGTTTTTTAAAAGTAAATAAAAGACCTTCCCCCCTGTTTATATAGGAAACACACTTATCAGCCACCCCCACTACTATGTGTGCATTTTCCAGCTTCTTGAACCAATCTTTTGTGGACCAAGGGAAAGCTGTGACTTTTCCTCCACTGAAAAGTCCCACTGCCTCATGAGGTTTGCATGCGACCAAAGTAAACAATAGTGTTTAAACAACTGTGTCTTGTTTGTGCTGATGCCCGTGGAACTTTCCATGGCCATCAATAACCCTGTTTCCAGTAGGTGACTGGTGAAGGCTGGCACACTGCACTGGGTGCCTTCACCTTCCCATTATGTACATTTTCTGGTTTTGGACTGAGCCATGTGAGAACTGTTAATGCCTGAGATCAAGAGGGGAAAAAAATCTGTATTGTCTCACCTTTCCTAGTTTCACTCTCTCTGATCATGAAAGATCCGACCTTGGTGTTGGGTAGCTGTAGAAGTTCTTCTGCTTTTTCTCTTCCCAGCCCTTCAAATAACCAGCTGTGAAGCAGGAAAAAACAAATTCTGAAATTTGGACACCAGCAAAACAGAGAGCAGCATGTGGCTGTGAAAGTGCTGCATTATCCAGGAAAAGGGAATGCAAAAATAACACTGTAGCTTTCTATAGTTATTCTCTCAAGTGTGTTCAGGCATATTTCCCCAGTTTATGGAGAAAATTTTGCTGCTTTTGAGTTCCATTAACCTTTGTGAGGTTAAGAGAAGAGTCATAAGGTTTGGAGTTATTAAGGAAAACAAAACTTTTTGAGCTGCTTTGATCTGAATTGCTGGGGACAGATCCATGTGGTATATTGATGACATCTGTGGCATTAGTTAAATCTTTCTTTTTCATTTAAACCACTTTTGTTAACCCCAAATTGTATCATAAATAAACCTCAAATAAGTTGCAATTATTTTGCTTCTTCTAGGGAACAGTCCAGCCATTTAAGTTAATGGGCTTTGTGGATGAGGGAAAGTGGAATTAGTCCTACAAATTTTCACCTTATCTTGGTGCACTGCTGTGTTTTGCCACAGCCAGTGTCTGACCATGCAACTGGGCTTGCTCAGCTGGTCTACAGTTACTGGCATTTTATTTAAAAGTTGTTCTCATGTCTTTGACCCAGTCTGCTGTCATTAAAGCTTCAAACAGTAGCTTCCATTACCCCACATCTGTGCCCTGCCTTTGGGAAAGCATCTCTTTTTCAGGAGGATGTAAAAGCATGTTAAAATTTAAGCACTTGCATACTTCACAGTGACATTCACAGTTCATATCCTTAAAATTGAACAGGTATTAAAACATTTGCCAGAAAACTTTTAAGTGTGTGCTTTAATGTTATTTTTTTCCTGAGTGGTGTCTATGGCAACAAGAAATGTCTGAAATTTCCTTAGTTCTTCCAGTGAGAAAGTTTACATTCTTGAATGACTTATTAGTGTTTCTATTTGCTTTTTTGGCCTGTTTTTCATGAGCAAACCTAGCTTAAATTTTACTCTATGTAAATATTAAAAATCCGTTCTAAATAGGCTCTCTTCATCAATGTCTTAAAGTTAGAGATCAGTTCATGCAACAGAAGTATATTAAATATCTTATATGCCATTTGAGGTGGTTTTGGCTCTTTCCGGCATTTAAAAGAATGATTTTCCCTTTCATTTAGTCTAAATTTATATGTGGATTTGATGTTCTCAGTTTTCAAAAGAGCTATTTTAGACTGTCAATAAATAAAATTTCTGTCTGTCAAGTCACTGTTGGCATTGTTTGGATTACGACTCTGAGTAATCAGAGGAGAATATGTAAAACTGTGGTGTTGAAAGGCTGTGGGAAATGCATTTACTTACCCGTGATAAACCTTTGCTACATATTTTCCTGGAATATAATTTTCTCGACCCGTTGTAAGGGAATGGACTCTCCACCAGCCTCCTTCACTGTGTGAAAACAAGAGAAGGGATATTTTCAGATATATTTTCAGAGTTTGTCATCATTTTGGAAATTAGTGAAGACATTCAGTTTAGCCTGCAACCTTCTGTGTGTGCTCCTGAAACTATGTATTCAGAAAGAAACCCAGTTTGGTTTCATTTAGAGTAGCTCCATTTCTAAACCTACTTGAGAATTAAATTTGGACACAGAAATAAGCTACATTTGTTCCATTTAAATTACGTAAGTAATAAAATATTTTTTTGTAGTTGAAAGAGGAAGGGTAAATATTCAGTGGTTAAACCATGCTGTGCTCTGCCTTCCCACAGCTAGACTTGTACTGGTGTCCAAGATACTCAGTTTACAGCTGAGTGTGTTGTGTCTGGACAGCCCTGTAACACCAGGGTAGAGGTTCCTGGGAAATGGAGCCTGTCTGCTTGGGAACAGGCTTTCAGTCCAACAGAACCTCGTTCGTGGTTTGCTCTTTTCTTTGTCTTCCATGAGTTGCAGACCAGACTCCAATAAAAAAAGACCTTGTAGCTGAAGATGCAGACATATGTAATTTCCCCAATATATCTTAGGTTATTGCTGTGATTCTGAATGCTGGCTTTGGCTTTTGAATCCCTTCAGAAATACAGGGTACCAAGAATTTTCACAGGGATGTGTAGAGCTTTAGTCATAGTGCAAGGATGCTGATGACTGATAGCTTCTCTCCAACTTCACTTTAAGAGTTTGAATCCAAATAATCGTGTCCTGTATTTGAATGCTGGTTTTGTAGCTGTTCATATAAATGCTCCCAAAATAATGTCCAGACTGCAGACCAGAGTCTCAGTGTGTGTTAAAACGGCTGAGTTGAAATCACTTAGGTTAGATGTCATGAGTTATAGCTGCTGGGACCGTGGTCCAGGATGTCTGTGCTGAGGGAAAAAGGGAAGTACCTACTGGTCAGAGCTGGAAATTTCAGGATATCTCAAAAGTTTTGGGTTTGGTTTTCCAGCTGAAATGAATTTATCTATGAGAACTTTAGGTTATTTTTGTCTTTTTTTCCCCCAGAACTCTCCTAGACAGAACCAAGAATTGCAATTAGAAAAAAACCTGAGAGACTTGTCATCTCTCTCCCTCCAAACTTTAATATTACTAACCCTGAAAAATCTCTATGATGATTAAAAATCCCAAAGCAGCACATGTCTCCTGGGGCAGGAACTACACAAATTATGTAGATTGGGGTGAATCTTGGAGGACATTTGGTTTGACTACTGCCAACCAAATGCAGTTGTTCATCTGGTAATGAAAGGTGCCTGACCAGTGTGGGGAGTGAGAAGCTGTGCCAGTGGTGCTTATCTAATTCTGCCAACCCGGAGCAGTCACAAATATCTGTGAGGAGTTGCATTTCCTGTGGAGTCTCCATATGTCCTGTTCCTGGCAGGGCTGGTGGGGCTGATTGCCACTACACATCATTACTTTGGTAGAAGGCTGAAAAGCTGCTGTTGTAGGAGCAGTAGGTGCTGCCTGCTTGTGCTGATTCCTCTGTGGTGACTCCGCATCACCTGTGCTCTGGTCATGCCATGCTACTCTTCTTTTTTACTGTATTTTACTTCTTTAAATGATTTGGGAAAAAGAATTACCGCTTATGAGCAGGAAGGCTACAGGCAAACAATTCTTACTGACATCAGCACGTGTCCCAGTAGGGGAGAACAGGTCCTTCACTAGGACACTGTGGTTTGCATAGAGCTTTGGACTGCCTTGTCTTCTGTGAACAAGCTCATGATTCAAGACAGGAAGACGAAAGTTCCCATCAAGGCTTGCTTTGGCTCTTATTTATCCATCAGGAGAAGCCCTTGATCACTGCACAACAAACATGTCAAAAACTTCTGCTGCAAAAGTCTGTTCTTCTGGAAGTTGTTCCTGCAGTAGATTATACTTTACAGCACGTGTATGCACATGATGTGCCACACATATAATTCCCATTGATACGGGAATAGGCAGTCATGTGGTGGTGTGAGGGACTGTAGATCATGAAAGCTGGGAGTGAGGCTTTAAGCTGGAATTTCCAAACTAAAGCAGTTGTTGTACCATGTCATGTATGTTCTGCAAACTGCAGCGAGGTTTATACTGCTAGAAGCTACCAGAGAAGAATTCCCCTGGTTTAGAGGAGCTCTCCATCAGCAGAAAATTTATCTGGTGGTATTGTCTGAGCCTTGGGACCTTTAGGTTCAGGGAGGCAGGGAAAGCACTGTGTCAGCAGAACACAAATGCAGCCATTCTGGGTCAGACTGAAGGTCCACACAGGCCTGTGTCTTGTGATTGACAAAGGCCACTGCAGATCATGGTGGCCTGGAGAAAAGTCTGAGAATTCATCAGTCATCCGTGATGCTTCTCTTGAGTACCTCTCTCCTCCAGCCATTTGACTGTCTGGTTGAGAATTTTTTAAAATGAGTTTAGAAATCCTCAGTGGATTTCTCTGCTATTAATGTGTCTAGTCTCCCGTTGAATCTATCTGCCCCACCAGCTGCAAAAATGAAATATTTCATTTTGAGCAGTGCAAATAGTGGCTGTGGGGCCGAATAACTTCCAAGAGGTCACTGTGTGCTGATACAAGTTGTGCATAGAAGAACATCAGAGCTGCTGGCTTCCATTTTTCAGGAAGTGCGCTCATTCCTGTGTCTGGCAATATTTGCACTATGCTTAAGGTCAGTGTGAACTAGTGCTCTTAAGCCTACTTCCTTCTGGGGTTCTTAAACTCTTTGAGTGGAAGTGGATGAGAAATTGCTGACTTCTTTTTTTCCTCACTAAGAAAATGCAGAATCAATTAACAAATAGAAAAAGAAGAAAAAAAACCCCACTTCTTATTTTATTTTTGTTAGATTTAATTAAATGAGGAGGAAATTCTAAGACTTAATCATAATGGAGTTGTTAGATTAAAAAGGGTGAGAGAGAAAATGACAGACACACTTGACATAAAGAAATTCAGAAAGATATTCCTTTTCTTTGTAATTCAAACTATTTTGGCTCACACTTTGTTTTCCACTAACATTTGGGGAATACCTTCTCATAATCGTTTTTCAAAGTTGAAAAATGCTTTTCTGAAATTCTTTTCTGAGTCCTATTTTAGAATAGAGTCTGAATCCAGCTTGAGAAACATAAGAGAAATCTAAGGATCAAAGAACAATCTGTAATCCCAAATCCTTAAGCTACATGGAAATTTACATGGCTAAGCATCCTTCCTAGAAAATTCTGAACTCGGTTCATTTTAAGGAACTGCATGCAGTTTGGGCCAGGTGCATAAAACAGAGCTTTGCTTCAATTATAGTAAAACCTAATTTAAAGATAAATTGATCAACTTACTCTGATAGCACACGTAATTTTTCCCCTACATGAAATATAGGTTGGCTTATGTCTGCTGAGGGGTAGTCATAGAGAACAGCAAGGAAGTCACTCTCCTGACCTGTGAAAGAAAGAAAATATCACTTAAAACAAAGGTAGAGTTCTGCAACAGAAATTTATTTTTCATTAAGTATGATAGATTTTATGTAGTAGGTCAAATGGGAAAAAAAAATCTCTGAAATGTGAATTAATTAACATAAAGAGCCAAAGATGAACTATAGATTTATAAGAGGAATGTGAAGATACTAGAAATGAAAAAAGTCATATGATTAATTGTAAGCAACTAAATTTAGACCACTTTTTCTAGTGATTATCATATTTAATAGACATACTCAGTTTGAAAGTTAAAAAATTAGTAAGTATTCATAATATTAGGAAGTAACCCAATTTGATTAATGCCACTGTCTCTAATTGCCTCCAGCTACAGTTTTCTTGCATTATATTTAAGAAAAGGAAGATGCATGTTGAATTGTTCCAAAATTTAACACCACTGATACTTTTCAAAGGTGTGAAATTAGTTTAGATCAAGTTCAATGAGAGTATGGACATTATTGCCCATTTCCATCACTTCTTAAAGGAGCTTGATGATCGACCACTGCACTTTGTTCTCACTCTTGCATGGAAACTGTACTAGAGCTTCAATGAAATAAAAGAGGCACACGGGTATTTAAGATTAAAGCATTGTACAATGGCAATTTGTAGAGCTGAGGTCAGCAAAGAGATGAGCCCTTTTAAATCAGCTGGAATGACTCTGGGTCTTGCACCCTGGGTAGGACGTCTGAGTCTCCTGGGTTTCTGAAGGATGGAGGACTTTACACAAGACTGGGATGATCAAACATAAAATGCTCCTCATCCTGCCGGAACCTGTGGTGCCCAGTAAATGCTGACAGCTGGGAGATTCAGAAATGTGTCAGGCTGGGTGTTTTGAGCTCTTTGGCAGAAGTCTTGGCAGGAGGGATTTTGCCATATACCGCCTGTGTTTCTCCTGGAAGCAGTTCCTTCCCTCTGCATATCTCAGTAGCCTCCACCAGCTCACAGGGAGACAAAGCTTCCCTCTGCGTCCACCAGGATCAGTGCCCTGATCCTTAGGAACACCATCTAGCAGTACCTTTGCAGAGGTGGCTTGATCTCCATACGTCCCTCTCTGTGCAGCCCAACATGTACAAAAAAACATGAATTCAGGGTGTGAATTCAGGGAAGGAGAGAAAGAAATTAGACAGGGAGATAGACATACTGTATCATGTTATTTTTTCTCATTTGCTATAGATTCCTTGCCAGCTTCTCTTTAAGGCTTTTTAGGGAAACCTAGATGCAACATCCTGAATGAATGCTGAAACTGGCTCTGTATTTTCAGCCTATGTGTCTCAGGGCCTTAGAAACAACTCACAGAGATAACGATAAAAGGCTGAAGGAAACATGAAGAAAAAAACCACAACAGGTTACGCAGAGAAGTTGTGGATGCCCCATCCCTGGAAATGTTCAAGGCCAGGTTGGATGAGGCCTGAGCAACCTGATCTAGTGGATGGCATTCCTGCCCATGGCAATGGGATTGGAATTAGATGATCTTTAAGATCCCTTCCAACCCAAACCATTCTATGATTGTTTAGAGAGTGTGTTTAGTATTAGTATTGCCATGGTTTTCTTAATTGGTCAGTGTCACTGAATTAAACAGGACTCGTGCAGTACAGGCAAGCACCGTGAGTTGTCTAATACAACTCATTATACACTTAGTTCAACTCTACTGAAGACATCCTGTGCTAAGCCTTTGATGGCTTCCTTGTTCTGCACAGAAAATCTAGTGGCACCTTCCTGTCTATGAAACTACTACTACTGAGGCTAATAAGACCTAAACATTGACACTGAGTCTTTTTTGACAAAACAAAATCTTTACCCAGGACTACTACAAGAAATAGAGGCCAGAAGGTGCATTTTAAAAATAGCAAAACGAGGATCAAGTGCCATCACTTAATTTCTCATTGCAGATTGTAATACAACATGTAATACTGCATGAAATATAACTTTTTTTAGCTTAAGGACAATGTCTTTAGCAATGTTTTTTTTCTAAATTTATGCTGTTTATTTATAAGTATTCTGCTTCCATAGTGAAAGAGTGGAAAACAAATGCTTTTCTGCTCCCCTTCCTTGCGTACTGGTTATTTGCATTTCGTTACGCACTGTGGGGTACATGACTTTTTCTCTACTCTAGCAAGACCTGTTTCTTTGCTTACACTTTCATATTTATATTAATTTTTGTTTCAATTTTGCATGTCAATTTGTAGTTCTGAAAAGGAAGGAATTTATCAGGGTATTACCTTCCAGATCCATGCAAATGTTACCTCTTAAACTGCATACAGTTATATAAAAGTGTGAGGAAAGGAGAGAACCCCCTCCTTCTTCACTTCGTTTTGCTTGGTATTTAAGTCAAACCTCACTGGGTTTTTTGGTCATGCAAAATACCCCACCACACTCTACAACGTTTCACAGAACCTGTACAAGCTCCTTACAAACACAAAAGCCTGGAAACAGGAACTAAACAAATTACACACTTTCTCCACACCTAAATTTCACAGTGATCTAATAGATTTGACCTGATGAGCTCCCCACACTTTCAAGATGTAAAAGAAAAAAGATTTGCCTGAGTTTATCTAACGCAAGCTCTCCTCCGCAGTGCAAGTGTAGGTTACATCTGAAATGGAACAACTCAAAAGAGTGGAAAGATCGAAGCACAATCATTTCCACTGAATCAGGTGTTAATTCTGGGTGGTTTTTTTAGGAGTAGGAAATGAATGTGAAATACATGCTAATTTTAGATGTCTTCACACCAGCATGTCTTGCAAAGTGTGAGACTGAATATTGTATCCCTCAAATTATTCATTGGGAATGGACTGTGAAGCATTATTAGAGAGTAGGAAGAGCTTAGGCAGAGCATCCAGATCCAGCTCGTCGCCCTCAAAAATCTGCTGTGCTGTGCACTGATGTGGTCCATGTCCAGAGTGGGAATGAGCTGTTTGGAGTTCAGCTCCATGCATCATCCAGCTTTACTGGCCAGCAGAAATATTATGATTTACAGCATGGTGCGTACCAGAGGGGGTGAAGGAGGGCACTCGTGCAGCTGGGAGTCTGTGCAGCACCACAAGGTGTGGCTGCAGAGTCACATTTTGGTACCCAAGCTAGCTCTAAACCAGCCACCTTGGGAACTGAGAGTTATACAGGTGCAGCCCAAAAGGATTAACCCTTGATTCAGGGTCCCAAAGGAGGACAGAGGGGGTCTCACAACCCTTGATGACCCCTTGCTGCCCTGGTTACTCTGTCATCAGTCCCTGGGTTGTGCCAGGGATGCCTGTACAGTGTGCCGGCAGATGGAGTGCAGTCATCTTTGGGGTCCAAATCCCTCCTTGGGAAATGCGGCTTATACACTGCTCCCTTTCTCAGGACCAAGACTGGCACACTGGTGGTGAGGAAAGAACAAGGCTTTGCTTTCAGTGCAGCTTTTAGGCAGCACAAAGGGTTGAAACAGGTCTGATGAACATTCACTCTGCACATCAAGTCTGCAGGGTCCAGTTACCTGTTTTCTTGCCCCTTTCTGTTGGACACTCTTTGCTTTCATTCTTTCCCTTCATTTTGTGTTTCAGTCCTTCATTTTATTCAGTCTCACTGAAATGAGCCAGTGTCAAACCTACTTCTCCTAATAACTATTTTGACTGTTGAAAGTCCATGGATTGGAATCTTCACTTCAGTTAAATCAAGTCTGTGCCTGGCCTGGTGGAAATCTATGTTTTGTGATGTGAATTGGAGTTTGATCTGCTCAGGAAGACAAACAGATACAAACTCACTGGATTAACCCCAAAACACACTTTAGTACCGGGTTTCTTTTTAGAAATCTTTTTTCATTGGATTTGAATGACAGTACTGATGTTTGAATTCCCAGCTTTCATTAGCAACATCTAAGCCATTATGAAAGATGCTGGTCTGATCCAGACTAAAACATGGATGGATCCAAAGAGCTATGTAGGCTGATCAATCTTAGAATCATAGATTAGCTTGAGTTGGAAGGGATCTTTACAGGCCATCTAGTCCAACCCTCTGAAATGAGCAGGGACATCTTCAACCAGATCATGTTACTCAGAGCCCCATCCAACCTGATCTTGAAAGTTCCTCCAGAAGGGACATCGATCACCAATCTGGATGGTCTAGTGTTGCACCATCCTCACTGTAAAAAATGTCTTCCTTATATCTAGTCTAAATCTACCCCATCTTAGTCTAAAACCATTATGCTTTGTTGTATCATAACAAACTCTGCCATGAAATCCATCCCCATCTTTCTTATAAGTCCCCTTTAAGTACTGAGGACTGCAATAAGGTCTTCCTGGAGCCTTCTCTTCTCCAGGCTGAATAACCCCAACTCTCCCAACTTTTCCTCATAGGAGAGGTGTTCCATCACTCTGATAATTTTTGTGGCAAAACCCTTGCCTTTGGATGAGTAAACATAGGTATCTGGTGCAATTTCAGCTGTGAGAGTATCTGAGATTTCCCTGTGCCCTTGGCAGGTGCCACTGCAGCTACAGGAGACTTCTTGTTTCCCCAGGTGGTAGCAGGAGGTCAGGCTAGATTAATAACACACCTTTCTAGATGTGCTAGACGTGCAGGAGAGAGCAAGTAGATTGAGTCCTGAATTCCGAAGTGGATATTTTCCCCTTGTAATCTCTGTGCTATCAATGTTTACTGAGTTGGCTTTTAGGGGTATGTTCTATTTCCATCACAGGGAGGATGCTGTTGTTTTTAGCCCTGACACAGTCTGACTTTTAGCATATGCAGGACCAGTACAAACTTGGTCACAGCCGTGGCGTGATCATCAATAAGGTCCTGCTCTGAGTGAGTGCATGTCTCTGTTTTGGTGTTTATTTGTGGTGTGTCAGCAGTTGTTGGGAATATCAGCATAAGGCACTCTTCTTCGTGAAAAAAATTGTAGTAATTTGCTGAGTAGTATTTGGTCTCTGCTGTATCAGGGCCTCTAGGACTGCAAGGCTGCCCATCTCAGCTAGTGCCTGGCCATACTAAAAGCAGGGCTGAGTTTTCTTGCAGCAAAAATGAAACCAGATGGATTCCTTATCCTTGTAATAATGAACAGCCCAACTGGAAAATCTTTCATGAAAAAAACCCAAAATTTTGATTACTGGCTTCCCCCATTTAAAAAAAAGACTACTAAAAAACCCCCACCCCAAACCCAAAGGAAAAAAACCCAGAATTATTTTCTCTTCTTCACCTTTGGGGAGTGATTTATTGCAGCTCTTGTGCCAGCTGCCTGTATTAGTGCACCATGAGGGCTGAGGCTGTACTGACTCTCCACCCACTCACTCCCAGTTTGTAGCAGCAGATCACCAAATCCCTCCTTCTTTCCCCCTCCGATGCATGACCTCTACCAGCCTAGAGAGGTTGCAGGGAGGGATTTGCAACCCAACTTATTCATGTGTGGATCCAGAGGGCAGATGTGCTATATTCTGTTTTGGCAGCTTGCCCTGTGAAACTTGTATTCCTCTATAGCCTTTATGGATAAACCTGGTGACAGGTTGGCTGTGTGCTAATTTTAATGCAATTATCTGACAGTGGATGGAAATGAGGTTCAGTGTAAGCATAACATCATTAAAATTTTTAGCCTTAAATGAAGGAACCCCAAATTTCAAGAATAAATTTGTATAAAATATCACATGCAATTATGTCAAAACACAGCATTCTTGGTTTCTGAAGTAACATTTCAGTGCTTTCTGATTTGAAAAGAACGTCTTTCAAGGAGCACCAGCAAATAATACGTTTAACATTTGGGGTTTTTAATTAAAGTGCTTCTTGGAAAATGAGCTAGAACATAGCTAAATATAAGCACTGTCTGGTGGATGCCCTCCTTCTCCCACAGCAGCCATGCACTTGCCTGCTCTTGTCAGGAGGGTGAAGACAGACACATGGCTGAGTCTATCATATATCGTGAACATCTTTTACTCTCGAAAGGAATGAAATGAGTGCTTACCCGTTTGGCTCGGCATGTTTGTTTCCTCAGATGCTCTTGGAGTTTTCACAGCATTTCCCATTGTGCTTGCTAATTCCGTCAAAGTTCTTCAGAACTAAATCAAAGCAGACATTGAAATTTAACATCACAGTAACACCTGCTGTGCCAACAGATGAGAAATGACCTCGTTTGGGCGTCTCCAGTTTCTCACAGTTTTGCTTTTGAGAGCTCCTGTGTCAAATTCATGCGAGAGTTTTACATACTCGCTAAACTCTCACCACTTTGGTGCTTTTATCGGGGGAATAGCAGAAAACCACAGCTAGGGAAGTTGCTCAGAAGAACATGATGCAGTAAAAGTTTCCATTACCAGTACCTCAGCACAATAGGAAGTAACAGCAGAGCTGTGCCCATATGGGCATCTCATATACAAAATGTTTTTTCAGCATTTGGGATTCTGAGGCTACAAAGGACCTAATTAGACTGATGTCCCTGGTTTTCAGCACTGTGTGTATATTATGTTGGTTTACTACTGAACACAAAGAACATAGCTTGGTAGGTTTGGGCTTTTTTCTGATGCAGTTGTGCCCTCAACAAATGTGGGCAATTTTTTTTTTTTAAGTAACACCTTGCCTAGAAAAATGTTTGCTCTCAAAACAGTCCTCCTGCATAAAGCCAGCAGTGCAAATTCTTCAGATACTTATCTTCAAACCTTTTGGTGGTCATACAAGAAACAGTATCAGACAATTGTGGAATTAAATACTGTGAGAGGAACAGTTCCTTCTCATAGTTTTGCTGCAGCCATCCTAATTCTCCCTGACAGAGGACAGAGAGAAAAACATTTTGAATGTGGAAGGTGTCTCATACTACAGTATATTTTCAGAGGCAGAGGACAATAAGCTGTACCTATTTAAAAACTGTACATTAAAGCAAAATAACACCACCAGCTGATGGGCAATTATTTCTTAAAAATATATTTCTGTCCATTGCCCTGTGAAAATGTTAACAGGAGCTCTAGCAGCATTGTGTGAGTATTCTGCATCTTGTGACCTTTTCTAGCTTAAATATTTCAAAGATGATTACTGACTTTGGTGTGCTCTTCACTTACACAGGCTAGAGCTTGATGAGGTCAGCTGCAGAGGTGTCCAACCTGAGAAGTAGAACTGCTGAAACCAGCAAGACTTCATTGCTAATTGTCTTTTGGAATAAGATTGGCAGAATTTCAGTATGTTGATTAATACCATACATTTTTAACGTCTTACAGACAGTTTAGGAAGACATCCTACAGAATAAAATGACATTCAAAGGAAAGAAAATTCGTCCCTTATCAAATGCAAGGAGCTCAGTGCTAGAACAGATGGTAGTGCGCAGTTTGACTCCACCTCATCTGCTTTCCAAGCTTCTTAGTGCTTGTTCCCAAAGGCTCTTTGCTAGAATTCTCTATTTCACTGGCCAAATGGCACATTACCCCTTCTCTTTCTGCACTCAGAACTGGCTTGTTGCACATCTGGAGGGTGCAGCTGTGCCAGTGTCTTTCTGACGAGCATCTGAAACCTAATTTCACAAGAACAAAAACGTGTTTCATTGCTGACAGAAGAAGCCTAAAAGCTAAATAAAACAGCACCCTCAAATTTAAATAAACTACTTGAGTTTTCATGTTTAAAAAAAAAGGTCTCTTGATAGAAAAAAAAAATTTTTCTCCATGTAATTGCACCTAAATTTCTAAAACTGAAACCAGAATTCACTTTGTCAGGCACTCTCTGCTTGCAAGATCATAATTTCCTGGTCTAATTATGAATATTTTTCTGCAAGACTCAATTTTAATTTATTGGATATTTTTCTTACTTTTATCCCATCAAGGATAAGATGTAAACCCATAGGAGTAGTGCAGCCAGTACTTTGGCTACAGATAAAATAGATGGTCCTGGCTCATCTTCAAGTTAGCCAGAAAAATTTCCTGGATACAGCAATAGAGAGCTCAGCAGGGCTGAAAAAGTCAGCCAGGATAGTGAGATAAATACCTGGACTGATAAGCTCTTCTGAGCTCTGTGCTCTTGCGGATGCATTTTTGCAATAATTTAAAAGGGAAGCTCAAATCTTGCTCAGTGTACAGAATCTAAGCTGCAATTACCAAAGATGTTGTGCAAGTCCAGATAGATGGCAAGAATGACAGCATAAATCTTATGTGGTTCTATAATTTTGACACGTGCAACTGATATTTAGATGAGAATTGCTTGAATTTTGTGTCCCAAAAGTCTGGGGGAAAAAAAAAGAGTCCTACCTCTAAGTACCACTTCATGCCGGGTTTTGTTATTTGAAGGCCAGGGAGAAGGATGACTTTGTCATTCTACAAGTGTCAGGGTTGTGACCAAGGGCCTCCTACTCCTAATTTCAGGTGTGCCTGAGTCACTTTGGAAAGCGATATATAGTATTTATGCGCTGTGGAAAGACTTCTGAAAATTTTACTTTAGGCTTTCACTCTTTCTAAAAGCACAGCACATTTCACCAAGAAATGTGAAGGTTCACCAAGTGAAGGTTCACCAAGACACCTTCATTTTTCTAGATGGTATTTAAGGTTCTAAACTCTAAACATTGCTTTAAAAATACCTGAAGTGTTTCTTCAGGGTTCCTTATACATCATTTGCAATTAAACCACTGACTAGTCCAGAGGGATTAAATACTGGGCAACAGGCAGGATCCTACTTCATATTTTTTCAGAGCACATCCATAACTGGCCTGGTTCCCTTCTGCCATACCAGGCATCATTGTTCTCGAAGGACCTCTGAACTCATCAGGACAGAGCATGCAGCTCCGTGCTGCTGCCTTAGATGTGGAAGAATATGACTTGTGGAAAATGCAAACGTTGTAAAGTTGTTTCAGTAAGAGTGAAGAGCAGTGACGTCTTGGGCTTTGCCGTCACTAACGTGGCGTATTCTGAGTCTCACTGCATTTTCCGTGCTCTTTTACTGTTACTACCATTGATAGCATAAAGTTGTGAAAAGGACAGAGAGTTCAAGATGTTCTCCAGATTCATGGCAGAAGTACTCAATAAATATAAAAAAATGGAAAGCTCTGACCCTTGCTGTTAATTCACTTAACCAAAGTGATTAAAAGGAAAATGAGGCATCAGACTAGGTTTTACTACTAAGGCCAGCTGTCGTTATGCACATGGGCAGAGTGAGGGTTCCAATAGTCCAGTCAAAGGTGTTGGAGTGAATGTTCTGAGGTATGACTCAGCCTTCAGGTGTCTGAAAATGGAATGAAAATGGAAGGAACTGGAAGTTTTGTTTAAAATAGGGCAGGCAAAACATAGTTTTGCTTGTTTGCTGGCAATGGCATATCACTGTTTCTAGACTAAGTGTGCAAACTGGAGTCTTAGTTCTAAAACAATGTTGTTTTCTAAAGCAGTTCACTCTCAAGTAAGTGATAGAACTTGATGCCTGAAGTATCTTGTGCTTGTGTTATTGTCAGCACATTACAAATCCATCCCATCGCTGGATGATAAATTCTTGTGTGGTTTTCTGAAATTTTGAGACACTCTGGAAAACTGGACTTACTGGAAGCTGTAAAGATCTTGTGAACCAATTTTTTTCATTGAAATCAACAGAAGAACAGTAACAGTTTTATAGGTGATAATCTTCTGAAATAGCAAATTTGCTCCAGGCTTTGGATCTCATTTGAACTTATTGAATCATAGAAAATTTGGGTTGGAAGGGACTTTTTAAGGCCACCTAGTCCAACCCTCCCTCCGTGGACAGGGACGTTTGCAATTAGATCAGGTTGCTCAGAGCCCTGTCCAACCTGGCTTTGAATGTTTCCAAGGATGGGGCATCTAACACCTCACTGGGCAACCTGTGTTTCACCCCCCTCATTGTAAAAAATTTGTTCCTTATATCTAAACTTCATGGCAGAGTTTGGTTTACAAGTAGAAGTGCCATCCTTCCATGGATGGCAAAAAATTATGCCAGCTCCATAGTAAATAATTCACTGAAGGTGATGTAGGAAAAACTAAGGAGAAATGATAGACTCTAAACTTGCTGTGTCTTATCTACCCTGAGCCCTGCATGGGGAGGAGCTGCTGTTCAGCTCAGAGGAACTGCTGGGCTGCTGGGAACCAAAATCTACCTTCAGCTCTCCTGCTCACAAGCCACCTCCTCAGGCTTGCATGAAAATTTGGTTTTAACTATTAAGATCATTTTTGCAGTGTTCCAAGCAAAGTGTTTGTCCTTCCTCCCCTCCCTTTTCCACTTGTGCACATGGTGTCCAAGGAAAAGCGTGCGCTGCAGCCCTGGCTGTTTGCACACAGCTGTTAGGGCTTAGGGATCTTTGCTGCCGAAAGGAAGGTGAGGAAACATCTACAGTCCCAGTCCAGCTTTGTGTCCTATTTACCAGAACTCTCAGCAGATATGAATTCTTCACCTGTCAAGACTGGAATCCCACTGACCTACATTGTGTGACCCCAAAACCTGTGGTACAATTTTCCCCTTCCGTTCCTGTGTGCAGCACATGTAGCAATAACTTCCTCTTGCAGAATTTGTTCTCTGAGAAAACGTGCTTCTGCAGCAGTTAAATAGCATGGAACATAAGAAAGTCTGCCACTTGGTGAGAACTTTTTCAAAGTTGTATTTGATATGATTGAGAATTAGTAAATATAAAGAAATGAAAATAATAAGAGGAATAAAAAGGCAAGATAAACACATGAGTAAAGCCCTCCTACAAGGAATACCGTAGACTAGTAAAATTAGAACATTTATCATTCCTGAGATGCTGTACCTTATTTTATTTTCGTTTCCTGATATTCACATCTATACTGCCAAAGTTTTATGATTTAATTCTCAATAAGGTTCATGGGTAATGTCTGAATCTCATTTAGCTTGAATATGAAAGCACCGGCATCCTGTTATTTTTCATGTGGGGAAAGAAAAAGCAAAACAACTTAGATTTCAGAAGGTGTATTTTTTTTTTTTTTTTTTGTATTTCCCTTAATTTATTAATAATCAAAATGAACATCCTTTCAGCTTTGAGGCTCTTATACCTTTGCACTTAGAAAGAATAACATAATACTCTCATCAAAGTAATTCATAGACACATGCAAACATGAAACAACACAGAAATACCACAATATGCACACTTCTAACATTTTGAATAAAAAGCCCACTAACTGTGGGCTCATACTTTGGTTATAGTGAAATGCACTTTGCCTCAGCATACGGTCCTAAGCATCTATCTTACTCTGAGGTTTCAGTAGAAATACTCCTTGTCCTGTCTGTCTTTAGTACCACTCCTTATGAAAAGGATCAAGGCAGGCTCTTCTATTTCTGCCTTCGGTGGTACTTAAAATCCACAGTCTGAATACTGTAATTATTAATGAGATAGAACACCCTTGTATATAAATAAAATGAAACATTTGGTCTCGTACGCAGATAATCTAAAGTATATCACAGCAGTGATTACCTTTAAATGCTAGGCATGGCATTCCAGGTTGCAGTATTTCTGAAAAAAGCCGTAGTCATAGTACTGCTCTCATGCTGCCAGCAAGGTTTAGCTGATCAAGTCGAGGAGCAGCCGGTCGAATGAGTGTGTTGTGAAGTTCACGCTGTCATGTAGAGCAGCATTTGCCAAACAGGCCACATACTTCCTCTCTGAGAAATAAGGAAGGCTCAAAGTGTTTGCAACAGATGAGGTTCCTGTTGCAAGTCACTACTGAAGGCACTTTTTATCTATGGGCTGAGAAAAACAGGGAGGTTTTCAATGTATTGCATCAGGGCTGGTTTTAGCAGATATAAAAAATGAGGAAAATAACCCAGCTTACATTACTTACACAAAAAGGGTTTATTTTTTTTTCTTCTTCTTCTGAATTTATTTATCCAGTAATGCTCATTCCCCAACTGTTTGCTTTTATGCATTTTTGCTATTTTTTTCTGAGAGACAGGAAGAGGCACAAAACATTGTTTTCACTCTTACCGAGTCTGAATAGGAATGCAGCCTTTGCATTATGCTTCACTCTGAACCCCAAAATACCTCTGTCTGCAAGTATTTAAAGCTTAAGATCGGCAATGAAGAAATATGGATTGAAAGCATGTCTATGAAGCCCATTTTCACATTAGTTGAAAAAAGTGCAGAAGCCTCAAGATCTTCCTCATCTCAGTGTCTGAGATGGAGGAACCAAGATACTGGCCTGTTAAATAACCTGAGTAAAGGCACTGAGGAATAATATTGTGCTGTGGATATGAATATAGAAGTCAAAGGGATTTATAAAGGTTTGCCCATTGCTTTTATAATCAAGATGTGATCTGAAAAACTCATATCCCTAATGTTCTATAGGAAAATATAAAAAAAACCCTGACAAACCCAAAGAAAACAAAATAACCCCCCAGAAAACCCAACCAGCCCAAGCAGATTTCCTACTTCACACCAGAGTAGCTCCAAGTAGGTGCTTATGTGGGAGCTGTTGTGTAACTGTTATTGAAACCAGGAAACACTGATCAAATCCCCAAAGCTGTGCCAAAATTGGTAATTTTCTAATTTCAGGAGAATATTCTTTCTCTTTGAGGGGCTGTACTAGCAGTCCTCAGTTTGAAGGGACAGGAAAGCACTAGGGAGTTTGATAAGCTAATCAGTCCATAGCACAGCTCCATGGTTACCCTGGCCAGTTATATTTTGATTGTTTAGGACCTTCTTGCTTTCTTCTAATCGCAAGGATGTGACATGCATGTCCCTTAATGGCATTCACCAAACTGATGAACAGTGTCTCTGGAATTGCTAAAATATCATGGGTTAGGGGATGTCTGCATGTGGGAATAGGCAGAAGCAGAGACTTTTCCTGACCCTTCTCATCACCCTCTGCCTTAGGCTGCCTCTGACGGTCTTTGTGCCTTTACAAGAAGTAAAGTTACATCCTAAGATGCACGTGGGAATGGGACAGGTCTCAGACTGAGCAGGAAAGATTGGTCACACTAAAGGAGAGGTTGGACTTGTTTGATAGAACATGATCTGCTGAAACACAGCAAATCTCAGACACAGTTTGTACCGTGCTTGCAGAGGAACAGATGAGTTTGCAGGGAAGGGAGGTAAATAGAATTCTCCATTTCTGTGTCATTTCTGCCTGTTGCTGGTGGCTGTCTGCTCTTGTGTAATGATGAGAGCTGGTTTACCCTTTCAGTGCATTTAGCTAATACCATGTTTTAAATAGAATAATTGATAAGGTAGTGTTTACATCTAAATGGAAGAAAGTGCTTGTATGAATTAAGTGGGGCTTTGTATGTAATTTTAGAAGTATTCATATCCTGTTATTCAAGTCACTAACCTGACACAGACACTCTGTGAGTCACTCGTGAGAGGAACATTGCCCCTGCAGGGCTGCCTCTGATGTCAGCTAAGACAGGTTTGCAAAGGCTGATATACAAAAAATAAATCTTCCTTCTTCAAAATTTTATTTTTGATATAAGAGAGAAAACCCTTGCCTTCCCCCATTCTTATATGGAAAGTACAGTCTAGTAGACAATTATGGAGGGAAAAAACATTTGTATCTCAGTCTCCCTTTCCATTGCCAATTCCCTGTTACACTCCCTGTGCTGGTGTTTGCCAGGTGTCTGCCAAACGTCTTCTTAGCTGTGACAGAGACTCCCTGAGCTGGTCCCAAAGTTTTCTACTTCTCCAGGCTGCTGAAGCCAGACTTCATAAAAGCCTGGGAAAATGACATTAATGTCATCACATAGAGCCCTGCAACTCTGGTGTCTTGAAAGCACTTGTCACTATGCAGAATTGGATGTCTAAGGAAAAACAGTGCAGGATACTGGAAAACAACCCAGCAAGAAAGAAGCAAATAGGCTCCAAATTAAAAACAGCTTCTGAAAATATTTTAAATCCAGTCTGTTAAAGAATCTCCAAAGATCATTGGAAAAGTGAGTCAGTGGTCACTTAGTTGCAGCTTGCTTGTTTTTGCAGGGAGAAAAAACAGGATTTAAATAGTATCTTTAATCTGGCATTAACTAAAACTTAAGACACCCTCAAACAGAAATAAGGTGCTGTTGTTTGTCCACGAAGTGATTATCTTTGAGCACAAACTGCCAAGGAGAAGGCTGCTGTATCCATTTCTCCATGTTTCTGAGCCCAGCATAAATGCTTCATGCAAGATCAGGCTTTAGTCAAACACAAGCCATGCTTTAAGTGATAGGAAGCACTTGAGCTCAGCAGTCAGGAAATGGAAGAGCCCTGGCTATCCTGGAGGTCAAACCAGATGGTCTGACAGATACTTCTGGCTGGGAACTGTGTGCATCTGAGCCTGGAGAGTGCCTATTTTTAACAAATAAAATATTGCTGTACAGCTGGCTCTTTTGGGAAAGTAGGATTCTCAGGACTGTTTGCCTTAGATGTCTTTTGATCTAATTTTTGGGTGGTGTTACTGTAATTGCTGTTTGCATTGCCTATAGCATGGTTCAGGGCAGACAGAAAACCTGCTTTGGTTACAGCCTTCAGAGAAACTGCATTCACGTGCAGGGAGTGCGTGTGTTGAGGAGACAATGTGGCTCAAGCAAGAATTTCATTTTCAAGTTAGTTTGGAAAAAAACAAGAGGTCTTGATGTAAGGAGAGGAAGCTGGGTTTGGGTTTGCAGAGTGTGGGTGACAAAATCTAGTTCCAGTGAAGTTTCTAATCATTAGATGTGTTCTGAATAACTTTTGAAAAATTTTGCAGAAGTGAGCTTCCAAACTAAATGAGGAATCAAAAGACATTCAGCACTGCAGCTTATATGGCAATTGTCTTTTCCATATATGTTGTGAGACAGAGGCACAGAGTACAGTGATAGTACTGTGGTGGGTTGACTCTGGCTGGACACCAGGTGCCCACTAAACCTGTTCTGTCACTGCCCTCTTCAGCTGGTAGGGGAGAGAAAATGTTATTAAATTCTTGCGGGTCAAGACAGGTACAGGGGGAGATCACCCACTGGTTACTATCACAGACAAAACAGGGAAGTTAGTTTAATTTAATTTAATTAGTTTAATGTATTACCAATTAAACAGAGCAGGATAATGAGAAATAAAGCATGATTATGACCCTCTGGAATTTTCCACTCTCACTGTTCCTCACAACACTGCAATTATTTCATTTAGACTTCCTCACTACCAAAACTTGGCCACACAGACCAAGCACAGGTCCATATATTCCTTTTTATCATCTCATCATAATATCAGCAAGAGCTTGTGGAGGAAGAATTGGGATGCTCAGAATAGCACCAATGAAAATCTGTTGAGTTATGATGTCCCAAAAGAGAGGTCTGCAAGAGGCACCAGCCCCAGCTCTGCTATGACTGATATCAAGTGAGAATTTACCTTCACGTAATACTGATTCATCATCTTCTCACCATTGTCAGCTGCAACATTTCCTAGTATCTGAATTTCTACTGTGTAGCTGAACCTCTAATAATGAAAAGAGAAATTAAGAAAGGATGACAATGCTCCTGGTCCCTGAACTAAATAGTACTGAAGGTTTGCCTCCCATTTTCAATGCCATCACTTGTTGCAGTAGATGTTATTGCTCAACACTAAAAAGTTCCTCCTGTTCCTATAAATTTTGGAGAGCAGTGTAACAATGTTGTTGTGGATTGTGTAACACAGCTGCAACTGCTTCTTCTTAGCAGTTCAGTACTGAACACTTTCGACTGGGTCATTGTCAAAAATGTCATCAGAACTTCCTCTGTTGACAGTGGGTCCGTCTGTGAGGACAGCTAAAACAAGAAGTGTGTGTGGCTTCAGTTCCCTGTAAATCCCTTCAAAATGATGCTGAGACAGGAAATTCCCAGTGATGGCAAGGTGGCTAATGACTACAATTTTATTGTGTATGTCATCTTTTTAGAGGTTCGCTTTCAAAAAACAACTTTGCAGGAATATCTGAAGATTTCACTTGTTAGTTTTAAAAGTGAATTTTTTAGCTCTTGTGTTCATAGGTACAGGAGAATTCCTGGAGAATTAAAAAACAGAGGACTAAAAAAAAGAACACAGTGTTTGTTATTCTTGAGCTGATCTCATGATTTTTGGTTTTCTGATTCATGATTCTGTCATATTGATGGTAATATGGGTGTCATGTAATGGAAATAAACAGGCCCTCCACTATTTCTGCTTCTGCCTAAATAGTCCTATTTTTTTAAAACACACAAGTCCTCTATTACTGGTTGCTGGGACTAATCACACAAATAAATTATAGTTTTATAGGAAAAGAAGGAAATGCTGAGTGTAGCTCTGTTATTCTCCGTGTCCTGACCCAGCCTCTAATGTGTATTCAGTGTTTAGGGAAGATTTCTGTTTAATGTGAAAACTCCAGGCTCAAAAAGGAAAGAAAATTAGTTCTGGGCAATACCAGCTTCTGTTCTCACTTATTTGTTCCTGAAGGGGTTTTTTGGCAATGATGAAGAAACAATGATCCTGAATTTTGGTGTGAATTTGAAAAGCAGAGAACTGGTACAGTTTTGCTTGCATAACTTCTTCCCTAAGAGGAGCCATGTTTCTAAAGCCTGGAACATATTTCAGATGCACCTGGGAAGGAAACATAATGGTATTGTTTTCAAATACTGCTTGAATGATGCCTCGTGTTTCTTTATCACCTGCTTCCAGCCCTAGTAAAAATTAAACATGATTAAAAGTAGTAGATACCACATGTCTTTCAAATCCCAAAGATTTGGTCTCTTTCAAACCCCAAATGCCAGACCTGCTTCCTGAATACGGGTGTTACCGAAAAAAAGCAAACTGAGGAAGTGACCATTAACATGGAAAATGGAAGAAAAAGTACAGAATAAAGAGCACATAAACCTGTTGTAACCACTCACAGAAAGAAGAGAAAATATCCACAGTCAGAGTAAGGCTCCATTGAGCTCTACTCCCCTCAGAAATGTATTTGCAGAAGCTTGGGGTTTTTCTTTTACTTGCCAAGTTTTGACCATATCTGCTTCTAGCCCATACACATCCCGTGCTGTGACATGAAGATTTGCCTGCCCAGGCTTTTAGTTCTGCCCCCGCAGTAATGAACTTGTGGGACACTTCTATCCAGAACCTTTTGCAGTCTCTGTTTTACTCAGTACATGACCTCAGGGCAATCTTGCAGGTTGTAGATATCCGAGACAGGGAAACATAGCACAGCTTTTAAAATCTCTGGGAGGAGATGTATTCAAAATCAAGCACACACCAGGATGTCTTGCTTGGTCCCAGTGAATTTTTGGATTCCATATATCATCTGATTTCAGTACTCTTTCCCTACCAAACTTGGCCTTTTAATAGGGCAACTTCAGAATTTCCACAGAAATGGACACTTTCAAAATTTGTGAAACTTTTGGAGTTGTGGAAACTGAAGCCCTTTAATTTTTTATGATTTTGTTTTGCTTTGTTTTAAATGAATGCCATTTGGAGGTACCGGACACTTGATAAAGCATGGTGATCACGTTCAGATCTGATGTGGAAGAATATGTTTGCCAGATTTGTGGGTAAATATTGTGCAATCCTGGATCTAAATTTTCTGCTATATTGAGGGGGCTCATAATTCCTTTCTCCAAATGAAATGCAAGGAAACTACTCTTCTGAGGGAAGCTGACATGGTGTGTTATCCCTTTTCTAGTCTCACTCATCGTAGCTCTGATGAACATGCTCTTCCAAAGGCCAGGTTAAAATACATGGTTCTCACTCCATGTGCTGGGAACCCACCCACAGACAAGATACTCTCATCAAAGATATTTTTCTTTCTCTCTCATGGCCAGCTGAGTCAGTGCACCTAGTCAGCAGCTAGCAAATATCCTTCCTTACAAACACAAAATAGGCCACTGCAAATCCCATGAGAGGATAAAGCCCATTGCTCGCTTGAGTTCTCATCTAAACTGAGTGCAGAAGTGAGGAATAAGACCAAGTGGTGTTTATTTCTTCTTCTTTAGTTCTTCCACCCTCTTAAAACTCAAGATGGCTCTTCTAGTGGCCCAGATTGAAAAAACAGGCTTTTCCTTTGCTTATCTGCAACCATCTACATCTCAATCATTAAGCTAATAACAACGCTTGTTTTCCAGATCCATTAAAAAATAAGAGAAACCATTCAGGAAGATAGTAGCACTGGAAATTCTACATGCAGTGAGCTCAAAATATTGCCTCTACACCCAAACAATAACCTCTTTCTCACTATTTTTGGAAACCAATTTCTCCAGTTGTGAGCAATGGTATCCTATTAGTATCAATGGCTCTGCTTGTTTGAAATATAAAAAATGTCCTGGGTGCTGGCCAGAGTTCTGGCTGCACAGAGTTCTGCGGGCTCAGAGGTTAGAGACAATTTCAATTTAAGGATTTGCTGTTTGTTTTCTGTTTCTTTTTAACTTGCTTTTGCAGGCTTGTAGTTATGCTTTGAGCAAATGCAGTAATAAGTAAGTTAATCAGTTGAACAGATCAGGGTCTTTCATGTCATGCATCTTGAGTGTGGGGTTTTTTAGAGAACAGAAGCTAATATTAGAAGCTATTATAGTAAACTGATGCAAATGTTTGGAAATTAGTCATTTGAACCATGTCAGAGCTATTCCAGCCTTTCTGTTCTAGGTCAGATCTTATCAGATTTAAGCTAATTTATCTGCATTTTCAACAGGTAGTTTTTATGTTTACTCAAAAATTTTGTGCCATCCTTTCTTGTTAAGAACATTTTCTATGCTGGCACAGCTGTAGGAAAAAATGTGAAGAGTCTGGGGTAGAGACCAGACTGTAGCCTGTGCTCTGGTTTTGATCTTCATGCTCAGTTTAATCTTCTGCAGTTTCCTTTAGCCTTTTGTTCCTCCTTCCTCAGTTCACAGCACTTCCAAACCCTCACTGCTCCTTGCGTTAGCTATCTTGGGTTTCTAGCCGAAATTAATTTACACTCAATGTGAATACTTAGTGCTCATTTGTCCTTGTACCAGCATTGTCCCAAGGTAGAAATAGCTCTTCTTTATGGACATCATGCCTGCTCTCAGTCCTTGTTTGTCAGAGCTATGATAAAACTCTACCTAATCTTCTCTTGTAAGATGGGTTCTCCACTCCCTCATGTGCCTCAGAGCACCTTCTTTATATCTGTTTCTGTCTCAGTGTCTCTCCTTCCAGCAAACTTTTCAGAAAGGTTTTGGGATTTGGTTATAGACATAACATAGACACATCTCAGAGCTTTTCCAAAATAACCACGGCAGAGCTGGAAACAGCCGAACCGACCCTTCACACCTTTGCTTTGATCTTTAGAACTTGCTTATTTTGATTTAAAAGCCAGTGTTTTACCTTCTGCAGATGGACAGATTTTGCTTCTCATCTTTTTTACCTTTTTTAAGAGAAGCATCTTTTTTGCTTCTCATACTTTTTTACCTGCACCAGGGAACCAGGTGTTCTGACAACCGATGTTGACTGATATTGTGGGGCTTTTTTCCAGGGAGGCTCAGCTTTTTCTCCAGCATCCATAATTACTACAAGGAGAGCACAGACCCAAGCAGGAGCCCTGGCTGAAGATGTGGGATGCCCTTCATCCACCAGCGAGGAAACTGTAGCCTGCCTTCACCAGTTGCCTGCTCATGTCCTCAATGATGCGCAGACTAAGGTATAACATAGCAAAACATATGCCATTGGCAAGAAATCAAAAAGTTTCCATTCACACAAAGCTGTGAGAAATCTTAAAAAAATAATTTAATCTGAATCCTTGTGAAAGAGGAACTGGACTATTTTTGGTGGAGGGAAGTTTTTGTCCATGACATCCAGCTCTGAGCTAAGAATACTCAAAGTTTGATTCTCCTTTAGATTACATTCCTTTTACACTGCTTTGATCATGTCTTCTAAAATAAATGTAAATATAGTTTTTTGCCTTCTCTCAGTTCCCTCTTGTCTGCCCCTGGGTGTTACTCTGGAGGAGAGTCAAATGTCTGTAGCTTTAATAACAGAATTTATGCAGAAAACGAAGCAGGGTGGGATGTCAGTGTTCTGTATTTAAAGTGGGAGGCTTTTGAAAGCTGCAATATGAATAATTCTAGAGATGGATCCTTTACCCACAAATTAAAACACCCACTGGCAATAAATTTTCTGATGAGGACCAGCATAGAGTCAATCCCTAGTTTAAAACAACATTTTTATGACTATAAGACCACCAGTCCTCTTGGTCTCTTCAGCTCGTTTCACCTACTGAGACTGTCAGCAAAATCATTGTTTCCTGCAAATGATGAGTTTGCATTTATGGTGCTTGGTAACTCGTTCACTTGAAAGGTATCAGATCAGTTGAATTAAGCATAAATAAAATAGTATTTAAAGAGTAAGCTAAATTAACTGCATGATCCTTTCTTTGTTTTGCCAACATAGCTGCTAGCTATAAGTGGCCCATTCCAGTACTGGGGTCCAGTGATGGATGGAATTTACCTCCGGGAACCTTTGGCTAAAGCCCTGCAGCGCCCTTGGCTTCGGAAAGTAGATCTGCTCATTGGAAGTGCTCAGCAAGATGGGCTCATCAGCAGAGCCAAGGCAATTAAGGTGGGAAGACACTCCCTGTTATTGAACTGATGGTCTCACTGTGATTACGGTGATGACAGTAATCATATGCAGCCTGGAGAGATCCTTTTCAATTTCTACAAGTTGTGAATTATGTTCCGTGGAAATACACAAATGCATTGTCCTTCTCCAGCCAGTCATGGTCAGGATGGCTAATGGCATAATAATAATTGTTGATCAACAGTTGTTGATTCTGTGGCAGATATGAAAGGTAAGAGATCAGAAGTGATTTAGCATTTATGTCTTACTGTCTTTAAAATTCTATTTCCGTCTCAGTAGTATTTCACAAAGAAGAACGCAACTTGATTATGAATTTCTTCACTGTGCAGCAGGATTAAGTCAGCATTTGGGGTTTTTTTTTAGCAACCTTTTCCTCTGTTGCTTCCTAGAAGTACATTTTCTTATAAAGATGATTCTGAATATGAGCTAGGTGTAACAAAGAACAGCACTGGCTTGATGTGTGGTCTAAGGTTTCCGGATACAAGCTGGTGAAACCAAAAAGAATTGTGTCCATGTTGTACTGTCTGTTGCTATCTTGCAATGGCTCTGTGGATTTTGTCTCTTAGAAGGCAGTGAAAGGTCAGTCCGAGGTTCTCTTTGCTGGTAGTCAATACCACATAGACCAATTTAATTCAGAATTAATGGCCCACCTAAATTAAGTTCACATTACTTGTTTACTCTCTATCAGGAGTTTCCTGCTCTTATTTAATGTATTTTTCTCTTTTGGAATCAATTGCAAGAGAAAGTCGTAGGAGAAAGGCACAGAAGATATAGTGTGATGCTGGAGGCCTGCAGGTAATGATCCAGACCTTGTGAGAGGGGAATAAACCTCAGTGACCTCATTACAAATCCTGTGATGAAGACTAAGAAGTGAAATTCTTTCCTTTACCCCTGTTTCTGCATATGACAGTTGTCTACAAAATTTAGATGAAATTCCATGATTTATTAAAAATTTTGCAACAAATCATGGTGTTGATGAAAGGCACAAGTGCTAAATCCCAGCACTGACACATTGAAATGAAAAGAAAAAACACTTGTAACTGAGAGCTCAGCAGAAAAATGTTGCCTGTCCAAAAATAAAATATGAAATATCTTTTTTATTTAAAGGCTTGCAGAAAATGAGCTTGGAAGGGAACTCAGTAAGTTGGTGCAACTCAACCGTAAGAAAGCATCATATCTACTGATGATTTTTTTAATGCACATTTTCCTCTATTTCTATTTTCCTGTGGCTTCAGGTTTTTAGGACTTGGGGAAAGATGAATGCTTTGACCACTCTGTATTCCTGTCTGGGTTGTTTTCTTAAAGACCTGCTGCAAGGTTAAATTATCCTGATTTCTCCCTTGTCGACACAGTTAGGGTATTAATTGCTGGGAAACTGTAATGCTCCTTCCATCACTGAGCTATTTAAGCACATGCATTCTCCAGGCCCTCAGCAGCATTTCTGTGTGCTGACCATGACCATGTATGGTTGCAGTCAGTCTGAATAAGCCACAGACGTATTTAGCTGCAGTGACAGAAACTAGTGCAGAGGGTGTTAATTATCTGGAGTCTGTGCCCCATTTCCTCTGTCATAAGTGTCATAAGAGATCTTTAACCTGTACTAAATGTCCTCTCCCCACAATAGACCTCAAAATATGATTTGAGACAACCCACACTGTGTCCCACTCATTATTAATTTTTAGGGTTCCTTTGAGGTAAATCGACTTGCACCTCTCTAGGAATACCGAAATCTGGTTTTACTGGTACACTAAGGAGTGTGGAAAGGCTTAGATGGTGGACAGAGCACTGAACTGAACTTGGGGAACCAAGGCATTACTAGTTTGCCATTGACAAGATCAAATTATTTCATCTGTTCTAAAAAGAGGGAACCAAACCTCCCTGGGGTGAAAATCCACCTATGGTTGTGTTCCTGCTTTGCAGAGAGAAGATCCATGCACGTATTTCAGTAGATGAATGCAGTTAAAAGGTGCTCTGACAAGTGTGTGGAATTGGCAAACTCCTCAATTTCCATCTTTAGGATGACTGATTTCAGTGCAGACAGTGCAAAGAGTGAGAGGTAAAAAACATTTAACCCCTTCTGACTTGCTCCACCTGTTACTGGGAATAACTGTGCTGGCCAATTCAGTCAAGGACTTGCTCTATTAATGCTGATTTCTCTTAATACTGATCCTGTAAATGATAAGGAGACACTTTTAGCTATTTGGATGTAAGCAAGCTTGAGATGTGATGCAAATCTTATCACCTTAGACTGGAGTTGCTTTTAAGTTTTATAAACTCTTTGCACTCTTCACACGGAAGTGAGAGTGAAACCTCCAGACTAGAACGCAGAAAATCCAGCTGGCACCATGTTGTTCTGTGGGATCCTACTGGCTTTTGGTTGTACTAGGTGTCTCTGTACTCCCACTGCAACACTGCGCTTGTGCCTATTAAGGTCTTTGCTATTAAAAATGAAACAGAAAGACAGAAGGCACCACTTATGTGCTAGCAAAACATTTATGTTCGATTTGCTCACAATTAAAGGCTGGGGTCTCTCAGCGATGTTTGCAGCAGAGAGTATGCCCATGAAATGTCCATTTTATGGCATTCACTGAAATGCTTATTCATGTGAACTGAGACAGATTCATCACTTCCTGGAGCACTTCCTACTCATCCCCAGTGCAGCCATCAGATGGATGAAACTGAGTGAGAAACAAAGCAGAGTTTGTTAAGGGAATGGCAAGTGGTACCATAATGCATTATGTGACATATGGAGTGGTTAAGCCTGAACCAATTCACTGCAATTCCCATGG
Source organism: Gymnorhina tibicen (assembly GCA_013399875.1). Classification (NCBI taxonomy): domain Eukaryota; kingdom Metazoa; phylum Chordata; class Aves; order Passeriformes; family Artamidae; genus Gymnorhina; species Gymnorhina tibicen. The sequence goes on along the minus strand of VXAZ01005369.1, from coordinate 582,662 downwards.
CAGGCCTTCAGGAAATATTAGCTTTGAGCAGTCATAGATTAAGGCATCTGAGCAGAAACCTCTAAAAATGTTGATTTCAATTCCCAATTGGACAAAATTTTATCCCTGTCCTATATGTGATGCTCAGGTGGGAGAACCTAATGGCATTAAATTTATGGATTCACTCATGCTGCTCTATGTCTGTGTTTATCTGTATGTGCATGTAGGTCAGTATAGCCCAGGCTGTATCCTTCATATGTTAAATGCCTACTATGTAATCTCCGCATTGCAAGGATTTAGTTGAAAGACTGAAGCTGTACTTCATGTGTTTTCTTTCTTTTTCTTTCCCTCCTTAGTACAATCTAGTGGGGTGCAGAACCAAATCCAGGACATAGGGGAGTGTGTAGATAGAAATCTAGTTTATTTACCTTGTGTAAGCAAATGGATCTGTTCAGGACAGAACTTCCATCCTGCACTATACTACAGTCAGTTAATTTATTTATGGAAAAAGATATTCAGCAATATACAATAGGTGGCAGATATGTGTATATTTATTGTAATGACCAGGGGAGAAGTGTTCTCATAAATGCCATCAGTGAGGAGAATGGGCTGAAATCAACTCTTTACTTCATACTGAAACTAGTTGGAATTCCTGGAAGACTCTGCTGAGTGGCTGGCAGATCTTTCACCATCTTTTGTGACAGTGTTTGTCAAAAGCCGTTTAAGGCCTGAGATCTGTACATACACTGTTAGTTAGTGTTATCACTATTTCAGTTTGTCGGAAAAGTACATTTTGCCCCTTGGAAGATGTAAATATTTGGTCTACCTACTGCTGCAATTTCTTTTTAAGTAAAATACTGGGCCAGATTCACTCATATGCTCCATAAGCTATCCTACAGCAACAAGAACAGTAAGCATTATTTAACTCAATATTTAGGCAATATTTATGATGTTTTTGAATCATCAGAAGAGTAAAAAAGGGTGCACCTGCTGCCTTTAATTATTTTCTTACATACTTTCTTAGTATGACCCCCCCTATAACTCCGAGGCCAATTCCTAATGCCTCTTTAAAGGGTAGCAGAATGTAAATTATTTTACATAATGTGCAGCTGTTGCTATTAATCTGGTAGCAGCTGTTGTATCTACTGTGATTTGAGAATTGTTCCTTGGTCATATATTTCCTAATGGGAACATATGTTCGACATGGAAAATCGGTCGATTTTCTGAAATTGAAAATGAATCTGTTTCTGAGAAGTTAAAATATTTTGTCTTTTTAATGTTTAATGAATTTTATTTTGAACATATTGCTTTGGTTTTGGCTATCATGTTTAAGTCAGATGTTTAAATTATACTGTAAGCCAAAGCAACACTTCAGAAATGGATTCAGGTTGTGCTATTTTAGTGCTGTTTGAGGGATGAAAATTTTCACCATCTCTTACAAATGTTAGTTCTGTTTATCATCCACCTCTGCCTGCTAAGCCCTCTTTCATCTGACTCAACATGTCTTGGGGGCCTCACAATATTATAAATTATTGCTGAGAAAACTCTGAAAATTGCAGAGTTTTGGGGGCATTTTGAAGACCACAGAAACCAGTACACAGGCACAGTGAATCATAGAATCATAGAACAGAATCATAGAATACACTGAGTTGGAAGGGACCCTTCAAGATCATTAAGTCCAACTTGTGTCCCTGCACAGGACACCCCAAGAATCCCACCATGTGCCTGAGAGCATTGTCCAAAGCCTTCTTGAAATCTGGCAGGTTTGGTGCTGTGACCACTTCCCTGGGGAGCCTGTTCCACTGCCCAACCACCCTCTGGGTGAAAAACCTTTTGCTGACATTTAACATAAACCTTCCCTGACACAACTTCAGGGCATTCCCGTGGATCCTGTCACGGGTCATGAGAATGAAGAGATCAATGACTGCCCCTCCACTTCCCCTCACAGGAAGCTGTAACTGCAGTGAGGTCTCCCCTCAGTCTCCTCTTCTCCAGGTGGAACAGACCAAGTGACCTCAGCTGCTCCTCATACGGCTTCCCCTCCAGACTCTTCACCATCCTTGTGATCCTTCTTTGTGTGCTCTCTAAAAGCTTAATGTGTTTTTTATATTGTGGTGCCCAAAACTGCACAAAGTTCTTGAGGTGAGGCTGTCTCAGCTCAGAGCAGAGAGGGACAATCCCCTCCCTTGCCCGGTTGGTGATGCTGTGCCGATTTAGTGGCATCGGCAAACTTCCTTTGAGTTCTGTGTCCAGGTCATTAATGAAGATGCTGAAAAGAACTGGGCCGAGGATGGAGCCACGTGGAACCCCACTAGTGACCAATCACCAGCCTGATGTCACCCCATTCCATATACCCCTTGGTGCCCCACCCATGAGTCAGCTGCTCACCAGTCATGTGTCACAGTTATTCAGGTGAAAGCTGGACATTTTTTTCAGAAGGATTGTGTGAGAGATAGTGTCAAAAGCTTTATTGAAATCCAAAGAGATTACATCTACTGGCTTTCCCAGATCAACTAGGTGGGTTACCTTGTCATAAAAGGAAATCAGGTTTGATAAACAGGACTTTCCCCTCATGAAGCTGTGCTGGCTGAGATCAATGACTGCGCTGTCTTTCAGGTGGTTTTCAACACCTCTCGGAATAATCTTCTCCATAACTTTAATGGGCACTGAAGTGAGACTGACAGGCCTGTGGTCTCTGGGGTCCTCCCTCTTGCCCTTCTTGAAAAACAGGACAATGTTCACCAGCTTCCAGTCAGCTGGGACCTCTCTGGATTCCCAAGACTGCTCAAAAATCATCAAGAGAGGCTTTGGAATGACATCAGCCATCTGGCTGATGAGGATTTTGATGAGGATTCTCAGCTGAATCCCATCAGGCCCCATAGATTTGTAGGGATCCAGCTGGAGCAGCAGATCCCACACAATTTCAGAGTCAGCTGGGAGTTGATCTTTCTCACAGTCATGGTCTTCCAGCTCAGGGCACTGAGACCCCCTTGGTCCATCAGCCATGTTGAAACAGAAGCAAAGAATATATTAAACATCTCTGCCTTGTCCATGTCCCTGTGTGTGAGGTGACCATCTTTATTCTGCCAAGGGTCGATGTTACTTCTACACTGCCTTTTGCCGTTAATATGTTCGAAAAAACTCTTTTTATTGCCCCCCACATTTCTGGCAGCTTCACCTCCACTTGAGCTTTGGCCAAATGAATTCTCTCCCTACAGCAGCAAGCAGCATTTCTGTATTCTTCCCATGTCACCTGACCTTGCTTCCACTGGGCATACACCTTCCTTTTTTGCCTTATTTCCAAGAGGGGATCCCTGTCCAGCCAAGCCAGCCTCCTGCCTCTTCTCCTTGACTTCTGACATTAAATACCTAAGGCCGACCACGCTGAGTCAGATCAAAGGATTGTTCAGCACAAAATGCTGTTTTCAGCAGTGGTTAAATAGGCTGTTTGTAAGGCTAGGGTAAGCAAATCTGATACTTCTGGGAAATGCTCTCCAAACCTCTAGCACTTTGCAGCTCAGGGACTTCCTATCCTGAATTGATCTTCCTGTATTTAAACTATCAAATTATTTGATTTTTTTTTTTTAAATTCAAAAACTCACTCATGAAACTTCATCTTCACCAATTTTTGACATCCACAAAACCATGTGGCAGGGAGTTCCTCAGCTTAACCATGTGTTGTTGTATGAAGATCCATCTCCTTTTCTGTGATTTTCAACCATAACTTTGATTTGGTACTTGACCATGGATGAGAAAGTGATGGATCAGTTCCTAGGTTACATAATCGATACCGTAAGGTTTACGGTTCACTTTATTTCTCTCTGGTTTAAGTATCCATGACAGGTGTAGAATAAGGTAACAAAAAGCCAACAAAATTAAAGTATTGCATGAAAGTTGCTTGTATGGGTTGATTTATACACAAGAGATTGGGCTTTGCACTGCCAGAGAAAAGCATCTTTTCTTACCCACAACTGCTAACCCCAGTCTCCAAATGAGAGATTCTTAGCTAGATAAGGCAATGCTTCTGCTGGTTGGTAGGAACCTGAACTGATGTGTGCTGAAGCTGTGGTGGAAAAATTGCTTTTGAATTCAGTGTACTTGCACTCAGGTCTTCAGTGATAATTTCTATTTCCTGCAGAAGAATATATGTGTCCTTGCTGGTTTTAAGCTGAATGATTCTGCAGGCAAGAGTGCTGTGCAGTTTCATATGTGGTATTTGTGCACATGAAGTGACGTGTCAGGAGTGAGCTCCCCATCTTTTTCACAGTACAGCTGTGTTACTAAAGCTGGCACCCCATGATTCTTTCACATTGCATGGGCCAAAATCTAGCAAAAGAAAAATCTATTACAAATGCAAGGAAAATTGCCAAGATCTTCTTGGACCTTGGGATACTTGGTAGAGTTTTGAAATCCCTTAAAGTGACTTAATCAAAATGCACAGAGCATTAGTATTCTAAGGACAAACCTCATCCTCAGCACATGGGAACTTATTTTCCATCTTTTATTTCTGTGAATCTACTGAAAAGTTATTATTCCATCTGTACTTTCTGTATAGGGTTGTGGAAAGACCTTCTAGCAGCATGATTAAAACCAGCTGTGGGCCATCAAAATAATATATTAAGTAAAGCATCTACAGTAACTAAACTGGGCAGACACTGGCATAGTTTGCATCAGACTGACTGCCCAAAATAATAGAGGTGGTTTGTTAGATCTTTTTCTCTGGAATTCTTATCCAAGTTTCAACCAATATGCACCTGTATAGGGCCCTCTTTAGAAAGGACTTGATGCACAGGAAAGTTCAGGGTTGATATTTCTTTTCGTGAAGTTGTTCTGTTTCTGAAATTGAAATAAATTTTTTTAAAGAGTGAAAAATTTGAATTGACAACGTAAAAATCTTCCTCAAAGAAAGATGTGCTGAGAAATTCCAGCAGTCTTTAGCTTTGGTAAAGATATGTTTGGATACACAGTTTGGCATAAAAGGTGGTCCCTGTGACATGGGCACTTTGCTCTGGGGAACATGCCTTTATGTTAGGAAAGGTTTCAGACCACAGATCTCAGGAAAAGGGCATTTCACTCTCTTGGTTTCTCTGAAAGGCCCTAGGGGTTATGAATTTGAAGATCATGGCTGTTCCCTGCATTAGGATTTGCAGGAGTGGAATTTCTCTTCCAGGTCTAAGGCAGATGTTATTCCAGAAGGGACCTAAATACAGAACTTAGAGCATCCGTGTTTCTTCGTAGGTGTTCCCAGAAGAGGCAGAACGACATAGCCGCGAAATGGCCTATACAACAAGTTTGCTTTCTGGAATTTTCAAAGGAAAGGATCAGTATCTCCCTCTCTCCCCTCTAGCTTTCCTTCAGCGAGACCATCAGAAAGACAGAGTTGAACACACATGCAGTGGAGGACTTTCCCTGGGACCTACTTCTATGAGAGCCAGCAGGATTTCTGTTCTATTAGAGATCCATTGGCACAGATTGGTACCTATGATTTGGACTTACTAGATCTTACTAGATCCTTACTAGGATTTTTGTCCTATAGTATGTCCAGAGGAAGCCAGTATTTCTGGTTGATGACTGTTTTGGGAAAGCAAAAGTAGGACTGTCCCCTACTCAATCCCCTAGGAACCAGAGATAACAGCAAAGAGGTTTTGTTCCAGCAGAGGGAGATCTGAGCCTACATTGTTCCACTAAAAAATTTATCTTTTGGTTTTGTTTCTGAATTCCACGTATGCATTTTTTTCTCAGAAATTTGAAGAAAGTCAAGGAAGAGCCAACAGCAAAACAGCCTTTTATCAGGCTCTGCAAAATTCTCTAGGAGGAGAAGAGTCCAACTCATTCATTGAAGACGCAGCTACATGGTATTACTCCCTTGAACACTCAACTGATGATTATTCATCCTTTTCCAGGGCGTTGGAAAACGCCACCCGGTAAGAAAGTCATCCTAATACAGCTGTGTATTTGGGGCTGAGCAAGGTTTGTTTTGCTTATCTCAAATGTTCATTTATATTCTGAAAGCTTGAAAAATTGTTATTCAAATGAACAGAAAATGGGGAATATGATTTTATTTTCTGTGAGGTTTTCAATGTCATTGGTAAACAGAAATTGACCTGATTTTTACGCCTTGTGAAAGTTTGACATGTCTTTCTAGAATTGTATATTGGGTTCAGACTACTAATGCTTCTTTTTGCATTTTCATGCCATAGATATCTGGGTTGCTTGCACACTGTGCATCAACTGTTCATTGAGTTGTCTCATCCTTGGGACAGTAGAATTAATAGATTGTCTTTTATTCCCAGTCCCCTAATTATACCGTCAGATACTTTTCCTTGCTGGTCAAGTTTGAAAATTTTGATATCAGCAATTATATATATTTTTTTTTTTTTAATGAAACCTGCAAAATACATTTCTTCACAGTGTCAGGTGCAACTTGAAGCCATTTCCTCTTGCTTGTTACTTGGAAGAAGAAACTAATCTTCACCTGACTTCAACCTCCTTTCAGGCTGTTACAGAGGGCAATAAAATCCCCCTGAGCCTTTTTTTCTCCAGGCTAAACACCCCCAGCTCTTTCAGCTGCTCCTCATCAGACTTGTGCTCCACTCCATTGCCATGCTCTGGACATGCTCCTGCACCTCATACATGTCAGCAGATGAATGAGCAACTTGCCTCCAGTAAATACACTTCTATCCTTTGCATTGAAACACTGCATGGACCTTTGAGAGGTGGAAGTTGAGCTGTGGGCCATGTTTACACCACCTTGTGTATGTGCATAGCTTTGACACCTAAATGACATCAGGGTCCAGCAGTTCTGGATGAGTCAGTCTGCAGAGTCCACTGTCCATTGAACTAGGACTCCACAGCAGTCATGACACCTGTGGCCAGCCACAAAGCCTGGTGGATGTCTTTAGCTTGGGTCACACGCTGGTTTGGTCTGTGGAGAAGACTGGAGTTTGCTGTCTTCCCCATGGGCAACCAGTTACAGATCTTAAACTTGGGGAGTGGTTCAGTTTTTCTGAAAGGAGACAAAATGAGGAGAAATTTCCTTCCTTCTCATTTCCTGCCTCTGAGCAAACTCGGACTGAATGTTTAAGTGGAACAAATTTTCCAGAAGTTAATCAAAAATCTCTTTCCCTATTCCTATCTCTGCTTCCTGAGCAGATACATTATGAAAACTCTTTACTTTTCTAATGTGATGTGGTTTATAAACTGGTGACTTGAATCCTAATGGGCCTGTGCAAGATGTTTCACCTCTGTTCTGAACTGAGGCATCATAGCTACAGGCTCCTGGTATCTGCACTCTCAGTGTTTTCTGTCCCACTGTGAGCCTCTCCACAACACCTCGGAGACAGGATTTTCCTTTTATTCCTCCATCAGAGCTGCAGAGCATTGCTCTGGGGGAGCCTCCGGGAGCAGGAGATGAACAGGAGCCAACATTCTCTTGGAAACAGCTGATCCAGAAAGTGGACAGTGGTTTCTGGGTGGTCCAGGTGTGCTGGTGCACAGAGGTCATGGAGTAAACAAGCCTGAGGGTTGTGGGCTGAGCTTTGTGCCATTTATCAACTCATACAACTTGCCACATTTGTCCTCCCTTGTAGCCTGTCCCAGGGATGGGCCTCCCATCACCATGACATCTGGGGCCACTGCCTGCAGTACACGTGGAAGCACTGTGGTTCATGGGCATCAAAGCCAGAACTTGTCTTCAGTCTCCTTCCATCACCACTGTTACCCATGGGGGGTAATTCTTTAGATCAGTGAGGTTTTAAGCCATAATGAACCACTGTAGGACTTACATTTTAACCATTCTTCCCATCCAGAGATCCTGCTATAAGGAGCTGTTACAACACAGGGCTGTCACATTTGATCATTGACATTCAGTCCAGGGCTCAGTGTGGTGTAAACACTGACTTTGGCAAAGCTGCAAGGGCTGGCACACCACTCATTTCCAGCAGGAATGGGATCCACCAACAGCTCCTCAGGCTCAGCAGCCTGCTGGGCATAGGGATTACCTGCTCCTTTACAATTGAGGCAAATGCCTTGGCTAAGGAAAGAAGTGAATGGCTTATTCTTGAGCAAGCAGAAAGCTGAGTAGTGAGAACAGGGCATCTGATGATAATACTTTTCTTTAAACGCTTTGGAAATTACTCCAGCTACAGCAGAAAGTGCGGGGAAACAGTAGGTACAGAATGATGGTCACCTGTATCAGCATCACACACATGGTGGAGAAAACTGGAAATTGGTTCTGGGATTTTTGATGTTTGGTTGGTTGGTTTGGTTTTGGGCTTTTTCCTCCTTAGTTTTGTTCTTTTTAACAAAAAACTTAACTACCAGCATAGATGTGTAAGCCAAGAAAAGTTTTATGTCAGGAATTAACTGCTAAAGTTTTAACAGGATTACAAAGTGTGATAAAGCAACATAAGTGGTTGTTGTAAACTACATACATTGTGCGTACTTTGTGGTTTTAAAATAATTCCACTTTTAAATTTGTTTTAGCTGCAATTCTCTGGTATTTTTTCCCAAGTGTAAAATTAGTTTCATTTTCTTTTTCTTTCTTTCTTTTTTTTTTTTTTTAACTCTGGTATTCCATGCCTGTAAGAGACAGACGTTTCATTTTTGCGGTTACTATGTATTTATGTTTTTTTTCTGCTTCCTCAGAATAGCTGACTTTTTTTTCCCCATAGCACCAAGAATCAGTTTTAAATGGTGCAATGTCTCTCAAAGCATTTCTTGAGAGCTATTGCTCTCCCCAGACTCCCTAGATTTCAAAGACCATCTGCTCCTCTAAAGCCCCATGCTGGTAGGCATGTGAAGAGCAGTAATTTTTGTTTCATATGGGTGTTGTCAACCATAACTGTCAAACAGCCCTGTGGTCAGTCAGCCCAAAGCTTGCGGTCCCACAGATGAGCTTAAAATAAACTCTGCTGAACCAAGATAGCTACCCAAACAGTGCCTTTCATAACCATACCAGTTAAAAATAGCAACGTGTTTTTGTGCTTCTCTGATGCTGTTCGTTCTTGCACCAGTCTTTTTTTTCAACCTACCAAATCTGAAGGAGAAGCTGCTGTTTCAGATTCACTAAACTGGGAATTGAAACCTCCCACTTCCTCAGCAGATATGTTTGTGTGCACTTATGTAGGTAAAGGTATATAAATGCCCAAAGCGTGTGCTGAGTCCTCAGGCACATGAAGAATGGGGAGTGGTGCTATGTGTATGTACAACATTGCCTTGAGGAATCTAGATATATTGCAGTAAGGTCTCCTGTCTGCTACCTGCCCCTCTTGAACTGCTTGTGCTTCTTCCAGCTACTGGTCACCCCACCTTCCAGCCCCCCTTCTTGGGGCAAAGGAAGGCAGGAAGGTTTAGATGCATTTGCTTCACTTGTACCTTTTAGACCTGGTGTTAAATTGATCATTTAACTATCTCATTGTGCTCTTATTGGTTAATCTTTCTCTCCCAGACATGTTGCACTAGGAATTCCATATTGATGAGTCCTGCAGGTTATCTTTAAAAGTGGTCTCTTACCTCTTCCAGCTCTGGAAACTCTACCCGAGAAATCACACAGACACAAATTCAGAAGTTACATTATTAATCCTTAACACAGGAATAGGACCTTTTATTAGATGCCATTGCAACCTAGTGGTGCCAGAAATAACTTTAAACTATTATAAACATGAGCCCTTATAAACTACACTAAAGTAGGATTGGGGTTTTTTGCCAGGATATTTCTTATGTGTCAGATCTGGTTTATTTACTATCATTGTTCAACACTCCATAAAACAGCACTTTTAGTGAATTCTAAGCAGTACTGGTCTCATAGAGGGTGAATGTGGTTTCCTTCAGACGATTTGAAGGCAGAGATATGAGCTGGTTTGGAAAATTTAAAGAAAACTATCGAGATAGAGAGAGGTCTGTTGCTTTTGGGGGTTCTTCCCTTTTTCCTTCATGCAACTGTGTCTGTTTTTTGCTCCTCCTTTCTTATCAGTGACCAGTTTATCACATGTCCCATCATAAACATGGCGAGTCACTGGGCTGCTGCCTCTCGAGGAAATGTCTTCATGTACCACGTACCCGAGAGCTCCTCACAGAGCAGGTAAGGAGATGGATTTTATTATGTTTCTTGGATTTATGGTTTGTAAAATTAGGGCTGACTGCTTGGGCATGCTATGGAGTAAATTAATAGATGTAGGTATCTCAAATAAACAGTTCAGATGAGCAAAGGAGGGATTGGTCTCTAAAAAATTATTTGATTACACAGGAATGCTTTTTCTGAACTGAGGCACTTCCCATTAGATGTCTAAATTGAGTTTCCCCTTTCCAACTTACCTACCTTGACCAGTTCCAAAGTTAGCCTTTCAGATTCCTACTCTGCATCTGATAAATCTTCCACAACGAACCAGAATGTTGTCCAAGTCACCAGGAGTCCACAGCTCTCAAGATAAATAGGATATCATTTTCAAATAACTCAACATTAATATAACACTGCCCTTTTTTGAGCTCAGTGCAATTGTACCCCAGCTGTACTGACTGGCCTTCAGTGTGGATGAGCTCTGGGATTTATTCCTTCCTGCTCCAGCACCATGACTGGTGATCTGCCGACAGAATGTCTCATGGGAAGAAAACTATTTTTGCACACAAGCATTTGTGGACTCAGGCTCTGTGTCATCCTTCATTTAAGAAGCTTACTTGAAAAATTTTCAGCAGGACAATTATATTTTAGGCAGAAAGGCCTAAATGGCTGTGGGAGATGCAATGTCTTGTCGGGTACAGAACAATCTGGTAGGCAGAGGCCTTTAAGGTGACTTTCCCTGCCTTTATTTTAGACCCAGCCTTTCACAGAAGTCCGGAAGAGGCCCTGATGTTTGCAGGCAGTGGTCAGCACTTTGGGGTGCCTTGTGACTCACCAGAGTGGCTCCTGTTCTCAAAGGCTCAGTGACGGTCACCCCTCCTGTTGCCTGGATCCACACGCCAGGGCAGCAAAGCAGACAGGGATGCTTGTCCTCATACTGTTTCCTTATGAGGAAGCTGTGCTTGTTCCCTGCTCCCTGTACAGCCCCTCATCTCTCTCCAGGAAGGATTTTTGAGACTTTTTCCTTTCTCTCAGGCTTCCTCCAAAAGGGCTCAGGGGAGGGACAATGGGTTCCTACTGGCACCATTTGATCCTGTGAAGTTCCCTGCAAACTGCGCGGCTTTTTTCCCTTCCTGATAGCATACTGAAAAAGCATTTGAAAGAAGCCAGCCCAGATCTAGGTTACAGATGAAGGCCATTATGCTGTGGTAACACAGGCTCACTTTCTTTTTAACTGAGGAGTTAATCCTCAGGGAGCCATTATTTCTCTGGCAGCTCCAGTGGGAATGTTCGCAGTGCTCCATTTGGCTACTGATAGGCCCGGATAAGTGATTTTTACAAGGCTCCAAACAGGGCTGAGCTATGGTATGCCAAAAATCCCGCCGCACAAAAAGAAAAGATGTGTTCTCAAATGAGATAGCAAGTTTTCTCTTGCTTTGGAGAATGATAGTGACCCAGTCATCTACTATTAGATCTTATTTGTAACTAGATTAAATAGTACTTATACAGTTTAGACTCACTGGCTTTGAGGCAGTGATTTTGAATTGATAAGAATTTTCTATCAAGCCCTATTTAAGATTTCTCTTGTGCTCATGTTATTTAGCTCTCCTCACACTCTCCCATACAGCAATAGTTTACATAGCATGTAGCTACACATTTTAATCGTATTTATGTTGACACTGGTGTTCAAAGCTAATTACTTTAACTTTAGTGCTAAAGTTATTCATTTGCTTTTTCATAACCCTCTTTAAAAGAACAAACAAAGCCAGAATGCTGTCTGAAACTAGCAGGAACGTGAGGCAGAGGCTCAATTGCCTTAAGTTAAGCCACTTGCAAGGAGAAATGACCCAACTTGGTATGCTGCATGACATTCTTATTCCTTTTGTCTTTTTTTATCCTTAAGTGCATTAAAATAAATGCTGTTTAGGTTGCAAAGCAAACACTTTAACAGAAGTTGCAGAATTCAGCTTGTCTGTGTATGGGAGGATCTCATGTGACACTACAAGGTGGCTATTTATGAAGTGATACCCTCGTTTTCCCAAGGGACCCCACACTATGTCCTCTGCTGAATACGCTGCGAATGTTTTGTTTAAATATTGTTATTCATTCATTCATTCATTCATTCCTAAATGAATCTTCCTTTATTCTTTGTCCCAGTTTTGCCATGACACCCTCCCTAGGGCGTTCCCCCCTCTAAGCAGTGTAGATGCATTCATTGCAGGCTGTCCAGCAGCCTCACTCATGCTTTTGAGAGAAGGAGCTTTGTGTGGGAGAGTGACTTTAACTCCTAAAAACTGGGAAACCATCAGGAATCTGGAACCAACAAAACACAGTGCTTGGGAATATTATTGGCTGTTTGCCTTACCAGACTAAAACCAATGATGTCCATGAAACAGCCTTCAATTAGAATATATAAACTAATCTGGGGAAAGATCCATGTCCCTACCTTCCAAGGGACTTCCATAACCACTGGAATTGAGTCCTGACAGTTTTCAAGTTCTTCTTTGAGAACTGTGACTCCTAGGAGGAGTAGCAGAGGTATATACACTCCCAAATAACCTACAGCTTAGGCTGGAAGGCAGGATGTGTGCATTTGAACTCGCTCAGCAGAAGTGAGAATTGAACCCTGCCAACATTCTAGTAAATGCCTGAATAGAAGAACCCTGTTACAGCCATTTCTTTGTGTTAAAGAATGCAATAGCCAAACTATGATTTGCACATGGTAGTCGTGTACAGGATATTCTGTGAGTACGCACACTGGATCAGAATCCCCTTGTGCACTGTAGCTGGAGGAAAACCTCTTTAGATATTCCTTACCACTCACAGATTTTTGATAGCATAATGATTTCTCAACCAGTTTGCTGAGATATAAACCTTCACTTGTAAAAATGGAAATAGGGTAACATAAAAGATAAAATAATGAGGGTTTTTTACTTTACTAAATTATTCCTAAGAAGTCCATTTACACAGGAGATGGACCCTTCCCTCTCTGTGTTTGCAGTCTGTATCATAAAAATGATGATAATATAATTATATATAATCCATAATAATTCCTAATGGCTACCTCACATGAGTATTGGAAAGAGTACATAAAAATAATGTTAAGATAACTATAACAATAGACGACTATTTACTCTTGGGCAAAATATTCTGTCTGGGGAAATAGCCATGCACTAATTAAGATAAGGCACCATATAACAACCCAGTCTTCAGTTTCTACTTTGTAACCTCTCTGCTACTTTATGTCTCTCCCAAAAATGCGTAACAGAAAAGAGAGTTAAAATGCAGGGATGAAAAAGTACTGGTATTTCCTCTTGTTTCACAAGGAGCAGTCAATTAATAACTAACAGCAAGATAAACAAGAGGGAGGCAGAAATCAGCCAGTAAAGACAGAGTCAACCACAATGATGCAAAATGGACAAAAAATTATTAAACAGGGAGGAATTTCTACCAGTAAAATTACCCAAAGTTTGTCTGTCAACTGGATGTTTCTAAGATGTATATACATACACACACGCGCACACACACACATTCAAGCATGCATAGATATGGAGGTAGGGTTAAAAAGCCTGCTCTAAGTTGATGTCTATGACATATGTGGAAAATCACATAAAAGCATGAACTGGCAGTTTTTGTACAGATAAATGGATCTCGCAGAGAGCAAAATAGTATCTCCTTCCACGTGGTAGCATTCTCCTGAGCTTGGCATTACACTATGTCTGCTTTAGTCTTCAGTTCCCATTTGAATGAGGAGCCAACTCCCACATTAATAATCCGTGGTAAAAATATATACATGACCCAGCTGCCATTTTCTCACTCTCTTTGAGAACTCTTAGGCCTTGGAGTAAACATTTATCCTAAACAATGCAGGAGGAATGTGACTGCTCAGCACTGCCTAGGATTAGTGGGGAGGGCTGGAGGATAGCTTTAGTTATGGTAAAGAAATGTGTGATAGGAGAAGTATGTTTTGACAGGGGTATTAGTAACTGTACAAAGATTTGCCTTGTTAACCCTTCAAGAGGTTTCTGGGGGATTTTTGCATCTTATGGGAAGAAGCATGGCTTGCCATGCCAATTTCCAAGTCACACTGTGGTGCCAAATGTTCTGTCTTAAGTTTGCTGATTAAAAATCACTGCTCTGCGCACTGAGGGGGCCTGATCATCAGCTGCAGCAGGATGGAAAAGCATCGTAATTGTCACTGAAACAGTCTAAACTGAGACTTAATGAGGCTTTATCTTCTAGTCATTAACACAACCACAATAATTGCCATAAAAACTTTTCTTAATTGTGCATGGGACAGATTCACCCAAGATTAAGGAGCTGCTGTCTTTTTTGAGTCATTTTATTCGGGGCTGTCTTTACCTCCTGACTATGCACTCTTGTGTAGGTTGGTGTGAGTTGTTAAAAGGCTGCTCTGTGCCAAGGCTGTGTTTCGGTGACACTTCTTAAGATTCCTGTAACTGAAGGAGAAAACTCCTGACGGATAAAACAAAAAATGTTTGTGTATAAACCCATTCAACTATGTGAAGTATTCTTGGTTTCTATTTATTATGGATGGAATTCTGGCTACACTTAATATCTCTTTAATTAAAGGAGATTTTTCTACTCTTTTCATTTCACAGCAGTTATATCCCTGTCCTTTAAATCCATCCACCACTTGCTGTCCATTTGATGCTCTCCTTCTGTCTGTAGCCATTAGTCCATGAGTACCAACACCCCACGGGTTCAGGGACACAGTCTAGACTGGGTGCTGTGCAGGCAGACAGTTGCCTCTGGGCTTCAAAGAAAATGATCTAAACACAGAGGGCAAATAATTTACCAGCGGGATGGTGACAAGGGCAAGATGCATTTTGTTCCATAGCTGAGCAAGCGCCACAATTGCCTTAGGTAGCTATGTCCACTTGCTGCAACAACAGCTTGTCATTGTGCTCTGTAAAGCTCTACTCCCAGTCATCTCCTAAAAGTTGTTGTTTTGGAAGTGCCTCTCATTCCTCTGGCCTTATCCATCGCGTAGTGCCAGCTGCAGCTATGAAAACACTGTCCCACTGATACAGCCACATCATGCCATGCTAACTCTTTGCAAAGTTTGTCTGTGTCTCAAGGCTTGGGATCTGGACAATTTGTTTTTTCCTTCCCATGAAGTAGTTTAGAGGCCTTTGTAATTCAGTAGATTTTCCAGATCTTGTAAATTAGCCATAAATATGCAAAGGCAAAGTACCAAGCTCAGAAAAAGCAGAAAACAGCTTTAAATGCTTTAAATGAACCAAAATTCAGCTGAAAGACTCTGGAAAGTACAAAAAAATTTTGGAGCTGCATGTGCTGCACTGGGACAGGCAGTTGCCATCAGATGTAATCTACAAGATAAGCACAAAGTTGATGCATGTTGAGCACCATGTTTTCCTTGGTGCTCTGGGGTCTTTAGTTGTACACATCACCTTTTTCTGGAAATTCATCCATTCATTCAGGTTAGGAGTAGCCATACTGAACAAATGCATGAATTTCTATCTCCCAAAAGTCCAGTCAAGTGTCAGCATGCCTATTACTAAATCTTAAATACAGTAATTCCCTGACAGATTTGTGTAATCTATGCTCTTTAGGAGTTCTGACAAGTTGATAAAAGTGCTTTCTTTCTTCCTGCCTCAAGATCTATGATATTTTTTTCAATTAATGTGAGCTTTCAGGCTCTTGAATTTACTATCTGCTACTTCAATTTTATTTTCTTTAATTGGCACAGCTATAATGCAAAGTGGAACATTGTGTATATTGGGAGTAATTCAAGTGGAAAAGACACAGCAAACTCCGGAATACTTTTGCAAGTCACATGTATCTATAGGGCTTTTTTGGTACAAAGGTGGATAAACTTGGCAGTTTAATCCTGTCAGGAATTAAGCTTTTTCCATATGTCCTGATTTTCCTGAAAAGAAGAAAGCAAAATGTTCATCTGTTTTTCACATCCTTTCCCCCATTTGTTTGGCAGCAGTTCATAATGAGATGAGACACAAGGAGCCAAATGCATCCCTAGAACTGCAGAGGTCACACCAGGCCTCACATTGGCTCATTGAATTTCTATAAATATCCAGCTATCCTTTGATTATTTTTTTCTCCCTGCAATCACATACCATTTCCTTTTAAAAAATGTGTGGATGTATATAATTTTTAATTTTTTTTTTTTTGGCCTCAAAATGAACATTTCAGTTCAGGAAACTTGCAGGGTTGGTAGGCTGCTCCTCTCCCATGACATGGATGAGACTATGCCTGTTCACAGCTCAGGACACTGGATCTGCAAATACACTCTGGAAAAATCTGCTCCTATTAATGTCAAGATAATGCAGATGGGTGCAAATAAGCACATTTAATATTTCCAATAATTCTTGCAAAAAATAATTTTAAATCCATTTACTGAAAATAAACACAGAATGGGGCCAGAAGAGCATGCAGGCAGTGGCACATTTTATGTAAATCGTATCCTCTTCTCCTGGGACCGGGTTGTTATGAAATCCTATTTCAATTCAAATCAGCAGGAGATACATCAGCAACCTCTGAGTCTGGGTTTCACCTGTGCTGGTTCAACTCACTCAGCATGTAAACAACCTGTTCTCACCAAAGCCAAGTGACACAGAAGAGGTGGGGTTTTTTTACTTTCCCAGGGAGAGGCCTGTCCTTGCCAATGGGATCCTGAACAGGGCCTTCATTATGAGGCTGGGAACTCTAAGCCATGATCCTTTCTCCAACACAAAATCTTTCACAGAATTGATAGAATGAGCAGTTATTCTCATAAAATTTTACATTAAAGGATAAATGTTTTTATCTCACCAATCTGTCACAGATTGCCAGCATCTGCTTGGTTTGGTGCCTGACATGAGTTTGAGTACAAAATTTCTTCTCCATTTCTCGGATGATCACTGGTAATTCTGGCTGAACTCCAGCTATTTATATTTATCTTGTTATTTTAAAAATTAAATGATTGAATAGCAGTGGAAAGTTTGGTATTTTGGTATCCTATTGGATATCATTACGTTGGCTTCTATCTGCATGTGGAGGTTTAAAAAAGAACCAAAAACTATACTAAGGCAACTAAGAATAGAAGCTGTGACTCAAAATACTTTGAGATTAATTGAAATTAGTTGGAAAGGAGAGTAAGGACTATTTTTAAAGGAAAGGAAGAAAAGAGAAATATTAGGCTAGAGTAAGTCATTAATCATCAAAATGAGTTTCCAGTATGAAATAATTAGTCAGACCTAGAACAAGGACAAGGTTCAAAATGAGATCTATGTCCTAATTTACTATGGATCACACTGTGAGGTCCCTGAAGCCCCAGCTCTGAGTTGTACATTCAGTCCTAACATAGAATAGCATGGTAGTCTGCAAGATCATATTCCTCTGTTCTGACTGCCCTGATTATGGATTGCCAGTAACGACAATTCCATTTTGCAAAAAAAAATTTTGAGGATTTCTGAGTTGGGGTGGTGGTGGTGAGGCAGTTTGTTTTGGTAGTTTTTGGCTGTTTTTGTTTGTTAGTTGTTGTTGATTTGGCTTAGTTTTTTTCTGTTCCAAAAGCTTGTGATTAAGATGTTAACTTCAGCTCTTGGACCTGGGGGCTTACATCTATGCTCTGTAGGATTTGGAACCAGAATTTAAACCAAATCAACCATAATCGGGGTTTTGCTTCTAAATTCTGATCTACTCATCTTTCACTCTTCCCTGTTGAAGCTGTTCTTTGTACATGAAAGTAGCCACAGCTCTGTAGAGAGGGCAGTGGAGTATCTGATGGCTAAGTAATCACTTTCTGTCTTTCCCATTCGGAAATTTAAATGGAAACTCCATCTTAGGTTTAAGGAAAATTTTCTCAGAACCTATACCTTCCCAATTAAATGGCTTGGCACTAGATAATGAAAATTGCCAGCAAATGGTATTTCAGGATCTGCTGTTAAATCATTGGTCATGAATGTCACAAAGTTTCTGATTTTACCATCTGTTTTTCTGTAAACTGAACTCCAGTAGCACCTTCTTCTGAGGTAAAATAAGAATTCCCCATGGAGAGCTCATTTTAGTGTGAACAAAGTTGTAGAATCTGGCTTCTAACTTCCCCATGGCTAAATTTACTGGTCCGCCAAGTAAGAGCTGTGAATCTGTTTTTTAAAATACTGGCATCTTAAAAAGCAAAGCTATGTAGAGAAGATCTGAATTAACACCTTTACACAAAGTACTATTCCTGTGAAGTCACCAAAGCCAAGATTTCATCCTTACACATAATTGCATTCACTGCTGTTATTAAAATAACGGATCTGTTCCTTGAAAAGGGACTTCTGTAGAGGAAGTTAGTTGCTATTATTTTGGTTCTCTTAAAAACCCCTTTTGTCCTTGTCTCTGAAGTGCTCCCTTTTATCAAACTGCCCTCTGAAGTCCAACAGTTGTGGGGCCTTCACATCTCCATTAGGAGCTGCTGCTGTTGAGCACATGCATGGTGTCCTGGGAGTGCAGTTTGGAGCTGCTCAGGAAATAAAAGCCTCCCTTCAGAGCTGGCAGTGTACAACAGCAAAGCTATAAATACTTATTTTTCTCCCCTTTCTTTCTCTCACTCCATTTTTCTTCCAGTGAAAAGAGTGTCACTGCCTGGTGCTGCCTTGAGTATGCTCAGAGCTCCTACAAGACTCCAAAATCCTTGTTTGGGTATTTCTGGCAATTTTGCACTTCCCTCTGGTCCCTTCTGACCCAAACCATTGTGTGATTTTGTGATTCTATGATTCTATGACCAGATTGAGGAAGGAGACAGAAATATTCCCCTGATATTTTCCATCCAGCTGCCATCTAGATGTTTCCCAGTTTCTTTCCTGGTATTCTGTGCATTTATATATGTGCCTCTTTCCTGTCTTAAGCTTAGGGGTTTTTTTCATCCTCGTGTTTTCTCTCTCATCAACCAGAAACAATGAAAGCAGCCTGTGAAATTGTAGGGTTTTTACCACTTTATGTCTCTGTATCAAACCAAGTACAGTCATACAAATAATTTCGAATCAAATAAATTATTTATGAGATTTCTGAATTTTTAGTCTGGGCTTTGACCTTAACAGTTTTCACCTCCGGAAACATGATGGCTGAGAACAAAGTCTCATTTGGGGGGAAATCCTCAATCCCAGCTCACTTGTTTTAGCTTCACAGCTAAGTTCACCTCTGCTGTGCCTTCCCTAAATGAGTACATTTGTCTCTTCATTGCACCTCAACTAATTTCATGTCCTCTAATCTAATCAAAAGTGACTCTTCTTTGCCAAGAAAATTGCCTCTTTAAGTATATAGTACCTTTGCTGCAATTCTGACACTAGAAATTGCTGTTATATACTGGGCCAAGCAAATTATTTTTAAGGCAAAATTATTAAACTATGATCTTGCTTAATCCTTCTATAAACATTTGGGGAAGAAAAATATGCTTTAATCTTGTTTCAGTTCTACATTTTTTGGTGAATAATCTGTGAATAATTCACTTTCCAGATGCAAAGTATTACTGAGGTATTATGATAAAACTAAGGAAAACACAACCAAAGATGTATTTAATTTAGAGGGCTGTGTGTTTGCTTTTCAAAATAGAGGCTTTGGTGCCACCAGTCATAAAATGTAAAGCAGTCATCTTGCTTTCAGACCACCTGCCCATAATGGTTTGAACTACTCTCCTTGTTTCATTGGAGGCAGTATCAGGGTCATACCAGTGCTGCTGCATTTTATGTCCAAAGATAAAATAGTTTCAGTTGTGCTACCTTTTGACAAATGCCACTGCAGATGAAATCTTGAGTGGATCTGGGATTTGTTTATTCTTGCCTCACAGACATCTGTTCCTTCTCCCAGGTCCCCTGATGCTGTCTGTCTTCATGCAGCATTAAACCAAGTCAATAAGACCTTTGTCTAACTGTGGAATATGGAAAACGCAGTTGGACCAGGCCAGAAATATCTCCTCCTGAGCTGTGGTTCAAAGCTATGTGTAGAACATAGTTTAGTTATAATGTTATTAGTAGAAGTTGGCCACTGTTTTTCTGCAGGACTAGAGGATACTGAGGTGTGGAACCTTTGCTATTAGGTCCTGCAAGTGTTGGGGTCTTACCTGGCCAGTCTTGTCTCTGAATTGTTGAAATATTCCTTATAATATGTGTTAAGTATTACGTGGAACTACACAGCAGTTGTTCTTTCTTAAATCTGATCTAGGTGATTATATCAAGCTGTTTTGACTTGTCTCCATATAAAAATTGGGGAGAACAGAGTGTATGAACCAAAACCACCCAGCCAGCAGAGAAATTAGATTAAAGCCATGTCTAAGAGAAATCTTCATAAACATCTCCTATTACATCTTTTCTTATCCAGAATCCTGGCCACAATGAAGTCAATGGAAAAACTCCAATTGCTGCTAAAGAAAGGCCAAAATTTTATTCCAAGTCTGTGAAATAAGCCATAATTAACCTTCCGTTGTGGCTGCCAGAATCCATGTCACCACTTGCTTCCACTTTCTGAATTTAATTGTAGTGAAAATCTGTCCAAAACTTAAGCAGCATTTAAGGAATAGCCAAGTGACTTTCTCCCTCTATCACTCTCTCTTATACACCCAGTTAATTTATAAAATGTGCCCTAATGCCTTCCACAGTTTCCTTTTGTAACAAATGTTAGAGACCCTGCATTAACATAATGGCAAATTCTCCTTGTTATTACTTGCTCTTCTTTTATGTTTTGGATTGAAAAACTCCCACAGCTCACCACACTCTAATTAATGGTCATTAATTATTTACAGCTTTGCTTTATTCTCTGAATTAATTTATTTCCCTTTCTTCCACAAATAAATAAATGATGGTTTTAATTATCTTTCTACAAATATTTGGTTTAGCTCAGGTCAGGAGCTCCTGCTGGATGTTCAGTATGCATTTGGTCTGCCATTCTACCCAAAGTTTGAAGTACAGTTTACTGAGGAAGAAAAGGGCCTTTCCTTGCAAATTATGCAGTATATCTCCAATTTCATAAACTCTGGGTAAGTGTGGGTTATTTTAGAATTGCTGTGACTGGGGAGATGGTGAGAAATAGAGGGAGTGTAGTCAGTCCAGACCCTGCCCTCACTCAATCATTCTCCATTTCCTCTACGACTTGTAAACCTGCAGTGGGATTTAGTCCGCATGGTTGGAAAGTCATGGCCAAGTTATCAAGCAGAGCAGACATCAAAGATTTATAGTATGAGACTTAGCTAGGAGGAATAGACATTTCATCTTCATTGACCAGCTACAAATTCTACTAAAGTACATGCAGGCTTCAAAGGCCTTGATGTTGTTTCCAGAGCTTAGTTCTAGGACCCCAATTCTGAAACCTCTTGGCTAAGAGTTCTCTTTTTCCTAGAAGAAAGGGGAAAACACAGGAAGACACAGTGTACCCTTTACCAACTACTCTGTGGATATCCTTCTGTGCTACTATGCTGTGGCCATGTTTGAGAATGAGGAGTATTTCTGAAAACCTAGTGTAGGAATGGTGGGAACAGTGACTTAATGTGCTTTTTACAGTATCTTGGGTTGGATTGGGGTAGAGGGTTGTTGAGGGTGTTCATAAGCCTGTATCTATACAGGTTCTGTGTACCTGTTCCTTAGGAAGTGAATCAGACTAAAAAGGTACTGTCAGATGAGGCATCGTGAATGATTCGCCAATCTGGGCTGCATTTGAGCCTCGCTGGTCAGAGGGACTGGGCCCACATTTCTCTGACCCAGCCAATCTTATAATTTTAGTGTTCATGTCATTCTTTTGTAATGATCATTTCTTCCACTCCCTTAGAAATCCAAACTACCCCCACAGTTTCTCAAGAAGAATGTTGGGGGTGATGCCTGCCTGGCCTATGTATCTGTCAAGCGATGATGGCGATAACTACAAGGAATTCACCATATCTTTGCTGACTCTTAAAGGACTGAAAAAAGCAGACTGTTCCTTTTGGTCTGATTATATCAGGAGGCTGAAAGCATCCACAGGTGAGAAGAGTGTTTTCTGATATTAAATAAATCCTTAATTCTCTGCTTCATGTTTTTGTCTGACCGCAGTGCTGTTACATCCCTGTGGAAAACACACATTTCACAAATTAAACATCTTGCAGTGTCCGGGGTATATAGTTAAGAATGTAACAGTAAAATTTACTTTATAGCAGATAATGTGTACTAAACTTTAATTGTCCTGGAGTTTAACTAGCTAGAGAAATCTTCCTGTTATGATGATAGAAGATATGACAAAGCCATATCTTCTAATAGCTTGCTCTCTATTTACAGTCATAATATAGACTTTGAGTAAACTGGAAGACTGCGTATACAGGCCTCTTTTGTCTACTGGAAGCATCTAACATGAGAATGTTGAGATTCCTATGGCTTAGGAGGAGCACAAATCATTTCCATCCACTGCTAAGCTGCAGCTGAGGCTTTAGTTTTATCTCATTATAGTTCCTGCATGCTTTGACCTCTCATTAGATTATTTTCTTTGACTTTTTTTATAGCTGTGGTGATTATGCCCCATGCACGTCTCCTTTTATATTTGCCATAAATTTCAACGCAGCTATGAGACCCCTTCAATTTTTTCTTTCTGCTTAGGACAGTAAAACAAACTCTGCTGAGATTTCAATCTACTGCCTGTCCTGAATTTATGCTAGTAAATAAACTCCCCTTCATATCTGTGTATCTTGTAAATAAATATGGATAGCCTCAAGCAAAGCAAACAAAACCATCCCTTTTTGGCAGGCAGAGATGTTTTGAATTGTTCTTGGAGGCCTGCAAGTTTGCTTGTGTTTTTTATGTCCTAAGGATTCATCTTCACAGTGAACACAGTCCAGGCTCTCTCTGCTTTGGGGGCTGTTGAATTTCTGAGAACAAAATGTACTTTCCAAGACACATAGCTACCCAGGTATCTATCCCTGACACAAGACCTCAAATGGGCTGAGGCTGATATTTGAGTGACACAAAACTAAAATGTCTTAGAACCATTGAGCTGGTGGTTCTGATGCAAACACAGAGCAGCAAGTCTCTTGTTCAATAGACATCCTCAATCAGTACTCATGGTCTTTCTTCCAAAGTGGAGTCAAGATTTTGTTGTCAGCCTTTTCTCGTTTTCCTGGTATCTGTCAATGTCTTTAGTGTTCAGAGGGGTTACTTTGATCTCTCCAATGGCTTTGTGCTGATTGAGATATTGCTAATTTTCAAAGCTTTATTCTGATATTTAAACAGTCCTGGCAATAACTTCTAGACCTTTTCGGACCTCACCTCACAGCACTGTGGCTGTGTAATGCCAGACTGAGCTGAAGTCACAGCTCTGGTAGAATGACTGCTGACCGAGCACCACGGACAGAGACTATTCCCAGCACCTATGGAAATTCCCCCAAAAGGCGGGAAAATATCCACCAGGGCATATTGTTTTTGACAGACACAAGATTTAAAACTATCCAAACTGGCATAAGAACATAGCATTCATGTATGGGTTAGTCCAATGATCTGTCTAGCTCAATATCTTGACCTTGTCAGTGGCCAAAGCCAAATACTTGAATCTTAAACATAAAAATAGAGGGAGGGAGAGAAACACACACTTGAAGAGTTCACAAAGTTGTCTAAAATTTTTGAAAACAAGCCATAAAATGTGAAATTTATGGAGTATGGATTGTCAAGAAAAGGTTTAAAAAGTACATGTCGAAAGTACATGTTAATCTTCAACCAGAACTGAGTACACCCAGCTGGCTCTTTAAGCCAGTATTTGCTTGGCCTCAGCACCATGGTAATGCAGTTGCATGGCTGACTTCTGCTAAATTCCATCTCACAGCAATGTTGGCTTGACACTTTGCTTTGATAGCCGTTTTTAATCTGCTCTCACCCTGGAATACTAAAATTTCTCATACAATTTAAATAGATATCACATCAAACCCCTTTCTGCTCCAGACCCCTTAGCTTGGGATGGTAACAGAGACACTGTCTCTTGATAACAATCTGAGAGCAGCTCCTTATGAAAAAAGATTCATAATGTTCATAGGTTCACTTAGAAAGACTGCATAAAACTCAGATGATGATGGCTGGACACCCTCAATTTCTTTTTGAGAGGATGTTGTGCTGAAATTCATGCCAAAGCACTGTCAGTCCAGCAGTACAAGTTTATCACTTGCATTGCTCCCAAAAAATGGATTCTGCAGGAATTAAGTCCCTATGCATCATGTTGCTACCTCGTTGATGTGTCTCCTTGCACCCGAGGTAGTTTGCTGTACCTCCCTTTGGAACTGAAGCACTGAACCTCTGTTGTTCCCTGACTGCTCCAGCCTCTGCTCCTGGAGTGCTCTCAGGCTGTCCTGTGGCTCCTTGGCATATGTTGAACACCAGATTTGAGAGAACAATGCTGCAAACCATTTTTGGATATTGTACCTCGTACTCTTTCCTGAGGGGGATCTGTCAGCTCTGTCAGCCACCCTGAGATCCAATCTATCCCTTTTCTGCCTTTCAGAAATTATAAATGTTCATGATAGTGTACTTGGATTGTGATTGTGGATTGCAGTTTGCAGCCTCACGCCAGGTAGATGGAGTTTACAAGTGTGCCAGCAAGAAGCACGGATAATGAAACATTCCAGTTTTCAGATCTACACAAAGATGTACAGGATCTAGTCTGATGCAATCTCAACCAGCTGTGATGAATTCTGTTTTATCCATCTCATCTTTTCCTTGAAATCAATATTTTTCCAGCTTCATGTATCATCTGGGATCTATAAGCAAAAAATCCTCCAACATATTTCAGTAAAATGGAGAAGAACTGGACAAACCAGTGACCATAAAATATAACTGGAACTGGCATTTCAAAATTTTTTCTTGATCCTTTGTATACTTCCATGGGAAATGTCTTGACTTGGAAATGTCAAATTAGGGATGACTAAAGGCTCGAAGCTCAATATCTCAGTCCAGAAGAAAACGGAGGTATTCCTTGCTTTGGTTTAAGCTAAACTCATACATTTCAGTTTCTGGAACAAAACCTCTCAAATTTAGAATATTAGATGTCTTTTAGGTTATTCACTGCTGGATCTGGAAGCTGTTGTTTACACATCCATCTTAACTGTTACCTGTAATTTTCTTTCCATTTAGTAAAAATATTGTCCAAGTTGGTGTTTCATTTTGTGGCCAGGCCATGATACTTAATGACAGAATGTATCATTTGTTCCTGGCACAAAATTGGAATGTGTGTTGTTGCATTTGAAGATAATTTAACAAAATTCATGTCATAGATGAAATGGTTCATCATAATATTTGTTGGCAGTGCCTTTACAAACTATGGAGGGAAGTTCGAATCTGTTTCATTGCAGATGGACTAAAAATATCTTGAAGTTTTGTTTGAGACCAGTTTGTAAAGTTGACATTTTGGGGAGGAGTTTACTTGGGGAATTATGACAGTGATGGTGCTTGAAGACGTTTGGATTTACTAAATGAAGTTCCCTTGGCTGCATTTCAAAGACATGCTTTATATTTTGAATTATGACGGTTTCCATGGGAAACATCAAAATGAGAAACAAGAAGAGTGGCAATTGTGGAAAAAAAGAGCTGTGGATGGCTTTTTCCAGAAAATGTGTTAATAACTTGAAATTCAGTTAAAAACTGGAGTTCTAGAATGTTTATGTATATTCAGACAGATGTCTGGATGCTAACGTTCCCCTTACATAGTGTGGTGGACTGTGTGCCTAACAGTGAGTCCGTTCATAAAGGGCCTCTCACTGCAAACCAGACAGGTGGAGTTGGATCCAGTCTGCATCTCTTACTCCTCTAGCTGGTATCTAAAAAGCACCAGTCCTCCTAAAGTAACTGCCTCTGTAAGCAGTCTTGCAGCTGAGGAGAAAGAGACACCTTTAGTGTCTCACTGAAATCTTGTCTGCCTAACTCATGTGCCTAAATTTTGACCTTTAGGCATATTTTACATGCCCAAGTTAGCCAGATTGGGCTGTATATGTACAAAATTCAACAGGTAGCAAAGCTGGAGCCTTCTCCACGAGCTCTGGGATGCCACGTGTAGCCAAACGAGTCCAAACAAAGTAAGAGTGTTGACAGTTGACTTGAATCAAAACTGAATCAGAAATGTTGTGGTTAGCATTTGTCTTTTATCCTTTCTATTCACACCTTCTTTTTGGAAATCTCAAGTAGAAAATAGATTCCTTTAGTATGAGGGACATCTGTGCAGCAATGAGAGCACTCTGGCTGTGAGACATTAAATAAACACTCTCAGTACACTTTCTTGACACAGTTTTGTGGTGTTGAGGCAACTGCATCGCTGAAATAGGGTTGAAGACTGAAATCATAGAAGGTAAAGGATAACAAAGAAAAGATCTGTTGGAGGTGGGTGCTTGGGGCTTTTTGTATTACAGACAGACAAAAAATTAATGTTCCCCACACTTCCTACCTGGTAGGGAAGTATCAGGAGATAATACAAAAATTAAGTCTTGCATCAGTGGAGAAAAAGCTGTTGTGTATTCTAGTGGCAGTTATTTAAAGCACAATACTTAATTACCACTAGGTGATCTGCCATTACTCTAAAGCACTTTTCAAATGGACTGCAAACTGAGAAAAATAGCTTCCTGAACATTTATAGCTGCATAAAATGTTTTTAGGTGTCATTGACAAAGTGTGTACCTTGTAGCTTGCTGCCTCAAAGATATGACATCTATTTTAATCTTAATTGTATTGTCTTTTCAGGAAGTGCAAGCGGTGGAGAGCCATCTGCAGAAAACAGCCCTGGTGAAGCTCCCAGTGAAGTTACCTCCCTGGAGAGCCAGCCCCTGGGGGCTGAGGTGGCCTACAGCAGATAGGGAATCACAGGGCTGTGGGGTGGGTTTGTCACACAATTGTGCATCCACACAATCATCTCACACCAAATGAACACTTTCTTTAGTTAACTTTCTCAACAAGCAGACCTTTCAATAAAGTAGTTTTCAAGAAAATTAGTGACTATGGCCCAAAATAAGCACTACAGCTATTGTTTTAGATCAAAAGAGACTGTACTTTAAAAAAATAAATTATCAATAAAAACTGCAAAACCGAAACAAATACACTTGGTCTTTATTTCTTGCAACTGCACTAATGCCAGCATATTGTGGTACCACCAGCCAGAAAAGGACATACACTAAAACACTTAGAAGTCCCTCATTGATGAGGCTCAGATTTGTTAGATGCTGTATCTTTGTCTTTTTTTATTACTCATCCTATCACAAGCTGCTGGTAAGAGAGGGAGCCTGGTTTGGCATTTTGGAGACAACTAAAGGATTCTAAAATGGGAAGGAAGAACAATTTAGGAAGGGAATCATGAGTATGCATTGAGTTGTTCACATAAAGTCAGGCACATGCTGTACTCAGCTCCTGATCCCCTGTGAAATTATGTCCCAAGACCATTTGGGTAAGGCAAAGCACACAGCAGAGATAATAAAGAATATGTTAATTACACCTTAGATAACACTGTCCTTGGAACGTTTATCTTTTTTTAAGAAGAAGGTGAGATACATGATAGTTTTGGAAGTGTAAGGAAAATCATAGGATACCTCTAATGGCTCTGAAAGTATTTTGTATCATGCTGTTAATTCATTGCTGGGACCATTTGGCAACAGATAATCTTCAGTTGATGATATATCATACATGTCTCCATGAAACCTTGCAAAAAGTAAAATCAAGGTTGCCCCGTAGGACACAAATTTCTTGTGCAGTGCTGAAATGATTTAGTAAAACAACTCATAAGGTTTTGTTTGCTGCTTGAGCCCTCTGCCAGTACATGAGCAGCTACTGCTGTCTGCCCTGTATCCAGGTTTCCAAAGGTTCTACCAAGACAGAAAAAAAAGCTGTGTAACACTCCTAGTTCTTATACTTACATCCTGTTCAAAAAACAGCAAAAAGATTGGAAGAATCAAGAAACTTGTTAACTGGCTGAATATGAAGGACTAAAGATGGAGAACTCAAACTGTGTTTTCCATCATTAATTTCACCTAAACTAGATAACTGGTAAAGGAAAAAAAAAGAAACCATTTAAGAACTTTTTTAAAAGCCCAGATCTTAAACATGTATCTCAACAGAGGATGCTTTCTTTGCAATAACTATAGATACAGCAGCAGCTCTGATTCCTTGGGCAAAACTGGGTTTATTTTTGCCCTGTTTGAGAGCTAATTGTTGGTCACAGCAACTCCAGTATTATTCTGCTGCACATGGAACTGTAAACAGAGGATAGATTTAAAAGGATTCAGTATTGACTCATGTTGATGAAAGCCAAATATATAATATTTTCCCACTCACTATTCAGCTCCACCTTGAGCCCAGAGATGTCTCAGGAATTTGAGAAAAGGTTTTCATTTTGAGCTAGGAATGCAGCAACTTAGCCTTGTAACCTTCTAATTACAGTCCTGGCCATCTGGTAGGATTGGTAGATAGGCAGGTCTGACTGGGCTTTTCGGTCACCCTTCCTGAGATATCCAGCTCAACTGTCAGTTTGGTAAAAGAGACTCTTTAAGCACAAGATTTTTCTAAAATGTCTTTATTTCCTAAGTGACTGACTGCCCCAGCCCCATCTTATTAAAATGGATGCAGCTCTTTAGACTGTTCTGTCTCTCTACAAGTTTCCTAGAAACCTCTTTTCTATAGCCCACTGTTGGTTTCCTCCTTTAAAGAAGCATGGAAATGCTCTTCCCTCTTCTTCCCTTCTGCAAGTCCTGCTCATTCTCCATACCTCTTTAAACTTGCTTCTGTCAAGGTACATTTTGATGCAGACAAATGCAGTCTCATGATCCCTTGTGTTCCTGTAATTCCACATTTCCTCATCTTCCCACATCTTCCATCCTGTATCCTTAAGCTCAAATATCTTTGAATTCTGAGATAACTTTTGCAGCAGCACGAGTGATTCAGTCTTCTTGGTTGTGAGTCTCATCACCTTCCTGACTTTACTCCTCTTTCTTACGGGGAACCACACTGCTAGAAAGATCCTGGTCAAATCCAACAGGAGGTTTAATTAGAAAAGCATACATGTGGACTGACTGAGAGAGGTCAGGAAACTTTAGCCGTAGTGATACTGAGAGGCCAAGTCTGCTCCCACATATAATTCCTAGTAAGAAAAATACATTCCCAGACTATTTAGGTCATTGGTCTTTAAACTGAAATACCAAAGACTGCAGTGATCTGGTACTGAAGTGATGCACAGAAGCATGATGACTGGAGCCATGCTTTCCTCCTTCCTACTGGAAATGGCTATAATTTTTTGAAAGCGAAGCATTCTTTGAAACTTCCTGTAAGCACACACACAGACAACTCAAGTTAATGCCATTTAAGTTATTTAATCTGAACTTTTTGAAAGATGAGCCATTAGAACATTTCTGTATATGTTACTTTTAATACTTGAATATTTAACCTACAGCATTTTGTGTGATTGTTTTGCACAGGAGATACTAGGCAACAGAGAAAAAATGTGGAGTATTAGAAATATTTTACCTTGCAGAGTTGGAAAGAAAACAACTGACTAAATGGCAATGCTGGCACGTTGATTGTTTTCATAAGTACTTGACACATAGAGCTGGAACCTCACAGTTGTCATCCTGCTATTACCCACATCATATAATTCCCTTGGCTGAAATTAAGGACTCAGTCTTCCACCATAGCAGCATCATAGCCAATGTTATGTATAATGTAAAAGCTCACATTCTGTCCAACTTGCTCCAGCTACACTCTATAGCAGCGGCTTATATAATAGTAATTAGATATTTATGGACCATTGCTCCTCCCTATGTGAAGCTAAAGAAAATAAACCTGATCACAAAGCCAAAGATTCTCCACATGGTTCTCATTTGGTCTTTGAAACACAGACACCAGCCTGGCTGGGATTTTATGCGTTTCAGGTGTAAGAGAATTTGGTTAATCGGAAGTGTGATAGTCAGGGCTTTCAACTCTTTCTATTTTTTCTTTTTTTATGTGAGGTTGATCTGGCCTAAAGCTGAGGGGTCACTACTTCCTGCCCCTGCAGATGTGAATCCTCTAGCACGACCTTTGGTCATGATGATGTTTGCTCCTTCTCCTAGTTTTCCAGCTGCCCAGCAAAGACCCTTGGATTCCCACACTGGCTAAAACTCAGTGAACTTCAGCTGAGAGCTCATGTGCACTCAAGGACAATTAAGACAGTTTTACATCAGGATTCCTGATGAATCTACTCACTCTTTGAGAGGCTGGTGTATGATGGGGTGTGGAGAATGCTGTGTTCCACAGCACAGATTTTGAATCATTACAAAAGCTGTTATTTTCTTGTTTCAAGGAGACTTCCTTTTCCTTCCTCTTGTTATTCCTCATATATTCTGCTATCATGGCATGAGAGACAATGCCTCAGGAGTTTATCCTTCCTGCTTCTTACACAATCACTGTACAGAGAGTCTGGTGAGCACAAGTCAATATAACTGATAGTGTCCAATCAGCCTCTGATCGAAGTCAGATGGGACTGGATATTTTTAAACATTACAGCTGTTTTTCAAAGCTGACTAAGGAACTCTGTAAGTCAGATCCCACTAACCTGTAGGGAATTTGGATGCCCGGTTCCCATTATGGCTTTGGAAACCCCACCCAACATCTGTGCAATGGTCAGTGCTCATTTAGGAGCCTTTTCCCTTTCATGATGAGCGGATGGCCACAGACAAAAGCACCATTGCAATTGAGTGAGTTCATTGACTCACAAAGGGAGAATTTAGCTTATTGTTTAGCTTCCCTGGTTAAGATTGAGATTTTTAGCAAGACAGATCAAAAAAAGCTTGCTTTTTTTTGTTTTGTTTTTTTTTGGCTTTTTGTTTCATGTGAATAAGACAGTGGCCAGTTTTCAGGGGCAGCCAGCATTCATGACTGTAATTAGCATACAGGTAGTGTCTCACACACAGGAGTAATGCACACCTCCAAAGGGACCCACATATCCCCGTTTTAAATTCAGGATAGAATTCAGGGAAGTCACAATCAGTTTGCAGCAGCATTTTATATGTGCCACTGAAAGCAGTGATCTGCTCTGCATGTGTCACTTTAAGTGAAATGAGAGCCCAAGTTCAAGAGCAAAGAGACTAGATGTTCTTCTACACTATGCAGTCACAATTGCTCAAATACGTTAATTTTAAATAATAGAAGGATGAATTTTCAATTAAAAGTCTTTTGTTTATAAGATTTTGGCTGGATACCTTAAAACAGGATATCTAGGTAAGGCAAGGATTTATTCTGGCTCTGAAGAGTTTACTCAGTACTTGTATCCTAAAACACAGGGAACACAAGTCTGAATTGATAGCTTCTCTTTGGAGTGGCAATTCAAAATTAATGGCTGGATGCTGACTACCTGGGAGATTCAGTTCTGAAGTAAAGTTCAGGTGAAAGATCAGTCAAATAACTAACAGTTGACTGGTTGGTTTATCATAGGAAGAGACCAAAGCAGCATCATTTAAATTCAGCATCTCAGATCAGCCTAAAGTGCAAACGAAGTCCAAATGGGTGTTTTTCATTCAAAATGCTACCTTGTAGCAAAGTAAGGTGTAGGGCAGTTGCACAAGTCAGATCCTGTTTCACAGGGTGTAGGTCAGCCTGGGGTGGTGACAAACAGCACTTCGTTCAGAAGCAGTAGAGGTGTTTCCAGCAATGCTTGCTGCAGGGGAAGGATGCACCTCAGCCTGTCTCTTCCTTTCACCCAGAAAGGAGGCAGTCCCTTCCCACCGTGTGCTGAAGAGAGCCTATGTCATGTCCCCATTTGGTCCATATTCACAAAGCTATTTAGGCACCTTACCTAGCACCTTGCTATCCTTCATTCTTATCAGTACCTCCTACAAGATGTGTGGAATAAGGCTTTCAAGACCAGCCAGAGTTGTGCCTGACAGCCTGGTTTCTGTGACTCCAAAGCTCTGTTTTTTCACAGTTTTTGTTGCAGCCTCCTGGGCTATCAGAACTTGTGGCTGCGAGACAAAAGTTGAACCCTTTGGACACGATGATGCAAAGGCTGCATGCCCACCTGTGGGAACACTCAAGGACAAGCACTCTCAGGAGACAGGGTCCCATGGAGCCAGTTAAAGGATCATCCTGAAAAACTGTTTCTGACCCAGCCAATACAGTCAAAAACCCTGTCACAAGCCTGACTGCTTTCAAAGACAGCAGTTGGCTGGCAGGAGAGAAGGCAAACTCTGACAGACATGTTTGCTTCAGATCGCTTACATGGCAGTTTGCTCCTTTCATGCCTGGTAATAAACGCCTGAACAAGGGCTGGGGCTCTTGAATTTGGCAGTAATCATTCTCTCAAAAGCCATGGGCCTGCCTTTCAGCTGAAGTCAAAAGTGTTATCAGAGCCAGAGGCTTCAAGCTGTACTGATTCACACCAGTGGCACTCAGAATGGTGACTGTGTTTATGAGGGAATGGATTATTCCTTTGCCAAGATGCCATAAGTGCTCCAAAAGAAGCACTCTCTCTGAGAAGCCATTTTTCATCAACCGCCTCCCCACAACCTTCCACCCTGAAGTCCAGCTGCAGATTTACACCCTTTTTATCACCTTTTTGGAATATTTTAGCATGATAAAAATAGACCCCTTGAGCTATGTTTAGCTCAGTAAGGCCATTGTCTCACAGACTGGAGCTCAGTGAAGCCTGGTGGAAGACTAGAAAGCTAAATATTGAATATGATTCCCAGGAATCAGGTGCTTAGGATCTGCCCAGACAAATCTAACCTACTCCTTTAATCCACCACCTTTAATTTTGGGTGAAATTTGCGTTTCCCGTTATTCTGTCCCTTGCACGCAGTTCTCCATAGCTGACCAGGCTGGTTCTGGTAGAGGATCTCATGCTCCCCTTTATCTACCTGTCAGTGACCCAAAGCTGGAGACAGTGGTTTAGCTTTGTTCCAGTTCCAATGAAAGGCTGGCTGTTCCAATGTAAGAACCCAAACACACCCACATGGGGTTTTTTTATCATTTGCTTGAATCCTCTTTTTCCATCACCTCGTGAGGGCTGCAGGACAGGGGTGGAGTGGAAGGGCAGGTAGATTTTTAGGTAGAGCAATGTAAGAAATTACCCACAGGAAAGGTAAATTAGAGGAGACCACATTCCTACCCTGCTCATAATGCTGCCATAGGTCAGGTTTGTGAGAGAAAAATGTCCTGTTTATGAGGATGCTGGAACTGGGGTAGTTATTCCAGACAGATCCTTCTGCACAAATCAGCTTGTACTAGTGGAGAAGCACTTCTATATCCCATGAAACGCCAAAAAAAAAAAAAAGAAGACACTTTTCATCTATAATGGTCGTGCTTTTGCCAGCACAGAAGTGTATCAAGAAATCCACATTCTCCAGTTGATTCTGGTTTCATCAGAGCCCCTGAGCCAACGGGAAATGCTGTCCTGGAAGAGTCCTGCTCCATATCTGCAGCCTTCCTGGGCTGCTGAGGCTGAGCTTGCCAGCACACAGCCTCTTTCCTGCCCCCTCTTCCTCCTGCCCTCTGCAGCTGCTTTTGCTCTTCTCTTTAACCCCTAATTATTTATGTCCACTCTACCCATTTCTTCTCACTGTCCATGTTCATTTCACACAACTCTTCTCCCTCACCTTCAAGCTGAGCCTCTGATTCAAAGCCAACAGCTGGGGTGCACTGCAGAGTCCCAGCAAGGATTTCCTCTGCTCTTCAGGTGAGAGTCCTCACTTAGCAAGGACTCCAGTCCCTGCCCATTTTGGTTTCTGTGCTGTGATTCTGTCCTTAACTGCAGCAAACCCTAACAGAAATTTTTTTACCTGCTGTGGGTGGAAGCTTGTTGTGCTTCTGCTGTGGGGAACTCAGACCTATTCCGCTTCCACTTTTCCTGAGATTTACCTCACATTTCATGATGACTTTGAATAAAAAAAATTAAATAGAGAGAGAAAAAAAATTCAGATTAATATAGTGTTTTATTGTTAAAAGATGCTTGGGGATTTAGTTTAGTTCTGATTAAAGGAATGGAGCTCTACAGAAAGCAGATGGTTCACAACCCCTAAGAACAACATTTAGGGGTAGTAGATAAAATCTAATGGTAATAGTATAAAGGAAAAAATAAACAAATTAAAATGGCATTGCAGTGCTGCCTGAGACACAATATCTTTAATTCCCACTCAGCATTTTCACTCAACCACCACAGTAAATACGTCTGTGAATGAAAATCTGCTGAGATAAAAGAACCTGCATAACAGCTGACATCAAAAGAAAAGCCCTTTTCTTGACTAATACATTGGAGACATTGTTTGAGAACAATTCATCCAAGTGAAATTCTGGCCGCTTGTACCGCAGCCAGATCAGGAACGCTTCCTGCAACTGGCCAAGAAAGTGTCTGGCCCTGGAAGCAGCCTGAAGTTCTTAGTACTTTGACAGAAAACAGAAAGTCAAATAGAGTTGAGGTCTCCTCCCACTGAAGCCCACAGCTAAAATCTCTCTGGCTTCAAGTCTCTCTTCCCTGATGAGCGCAATGGACAGGGAAGAGTAAAATGAACTTGCTGACACTGCAAGACCACCAAGCCCCAGCCTTAGAAAGCGGGAGTGATGCAGGGGTGAGCCTGGTCCACGGCTAATTTAGAAACAGCTGGGGCAAAATTCCAACCCCCAACATCCTGTGGCTGCAGTGCAGACAGAACCAGGACAAGAGGTAAAAGCATCAAACATCAGATCAAGACATTTGGTAACTAACTTGAGTGTTCACTTCTTGCAAGAGGAAGGACCAGAGATCTGCAGGGACAGTGAGAGGCAGACAGAAGTCCACATTCAGGGAATGAGTAGAGCACTTGTCAGAGCATCAGCTGGTGGTGCTGGGAGGAGGGGGAGAAGGAGGGCCAGGGTTAAGCAGGGTGAAGAGTTGAACGCAAAATTCTCCCTTTGTCAGTGCAAGTCTCCTTCCAGAGGTGTGCACCATGAGACAAGCCAGAGACTCAATGCCACTGAAATATTGCTGTGATTACAGAGGGAGATATAAATAATTAGCTATTTGCCAAGTCCCTCCAAGTGCAGTGTTCAACAGGCATGTTCTGTGCCACTTGTTAGGGCCT
The DNA here is from genome assembly GCA_013399875.1 of Gymnorhina tibicen. Taxonomy (NCBI): domain Eukaryota; kingdom Metazoa; phylum Chordata; class Aves; order Passeriformes; family Artamidae; genus Gymnorhina; species Gymnorhina tibicen. The sequence continues at coordinate 547,605 of VXAZ01005369.1, read as the reverse complement.
TTTAAATGAAAGCCCAAGGTACAACATTTTCAGCGAATCCTGGGCAGGAAGAGTGTGCTAGTCTCTGTTAGGAAACAGTACTTTTTATATATACACAGATACCCACAATATTTTTTCACCCTATAAAGAGATAGTGTAAATTGGTCCCCAGGGCTGTGAAGTCTTTACACCACTTTTAAATGCCCAGCTAACAGCCCAGAAACACTCTGAAGGCTTTCACTTGTGCATCATCATCTCCTCATCTTTCACAATGCCAGACCATCAAATGTACTCATATATTTGTTTTGCCCCAGTGGCTGCAGACTTCACTGGGCACTGTTTGTTTGGCTGTGGTCTGAACCTGTGGAGTTGGTGGCATGTGAGGGACATTAATTTTTATTATAGCTCTGGGTCAATCCCTACAGACAGACAGAAAATATGACAGAAATTGCAGATGCTGAGAGCTGCATCAAGACCTCTTATCTTAAATTCCCAAAATACAGAGTACCATTCATAGCTAAGGGGAAACTTTAAAAGCACTTAGCAGTGGCAGGTTTCTCTGTCACTCTTCTAGACAGCACCACTCTACTTGCTTACGCCTACAGAAATTGCAGATGCCACAGAGATCCGTGGATCCCCAGCAAAATCCCAGTGAAGGAACTGGGAGGCTCTGTACCAGTACTGGGGTGAGCTGATAAGGGCTATGGAGCCAGACATCCTTCACAGACATCCGCTGGGTTTTCTTATTACTTTCAGAGTCTTCTTGTGAACAACTTTATTAAATGAAATGTCCTCTGTAGAAACAGTGTTAAGTGACATAAAAATAATCAACAGACTCATGACTAAAGCCTGGACAGACGAGGTTGTTGGCAGTTTCAAAAAAGCATGTATCTTCTCAGTTATTAATGGCCAAAACTGTCAGGAGCGTTTAAAACTTTCCAGATTGTCATCCAGTAGCTGGTGAGTCAGACACAGACTTAAGATGAAGAGATGAAGTTTTCTTTCATTTTTCTTCTCTGCTGAAGGAATCCAAAACATTCAAAACTCTGAAAAGGCTCAGGGTACCATTCAGGGTTCCTTTGGGATTAAAGGTTGATTCTCAATGAAGAAAAATGAAGTGTTGATAGAACCAATTGCTGCACAAAATGCAGAAAAGAGAAAAAAAAGGAAGGATATGGCAGTGTATTCCTTCTTCCATAAGGCCTTGGCTGTTTGGGGAGATTTTGTTGTGGAGGATGCAGTCACTCTTCCACTACAAAGACCAAGGCAGAAATTTTCAGTCTTCAGACTGTTAATTTGAAATAGTAGAATATTTTCTGTATTCAGTTCCAAAGAGCAAAAAGCACAATAGAAAATGTGAGTTTCATTTTTTTTCTCTTTAACCAACTGGGGAATAAAGTCTGTTAGCAAACAGGAGTCCCTGTATCATTTGCTTTTGCAAGCTACTCAAAGGTCCTCATTTCATCATCCCTCAAGAAATCACCAACAATCTGGGCCAGGTGTTTCACTACTACTCCAAATGTCTGGATGATTTCAATCCTTTCTGATCTTCATCTACAGAGTAATTTGAAATGTTTTATCCTGACAAAAAAATATTTATGTTGTCTCTTCCTGTGTTCCCTGATATTATTTATTGTCCTGTCTTGGTTTGAAAGACAGGTGTCTGCTAAGGAAGGCAGGAGCCCCCCTTGGAATGGAAAATGCAATCCCCTTCCCTCTGAATTATTACAAATTTGAAATTAAGGGGCTTTCAGGCAAAGATATGAGGAACAGGAATAAGAGTTTTAACTAATATATATATAAAACAAAGCAATAATACAGAGACACTGGTTTAACCTGATAGAGTCAGGGGTACAACCTGGCACCCTGCCAGGCAGGGTGGTGGTAGCAGTCTGATCAGGTGGTGGCTGCAGTTCTCTTTGAAGTGGTTCAGTTGAAGCTGTGATCTGTAGAAAAGGTCTGGTCCTCCTTGGAAAAGTCCAGTGGTGGTTGTGTAGCTCTTGTCCTCTGGGATCCCAGTAGGTAAGGCTGCCTGTGCTGTTCCAGGCCCCAGATTTTATCCAGGTGGGAATGCTTGGCTCCTGCCCCCTGGGCGGAGCATCTCCCAACGGGATGGTGAGTCATGGGGCAAGGCACTGATGGCCCATTAACAGGAGATAGTCTGGGGGAGGAGGCAAGGAACATTGCTACACCTGGTTTCAACAGCTCATGGTAATAGAATACACTGTAACCCAGGACAGTCCCTCAGAACTAATCATTCTGAAAGGGAGGACAGTGTGAAGTCATGGTGACAATCCAGGGCCAGGAAACAGGAGAAATTGCTTGTCTTGCACAGAGGATTCGTCAGGGTAGGTGGTCAGAGATAAGTTCCAGCTTTATTTAATTCACTAATACAGCTGTAGCCACTGTAGATAATGAAAAGAAGTAACTGCAGAAAACTACATTTTCTAAGATTTACTAATAAAATCTCTTTTTTTTTGCCCTATAATTTACAAAATGTCAGGACTAAGTTCTTCTGGAGCCTTTAGAAGGTAATGAGCACCCACACAGTTGGCAGAGGATGTGCCTCCAGCTCAGCAGGTTCCTCTGCAGGAGAGACACAGCAGCCTAAGGCATAGACTGAGAACTTCTTCCAGGGCTGATGCACCCCATGGATCAGGTGTTTCATGGCCTAAAAGTCTACCAACTGATTACCAGCTGCTAAGGGATTCTTGTGAGACACCCCAACCTGGCTCCAGGACTCTCACACAATCCTAAAATGTTCCTGTGAGCAAGAGACTTCCCAGTTCAGGCTGTCTCTCTTTTGGGATGAATCATCAAAGTGAAATCCTAGGTCCCATCTGCTGTAAGCACTGTCCACATGCCAGTCAAAATGTTACCTTTTCCCACTCTCCTCTTCCTTCACTCGTCCCGATGACAGAGATTTGAATACATTTTGAATAAAAATTTGAAGAGACGGCTTTATCAGGATTTCCTTTTTTCATCTATGTCTTTTTTTTTAATATGAAGAGTTATTTTTCCATTGAGCTGTGTCTGAGTGTCTCTGTCTGAGACAGACAAGGAGCTAAGAAAGGGGCAAGGAATTGCAGAAAACACCGCTGAAAGAGATATTTCCAACTCAGGCTTTCTCTTGAAGATCAGTTTTGGGGCCTCTTGTTCAGAGTGAAGATTCTCTATTGCCTGACTACTCTAGAGCTCATCAACATCAGCCAGTTACGAATGCACGATATTAAGGAGTTCTTGTTTTGTTTGGTTAATCTCTGACTGTTTTCTGTTGTAGTCCCTTTGAGAGGAACCCTGGTTCCACATCATTCTCACCAGCACAGTAGCCTGACTTGCTCTCTGAGCAGCTCCTCTGACCTCTCTGAGCCTGAAGACATTCCTTGCCACAAGCATCCCAAACACTCTCTCCTCATCTAATGTGCTCACATCAGGATTCCTGGCTTGAGGCGTTTGGCTCAATCACAGCTGCTAAGATTTCTTGGAAATTCAACCACAGTTTCATAATTCCAAGGCATGCGTTCATTTTTTCTTTCGTGTTGAGATGCGAAAACATGGGTTTCTTGTCTACTGTGATGGAAATTCCATCACGCCGATGGCTGTATGTTCCTTTTGTTCCCTAATCCTGGAAATGCTGGATGCTTTGTGGGCTTCTCATGTGATAAACACAGATGTATTCTCAATTATGTTCAGCGCCTGTATTAATGAAAAGTGTTTCATTTCTACCAGAGCTAAATTTGTATTTTTGCAAGAAAGCATTTTGTTTCTAAGTGTTATTAATTCCAGTGTGACTAACATAACCTGGAAACCTGGAAGCTGAACATTCCCTTTACTCCAATTTTTCACACAGCCAAGTTCAGAGAAACTCTTAGCAAAAAAGCAATCGACTCCTGGATGTTTCCCCTTGTCATCACGTCACCAGTGTTGATGGCTGTACCCAGTTACCTTTGGTAACAGACGAGACACCAGTAATCCTGTCCTGGCTGCAAAACCTTGCAGAACCTCGTGCCGCTGTCAGAGGTATCTGGTTGAGTGAATTGATAAACAGTGCTCAGATTTGTCAGGGATGAGAGTTTTGGAACTGAATAACAATTACTCTTTTGAGGCTGAAGACAAAATGATCAGCCCTCCTTACTAAAGACTGAAGAATTGTAAGCCAGGCTCTCATTTTGGTTTAACACGTTCCATTACTTCTGTCTGAAACCAATTAATCAATAAAGGCACCATCCTACACGTGTTTTAGGCATTTTAGATGTAGCTAGGAGGCTCAACAACACTTTTGAAATTGGATGCTTTTGAAAACCCTCCTAATGAAAAGCCTACTGTCCTTAAACACTTAATGTCTAATCACGCAACTTTGGCTACAAACCTTCCGCCAGGCTTAGAAGGAAAACTAAATGGGATTTGTGAGTGACTGCTGTGGGTGAACTGAGCTGTTTACAAATGCTCCTTTAAAAAAGTGTGCAGTTCTGGGTGCAGCAATGTAGGAAGGATATAGGGTTGTTAGAGAGTATCCAAAGGGCTGTGAGGATGGGGAAGGGTCTGGAGGGGAAGCCATAGGAGGTGCAGCTGAGGTCACTTGGTCTGTTCAGCCTGAAGGAGACTGAGGGGAGACTTCACTGCAGTCTGCAGCTTCCTCAAGAGGGGAAGCAGAGGGGCAGACACTGATTCTTCTCTGTGGTGACCAGCGACAGGACCTGAGGTAATGGCCTGTTGCTGTGTGTAGTTTCCTGCATTGGTATGGCACGCCGCAACCTTCCAGGGAGCGCCGCAGAGCCATCCTAGGGAGAGCGGCCGTTCCGCTTCCCGCAGCCTTTCAGGCAGCCCCAGCTATCCCGGTCGGCTGTCGGCCCACAGCAATCTGGTGGCGGTAAAGGAGGAGAGAAGGCTCTCTTGCATGGAGATTGCACAAGGTCTTTATTCCACGCTAACTCCCCAAGGTCTAGGACCAGCACATGTGCTGGCCCCCCGAGGCAGAGGGCCAGCACATGGCATGGTGCTCAAGGCAGAGGGAGAGGGGCTGGTGGCTCGCTGGTCCCCAAGGCAGAGAGAGGGGCAGGTGACTTGAAGCCCCTTATCCTGGGGAAGAGGGGGGGCGGAGAGAGCACATGGACGAATGGTCTCAGGGCATAGGGGCGGTACAAGGGCAGAGTTGGGGTAACAGAACCAATAAGGAGAACATGAGGGAGTGGTTAGGACTAGGGGTGGGGAAAGGGGGAGCCATGTGGAGGGGGCAGGCCATTTAGTAAGGAAAGGAATGGTTAAGTATAATACCACAATGGCCTGAAGCAAAGCCAGGGGAAGTTTAGGTTGGATATCAGGAAAAGATTTTTCACACAGAGGTTGGTTGAGCACTGGAACAGGCTCCCCAGGGAAGTGGTCACAGCACCAACCTGACAGAATTCAAGAAGTGTTTGGACAGTGTTCTCAGGCACATGATGAGATTATCAGGATGCTCTGTGCAAGGACTTTAATGGCTCTTGTGGGTGCCTTCCAACTCAAGATATGACTCTGTGGTTCTATGAAAAGTGCTTCCACTCACCAAGGTCCTAGTGAACAGGTTCAATGAGGATTTCTCTGCTACCCTTTTTTTTTTCTTCCAGGAAACCTTGCTGATAGGATAGTTTACATGCCACTGCTGACCCATATGGAAAGACACATTTCTTATGGATTGACAGACACTCTCTTCATTCATTTTTGCCCTCTAAGATATTATTTTTTGCATCCCAATTTTTTAAACAACATAATTTCCATCTATATTTCAAATACAGAATCTTAGTTATAGGATCTAAATCATCAAGTAAACTATGGTTTTAAGATGCCTGATAATTACCAAGGATCCAAGAAGGCTCAGCTCACTTTGCTACTGCTGAAATATCCCCAGGAAATTAAACTTTGGATACATTTAAAAGACTTCTTTAAGTTATTATTCATACATTTTCTGTACTCCAGAACACAGACTTTTATGGCAATCTCTACAAGTCATGAATGTGAAGTCTGTAGCTGTATCTGCATATTTGAACTATCCTTCAAGCAGGGGGTGGGGGGAAGGGCTCCTGCAAAAAATGAGACATGTAGAGAGGAATTACAAGTTCCCCATTTGCAGAGAGAAGGGCACAGGGAACACTGTTCTTCAAAGCCTTTTCTAAGCTCTGAAGCATAGAATCCGTGACACGATGAAAAATATGAAAGCAGTGTGTACAAGAACCAGACCCTGAACTTGGACTCCTTTCAATTTCATATCTCAGTTATAAAACAATCTTTATTTTCCATGCTGTGCTTAGACAAATACACTTTCACAAGGTCCATTTGCCATCTTTACTCTTCTTGAATTTCCATCCGCCTTGTTTGTGTTACAGATTTTGTTTATAATCTCTTTGTCCGGCCAACAGTTTTTTCTCCTCTGTCAATGCACACATGGAGGATCTGCATTCCTGGTGATTCATGAGCTCTGGGACCCACTGCCTGGAAATTGCCACTCAATCCTGGCCAAGGGCTGTCTTCGAGCTATGTCTGCAAACACGGGTCAGAGTTCGTATTCATTTTGCAGGACTATAATTAGCACAGCAGGTTTAGACAGGAAACTGCTCCCTCTAGACCAAATTTCAAGGCAATTAGGGTTGTGCTTTTTCACCATGGTGTTTCTGAGCTAGACCTTGTCTGTCCCACAGCAAGAATAACATGGGAAGCACCCATTACTGTGTATTGTTGTGGCTTGGCATGAGGAAAGAAAGCACATGTTCTATTTATACCTCAGCATCAGACCAGGGGAGATTGTGGTGAAGATTTTCCGTGGGTTTCTGTTTTCCAAAGATATTGGCATGTATATGTACTGCAAGTAGCAATCACTTGCACAGGGCAGAAAATCAATCCTCCGTTTTAGGAGGTGTTTCCATAGTGGATATTCTGCCCTTCCAGTACTGCTCCAGCATCAGGCTCTTTTAAGATGACCATGTGTGTTATAAGCACTAATTTCATAAGTGGAATGTTTTAGCCTCATTATCAGATCCCAGAGGTCCTTAACATCCAAAGTTCAGGAACAGGACAGGAATGAGATGGTGGAATTCGTCCTTGCACAGAGGACACACATTGTTTATTCCCACTTCAATGCTATTTTGGAGCACTCTTTCGTGTATGGTGTCTGCTCTGGCCTTTGCAAGGGTTAGTATTTTCTCAGAACATTTTCATGCTGAAAGGCATGCCATGACTTGTGGGGGCTCTATTGAGGGCATATAGAATATAATTAGGGTCACCTACAATAATTAGATTATGCATCTGCTATGCCTGTATTCCAAATGGTGAGCTAGACTCTCTCTTCAGTCAATCCCAGAGGGAAATTGTTCTCATACTAAGATAGGTGTTTAAAATAAATTGGCTCAATCCCCAATCCCTGTCTTCTTCTGGTGACTCTGGAATGTTGACACAGTATGATTATCTTAGCTCAGCCATCTTAACTTTTATGTAGTCAAATTGATGAACTCTGCCTTTATTTCCATTCTATGTTGTATTTACCAAGAGTGGCAGGACCAGACTCTCAAACTGGTAAAACAGACATAGAAGAAGAATGATATCATTAAAAGACCCATATTTTTTGCTTTTCTTCAAAAGACAGCTTTGAGGTCATGTGATTTTGCAAGGTTTTGCTTGTTCTTTTAAATAAAAGTACATTTCTAACCCTCATGGTTTGGTTGAAAAGGCAAAGTTGTTTGTGTAAAATGTGGCAGGCAAATGAAAACAGTTCCAAATTCTGAGTGTGGAGCAATGTTAGCCTTGTCCTGTAGTTTGTGAATCAGTGGCAGAACTGGGATTAGTGGTGAAAAGAATCTGTTTACTGTAATATGCTCATCCTCCATGCCACGACTGAGATACTGTGTTATTAAAGATGCTGTGTTATTAAAGAACAGCACTTGGAGCATGGACAACAATGCAGATTGCAGACATATCTTCTGTTATTTATTTTCTGTCTATATGCGATATTTAGCTGAGGGGGATTTTGTTCCTAGTTCTTGAGCAAATTATTGTGATTAAGAAATATTCAGTAACAAGAGTTGTGAGATTCTGGATAGGTTTTCTTTAGGAAAAATTTATATTCACCACACAGTAAAGAAGACAAAAGAAATACAGAAAATCTCTTCTAGAGCAACATGTTTATGATATTAAACCTAATATAATTAGTCACAGATGAGTAACTTGCCCAAATAAATTCAAATCCAAGAACAATAAATTATAGAATCATATATGAAACCTGTCCATCCTATTCACTATAAAAAATGATGCAGAAACAAAAAGAGGACGAGGATGCAAAATATTTCCCCTTAACTAGTCCTATAATGAGAAGCTTTTACTAAAAAAGTGATCAACTCTTGGATGTTTCCCCTTGTCATCACAGCTGATGATTAGATCTTTCATGGTTTTAGTCTATGATAGACTTCTTATCCCATGACCGGGCTTGTGCTTTATTTTGGAAGATGTGAACTTCAGTTCCAGTAAACCCCCATAGTTTTGTCTCAGAAATGCAAGCTGGCAACACAGGTTCTACTTTTGAACTTCAAGTCTGTCTTTCATTTTAGGATGAAAGCTTGTTTTAGCCATCATGGGGCTTTAGTTGAGTAAAAAAACACTGCCTGCCTTCCCATCCTTGCTAAACACTTCCTAATCATCCATAGGTTAATTTTTTCTTACATCCTGCCCTAAGAGAAGAGACATTCTAAATCCCAGAGTGCAGAATATTTCAGCATCACAGTCTTTGTTGTGTGTTCCCTCTTCAGGGACAGAGGGCATCTTATGTGAGGAGCAGCTGCTAAACATTTAAAGATGACAACTTACATAAAAGTTACACTCCACACATCAATATTTAGGCAGTACAGTTCCCTATTTCAGTGTAACAGACATTCTATCATCCCACCAAGTGTCCCAACAAGTGCTTTCATTATTTTTTTTTAAGGAAGAAAGAGAAGGAAATATTTTGTAATCATGGAAGGGCAGTTGGCTGTGGAAGGGGAACATAAATTAGCTGTGCTGCCGCAGAACAGTCTTAGATTACTGTCTTGTGAGACATCTGTGATGCATATATGGAGCAGGAATGAACACATCCATTCCTGGCAAACCGACCTTTCTTTGTCTTATGTCCTGTAAAAATGTGAGCCTCAACTGCCATGAAATAACACTGCCTCATGAAATAACATCAGGTCTTAATAAAGTACAACCCTCTGGAATTTTTAGTGTCTATGCTAACTTGCAGGCATTCATCAGGATTAGGAACATCAAGCTGGGTTCAGGCTTGTTTGTGTGTTTAACACTACAGCTGTAGTGTTAAAATAGGGTAATAGGCCTAACTCTGCTGTGGTCATACCTAAAGTTTAATTGCCAGCACCAAAACTGTTCCAATTTTGTCCCATGCCAACCAGCACTTCCCTTCAGGTGTTAGTAGCAGCCTGTTGATGGCCTAGGGGTGGGCTGGTGTATCTGCCTGGGAAACCAAATCCACATTAAAGCTCTGGGCTGTTGCTCCTTGTCCTCATCTATGTTTAAAGCATATCTGAATAACTACAGGCTATGTGGTCGTCACTTGATGTAGACATAGCTTACAGACCCCTTCAAAATGGAAATTAGCTTCAAAGTTGAAATTAGTTTCTAGACTCACTAGGTCTGTGGCAGGAAAAGCTTCTCACAGAGGAAGTTGCCAAAACCAAGATATGATAACTTGGTTATAATAATAGTTTATTATATTGGATTCACTAAGGGCACAAACTTCTCCTAGCAAAATGTGTACTCTCTGTACAAAGATGCCCCTGGTTTTGGGAACCCTCACAGGTCTAGTGGTTTTCCCCTGAGGAGTCTGTCTACAGCTCTGAAGCTTGGCTTGATGTGCTTTGGGTTTTAGTGGTCTGGATGTAGAAGGGTTAATTCTCTGCCTCTCTCTTAGTCTTGTTGCAAGACATGGGAAAAGAAAAACACTGTCTCTGTAAAAATAAATACCATTGTCAATAAAAGCTAGAATAGCAGTGAAGCAACTTTACTAAGCCAAACAGTTCACATTTAGATGGTATTCAATTTGCTATAAACTTGGGTTGCTATTAAGGAACTGTGTGTGTGTGGTAAATACCAATTTACAATGAGCAGCAGGATGTCAGTGGATAAATTCTAATCTTGGACGAGGCCAGGCGAACCAGGCACTAACAAGAACAGCAACAGCTAAGCTTCAGCTCTTCTTCAGGTGATCTGCTGTGCATCTCTGGGATGTACTGTTCACCAGAGCAATGCCAGAATCAGACTGGTCAGCATGGAATCACAGAGCAGTTTGAGGTGGAAGGGAACAGAAGGATCTTCTTGTTCCAACCCCCAATATCTCCAGAGATGGGGCATCCACAGCTTCTCTGGACAACATGTTCCAGTCTCTCACCACCCTCATAGTAAAGAATCTTCCTAATATCTATCTAAATTTACCCTCTTTCAGTTTAAACTGACCTGACCTATCACCCTACGAAAGTAATGCGCACAGGCCAGGGAAAAGCGTGTGCTCTGTGTGATTTTCAGGATCATATGCACATCATCTCCTACTGACAGCACTTGCATTGGAGCAGCTGAGCTACTGTGGATGCACCATCTCTTGATCTCTAGGGAATATTTGTCACAATGCTCCCGATTACACAAAGGAAAATATTTACCAGTTACAGATTGGCTGCCTGGAGACATGTGCCCAAATGTTTTTTTATTTAGTTTACTTGCTGGACCGAAGCTCCTCAAGCAGGAAAACAGCTGGCTAAGGTTCCTGCAGCTTTCAAAGAGGGTCGGTCACCTGGACAATCCTCATTAATGTGTAATGAGCTTCTCTCTGAAAGCCTCTACGCCTCCTTTTTTTCCTTCTCTGTCTTTCTCATCCTTTGACAATGTAGGTAGCCTAAAATCAAAGCTAGCTAGGCTAAATGTGGACCTAAGTGCTAGTTCAAAGTCACCTAGAAACCTTGTGAGAAAATTCTGTCTCCTAAGACCTTTGTTTAGTGCTTTATCTTTCTATGTTTTAGTGATAGAAGGAAAAAACAAAGCAGTAATGTTTAACAGCTTTGCTAATAACATTGCCATATTTAGGCTGCCCTTGAATTATTTGAATGTTATTGTAAAAACCAGAGTCTACTACCCAGATTGCAGTATTCAAATAACATTAAAGATCACTCAGAGCTAATAAAATGCTTTCTGATTGACCCAAACTGCCTGGGTGTGGAGGGAGTCTTCAGTCCCTGAGGGATCTCACTGTAAGCACAACGTGAGACATATGCTGTAATACTTAAGCAATGTGGAGTGAATTAGGGGTAAACTGGAAACCTTAATTAGGCATTTTCATTACGGTCATGGGTTGCAGCCAGGCCTACAATGTTATTTAAACATAAGGTTTGTGGGTTTAATTTCCATGACCCTTTTCCAAGGGAAATGATGGGATTCAAGTAACAGAGGATGCTTCTTGCAGTGTGTAAAGAGTATGATGCATCTCAAATAGCATTCCCATTACACATTGTGAAAATAACAGTCATTTTTTTTGTTGTTTGGATGGCTGTTGGGGATTCCAGGGTTCTTTCACCATTTATGGATACTAGTATATTCTATAGTACTGGAGGGGGAAGCTTAGTGAAAGATCAAGTGGGTTATTTGTGTGTGTTAGACATGGCTTGAAAAATATTGTTTGGTTATTTGAACTTTTAAAATGTTTAGTATGAATAATTTATGAGGAACAGAAAGATTAAATCTCTTTTAAGCCTAGAGAAGTAAACACAGATGAGTCAAATGGGAAGACTTCATAAGTTGCACAGGCAAGGACACTTCAGGCTGCATGTATATTAAATGTATCTGTTACAGCCATTCAGGGGGTGAATATGGCCCCACAGTCAAATGGTGCAGAAACCTTGTGCCCACATCATTCAGTGCTGGCACTTTCTGGTTGTCACAGCGCACAACACTTGGCACTGGTGTTATCCTGGCTTCAGGTGCTCTGTTCCTCTGAGATATTGTTACCAACTTATGTTGGTATGGCATTAGTTTTACTTCAGCTGTTCAAAGCAGTTTGTGAACCACTGTGTGGACCAGAGGTGTTTTGATGGAATGGGCCATCAAACTACATGATCTGCCTTGGAGGACTGTGTGTTGGAGGATGGAGAGTTGGTGTGAGGCTTGGAGCTGTGTACATTGCTGACTGTTGTGGTTTGACACTGGCCAAATGCCAGGCACCCACGAAAGTTGCTCACTCACCCTCCCCTGCCACAGCTGGGCAGAGGAGAGAAAAATTTAATGAAGGCATCATGAGTTGAGATAAGGACTGGGAGAAAACACTCCAAGGGCAAAACGGGCTCAACTTAGAGGTACAAAGTGAGTTTATTACTAACAGAGTCAGAGGAGGATAATGATAAGTAAAAATAAACCCTTAAAAAACCTTTTCTTCCCCCAACCCCTGCCTCCTTCCCACCAACAGCTCAGGGAGACAGGGCATGGGGGTTTTGGTCAGTTCATCACCAGAGTTTTTCTTCTGCTGCTCTGGGAGAAGAGTCCTTCCCTGTGAGGCCGTGGGGTCCCTCCCACAGGAGACAGTTCTCCGTGAACTTCTCCAATGTGGGTCCACTCTCACGAGCAGCAGCCAAACC